>JAUDYJ010000006.1:20775523-21183023 GCA_030761175.1 Masticophis lateralis
GTGCATTCCCTGAAGCCATTAACCATTTTTAAGTGGTAGCGCACATCAAAATAATCTGTTTATGATAGTACAAAATGCAATTGCTGGATGAAAATTGCATTCTGTAAATTGCAACAAAGAATCCAATGCCAATCATGATTCTTCTGCTTAGTATTTGTTTATTGCACTTAGCATACATTATCTCAGTTCTTGCAAGACCAGTGAAATTAAGTTATGCCATCCCAGTGAGTCATTTTTGGGGGAATAGATTAAGGACATAAAAATACAGCTGGATCAGTCAGGCGTCCATTTGTTTTCATGTCCTGATTTAAGGCAATCAATTGCAAGCCTTTAAAAAAAAATCACAATATCAGGACTTAGAAGTTGAATTGATCAAAGGTAACCATTTCTATTTCTTCTGCTTCTCGCTTTTCTACTCCTTTCTGTCTAGTCAAGCTTCTTTTTAAAAAAAATGTTCATATTTTGCAAGCAATTACTCTAATATAAGATTCCTTTCTGTGCTTCAGTTTCCCCAATACAATTTGTGTGCCTCTCTTCTGTAATCCATCTAGTCATTTTCTTCATTTCTTTATATATTTTCAGGAACATCATCAAAAGCTAAGTGTAAATACCAAGTATGCATTTATGTATTACATTTTATCCTGTATTTCCCCTAAGGGCTCATTATAGTGTTTGTAGCTGTTTTTCCTCAGATTTTTTTCCCCCAGCTTCTAAAGGCCAGTTTGGTATAGTAGTTAAAGGCATGCAGCTAGAAACCAAGACTATTTGAGTTCTAACCTTGCTTTAGGCATGAAGCCAAATGGGTGACTATAGGTCAGTCACTATCCCAGACCGGAAAAAAGATAAAGTTGTATCACTTCCAAAAATGGTGCTAGGAAAACTGCAATTGCCAAGAGTCAAGTGTGAATTGAATGCACATGTACACACACAAGAGGTGGGTTTCAGCAGGATCTGACCAGTTCTGGAGAACCGGTAGCGGAAATTTTGAGTAGTTCGGAGAACCAGTAGTAAAAATTCTGACTGGCCCTGCCCCCATCTATTCTCTGCCTCTTGAGTCCCAGCTGATTGGGAGGGAATGGAGATTTTGCAGTAACCTTCCCCTTTATTGGGGTGAGAATGGAGATTTTACAGTATTCTTCCTATGCCACGTCCACCAAGCCATGCGATGCCCACCAAGCCACACCCACAGAACCGGTAGTAAAAAAATTTGAAATCCACCACTGACACACACGTATGTGCATGCATGAATGCATGCGTGCACATAAATGCGGGAATAAGCAAAAGGCACGATGGCCCCAAAAAGATATGCTTGAACCTCAATCCAGCTCCTTAACTGCTGCCTAACATTGTGTTTTAGTTGACATACTGATTCACAATTACATCACTCATTCCTATCCTTAACATGATGCAGTAATCTTCTCCATGTGCTTTACCTTTTACAACACAACAATATATACACGTTTTTATTCAGCCTAATATAAAGCATGTCCTATCAAAAATATGCTTGTCTTGTGCTTCTTTCTGGAATGCTAGGGTTATATAGGGTCATATCTTGGATATGACCCCAGCTGCTCATTCCTAAAGCCTCTGACTGGTTAAAAAAAATCATCCACTAAGCCAACAACCCCTCCCAAATATTGTTGTGGTCCGCCAGCAGCCTGTGGAGCAGGGAGCGGAGTCGGACAGTGAGGAGGCTGAGGAGGAACGTGGGCCAGTCCTGGAGTCTGGGCAAGGCCCAGACAAAGGCTCTGCATCAGAGGCAGAGATGGGGCCAGGGCCATCTGGGAGTGATGTGGGGACTCCAGAGCCCCCAGAGTCAGACAGCAGAGAGGCAGAGGAACAGGAGGAGCCTGTTCCTAGTGCACGCATACACAGAGCTGCCAGAAGGCAAGAGCAGCTAAAGTAAAAGGGATGACTCAGGAGTAAGGCCAGGAGATGTTTGGCCCCTCCCATAAGGCTTAAAAGAGAACAAAGGCACTTGGGCCTTTTTGCAGGAAAGCAACGTTGCTAACTCTGTTTCCAGTCAGCATCTCTTATTCGTTTCTGAACTTCGTTGGGCTTTGTCAAGTAAGGCCTTTGGCAGGGTATCAAAGAAGATAAAGGTTGGTGATTATCCCAAAGGACTTCTTCTGAAGGACTTGTTTTGCAATTAATTGGGACTCAGCTGGGAATGAACATAATTCTTAGCTGTTACAATAAAATAGGTTTGTTTGGGACTAATTGTGTCTTGTAATAACTCAGTAAGCCTAGGTCACAACAAATATATAAATAATCTACCCACAAGTGCAGTTCCAAAATTATACTAGAAGGTGAAGACGTCACAACATGCAGCAGCCTAAATCTGATCTTTAATCACAGCATGACTTCCTCCTGAGCTTGAAGGAATTAACCAGACCTTAATTGCTCTCCTGGAACTCAGAATTGAAGGAGGAAACTGGAACTCAGCAGGGGGGGAATTCCAGAGTTAACTAGCAGTTAAAAGGAAGAAACCGCTGAGATCACACATTGCTCCTAGAAGCACGAAGCCAAAAACACCAGCCTGAAGATGAGTTGCTGCAAAAGACCCCTTGCACAAGCCTGATGATGGCAGATGAGATTCTGCCAAAACGTTGCCAAAGTGCTCTCAATCTTACACGGGAGAAGACCCGAATACACCAAGACTTGCATACCTGTACCCGTGAAAATCTACGAAAACAAATACATATACATATACATATACATATACATATACATATACATATACATATACATATACATATACACATACACATACACATACACATACACATACACATACACATACACATACACACACACACACACACACACACACACATGTAGGTCTTTGGTTATTCGGGTTTTCTCCTGTGAAAAATTGGAAGTGTCTGGGCGACGTTTCGATGAAGTCTCATTTGTGATCTTCAGGCTGGTGTTCTCAGCTTCATGCTGGCATGAAGCTGAGAACACCAGCCTGAAGATGACGAATTTTATGCAGGAGAAAACCCGAATAAACAAAGACCTACATACAAACACCCACGAAAATCTCAGAAAACAAATACACACACACACACACACACACACACACACATACACATATATATAATTTTATTTTCATAGGTCTTTATGTGTATCATATTATGTGTCATCTTCAGGCTGGTGTTCTCGGCTTCGTGCTTCCAGGAGCAGGAAGCCGAGAACACCAGCCTGAAGATGACGAATGAGACTTTGTCGAAACGTCACCAAGACACTTCCAATTTTACGCGGGAGAAGACCCGAATAACCAAAGACCTACATACAAACACCCGCGAAAACCTCAGAAATAAATATATATATATATGAGTATGTATGTATGTATGTATATCAGTAGGTTAGGTGTGATTATGACGGTGCGGGAGACTAGGGTAAGAATTTAATTCATTTCATTTTTATATGAACTTAACCTGTATTCATAATTCTTTATTATAATAAGGGGTCAAGGTGAAGAAGGTGTGCGGAGACAAAGTGATCACTTTGAATGCTTTGTGTTTAAAATCCAATTTTTAAATTCCAGGGTACTCAGCCCAGTATGTGGTGCAGCATTAGGGATTTTTGCTTCCCGTCTTTTCTCTCTCCCCACCCCTCCTACAGGCTCATCAACTTTACAGCTACATGGCAGGTAGGTACAGCATGATCTGCTCCATGCTGAGAATGATTGTGCTGTTTAAATTGGGCTAGTGCGTCTTGCTGAGAATTTTGCTTGCCGTGTCCTTTGACGAGCTTAGGAAAATTTGCAAATGGTCTCATAAACCACGGTAAGAATCCAAGCCTTTAAAGATGTGCCAGTGGTGGAGACAGCAAAACTGACAGATGAAATTGTGGTTTCAGGACCCTTTGCCAGACTTAATAAACTTGCTGTCCTAAGTAGAATCTTCAAATTTGATTTCACCCTTGAGAAGATTTGTCTGTGTGCTTCTTAAGAGCTGACACTGACTTAATGACACATAAAACAAATCAAGTCAATGCTCTGACTTCTCTTTCACACTATGACTAACATTAAAATATCCCTTTGTCTCCCAGAGCTCCAACGATCACTCTCTCCAGCAATATCAATATCCCACAAAGAATCAACAATACGGAGCACCCGTGGGGCAATCTGAAGTTTTCTCCTTGTCCAGAGAGGAATTACAAAGAGTCACTCTATACCGTGGCTCTTTGCTCTACCACAGAAATCAGCTTCACTTCTAGAGGTGCTGTCTTCAGTCTGCCACTTCTTCCCAGAAATCTCCCAGTAATATATTTACTTAGTGACCATTTCACTTAATGACCAAGTCATTGGAATGGAATGCCATCACTAAATGAGGAGAGGATATAGTCATATTGTACTGGAATAAAATAGTTTCAGTGTTATTTGCTAACTGAGCACTGAAATTATTACTTTATTATTTTTCTGTTCGATTTTGATTTTTAGGTTAGTAGTCACCAACCTTTGTGGCTTGGCGGCTCGGATGGGGGGGGGAGAGGAGAACCGGTGGCGCACATATGGCGCACATGCGCATGTGCAGCTCAAGTTGTGCAACAGCCCCCACTTGCATGGCCCAGTTCCAAACAGGCTGAGGCCCAGGGTTTGAGGAGCCCTGTTTTACACTTTAAAAAAATTGCTATATTACCAATTTTCCCTTAGCTAAAGATAATCTCCCAGTGAGATATCATTAAGGGAAAGGATTTGAAACTTTTGTTGCTGTTTGGTTGAGAAAAGATTTAATAATTAATAATTTAACAAAGTTGGAAGGGACCTTGGAGGTCTTTTAGTCCAACCCCCTGCTTAGGCAGGAAACCCTATACCAATTTAGACAAATGGTTATCCAATATCTTCTTAAAAACTTCCAATGTTGGAGCATTTACAACTTCTGGAGGCAAGTTTTTTCCACTGATGAATTGTTCTAACTGTCAGGAAATTTCTCCTTAGTTCTAAATTTCTTCTCTCCTTGATTAGTTTCCACCCATTGCTTCTTTTTCTACCCACAGATGCTTTGGAGAATAGGTTGACTCTCTCTTCTTTGTGGCAGTCGCTGAGATATCAGAATATTGCTATCATGTCTCCCCTAGTCCATCTTTTCATAAGACTAGATATATCCAGTTGCAGCAACTGTTCTTTATATGTTTTATCCTCCAGTCCCCTAATCATCTTTGTTGCTCTTCTTTGCACTCTTTCTAGAATCTCAACATCTTTTTCACATCATGGCAACCAAAATTGGATGCAGTATTCCAAGCGTGCCCTTACCAAGGCATTATAAAGTGGTATTAATACTTCAAGTGATGATTCAGAGATGCCTTTGGAATGCAAAATATTCTGACTTAAAATGTAACTGTTTAGAGTCATACCAGGACAGATACCATGCTTGTCAGCAAAATCTTTTGTATGAGCCTTTCAATGCTTGAGTTTGACACTTTTCATCTGGCATAGCCACTGGTGGATTAATGAGGCAGGAAAAGAAAAACCTGTTTTAATTTTCTTTGTGTCACTTGGGCCAGAAGGGAAAATGGATAGAACCGTTGTCAGTTGGGAGGGGGGAAGGGGGGAAAGAAGGAAGGAAGGAAGGCTAGAAGAAAGGAGGGTTGGAAGGTGGGGAGAGGAAGGGAGGGAGGGAGGAAGGAAGGAAAGAAAGGATACAACAAAAAAGCCAGGAAGACAGGTGCACATTTCACCAATGGGATTGGACACCTGTATGCTGCCTTCATATATGGTCAACATCAGAAAGCATACTAAACACTCCTGTCTGATATTTTCCCTACAATCACAACTTTGTGAGGTGGATTGGGCTAAGACAGCAGGACCAATCACTCAGCTGGTTTTCATGACTAAGGCAGGCCTAGAATTCATACTCTCCAGATTTCTAGACCAGCCTCTTTACCTTTACATCAACATTAATATATAAATAGGTGTATATAGATAATACAGACCTGTAATGCCAATTCCTGCCTGTCATGTATGTATGTATGTATGTACATTTGTATCTATCACTTTTGCATAGTTGCCCATCTCAGAGTAAACGAGCTCTAGACAGCTCACAGTAAAAACAAACATAACATATAAATGTTAAAAACGACAATTAGAAGACACCAGCAATATTATTAAGAGCAAGAAGTGGGGAGAAATGAAATTAAAGCAATGTAGCCTACTCATCAATTTGTCCTTGCCTTGAGCTCACCAGGTCTGCTGAGGCTTCATCTTTTAAAGGACTTCTGGAGAAATGTCAAGGATGAGGTTAATTTCAATTCATACCTCTCTCTTTCTATGCTTTTACACCCTTTTGTGCTCTCTCCCTTCTAACCTTTTGCCAATGAACTATTTGGATGTTCCCTGATGTTTTAAAAAAATAAATATCAAGCTATCATTTTTGCTAGCAAAACCTAGTAGGTGAAGAATGCCTGCTCTGATTTGGGGTTCACTGAAAGTGTGTTGGATAAAATTAAATTCATTTTTCCTACACTCTTGGCACTGTAGACATTTTTTAAAAATAGTCATATAGTCCCATTTAATTTTGCAAATTCAGTTTTCCTTAGAATACAGGATTGAATTAATTTTGGGGTGATAAAATTGAAATTAATGCAATTATTCATCAGAAAAAGTTATAAAATTCAAACGAGTACAGAGGAAAACTGCAGAATTGTTCAGTGAACTTGAAGATGAAGAGCAAGGAAACGTTTGACACTAGTTTTCATAGACTGCTAGATTTCCTTCTAGAACACTGATATTTTGTTTCTAAGCCTCTTCCCCCCTCCCACTTCCTTCTCCTATTCTTCCTTTTTGATCTCTTTAGTAAAGAAGAAATGAATACATTTATTAGCTATGCTGCTTTTTCTTCTCATCAATAAGCAGTCAATGTCTCTTTAAGTGCATACTGAAGGATAGCTTTTTCAATGAGCCTTAATCACATGTGCATTTATCAAGGAAAGAGGATTTTAATTGAATTGTCAGCCTAGATTAGAAATATCCTTTGTTATATCCTTGTTAACATGAAAAAGAAAGGGGAGCAAAGTATCATACTGTGATTTTTTTTTTTTTTATTTAGAAGTGGTAGTAATGTTAACGCATAGACCTATTGAAGATATTATTCCTTTTCTGTGCTAAAATGCCCCAAAGATATTACACATTTGATTTTGGAAGAAATGGATGGAATTCTAAGGCAACAAAGAAGGATTTATTATTACTAGAAAGTATTTGAGCTACCTAGTAATCAATTTTTTATGCAGTGAACTTGAGTTTAAATATTGCAATAACTATGAAACTAGCTCTAAAGCGGTTCTGAGGACTCATATAAATGTGATTTAATGGAATATTTAAAAAGGCATTGTGTTTCTCCACAATATGTCTTTATCTAAAGAGGAGGACAAACAGGTAAAAAAAAAATCAGTTTTGAAGACTCTGAACCAAAGCTGGGAAAATCTGGATTTTCTAAAGATTTGATCCTGGATTCAGATACTGTAACTACAAAATCTAAGATCTGTGCCTGAATTCTCAGGATAAGATGATTCTCTCTCAAATTTTAGAAAGTAGAGGTAAAGTGAGAGCATAGGTTCAAAGACAGATTATTGTACACACTGAAGAAATTGAGTTTATTGTAAAGTCTTACTGGGAAATAGAATCCGATTTCTTTCTAGAATTAGTTGAGGGAAACAAGCTGGGTCCTATCTGCCTTCAATTTCTTGTACCAGGTGCTAGAAAAATATCTCCATATATTACCATTTAACTGGTTTCTCTTGTCATTGGAAATTTTTCCCCTTGCTCTAGAGCACTTCTTTTTGGACGACTATTCTATTTTATTCTTTGAGTCTTATCCAAATCCTGACCTAATTAATGCCCAGTATTGTTTGAAAAATCCACTCCAACTTAGGTACTGTATGAGAAAACAGTATTGTTATAGAAATCAAAACTCACAAGATTTCCGTGGGTGATCAGAGAGGTTTATTGCGCAGATTCAGTGCAATATAAAAAGCAAAAACACTGAATGAAAAATAGAATCCTAGGGCAGCTTTTTATACATACTTTTAACTTCTTATGATTGATTACAATGCTGACAGCCCACCGCAACAAACCCACCCCCCTATTTCCTTGTTACTAATTCCTACAAGTGTACTAACGTGTATTCTCGCTTTAAGAGGAACACAGTGTTCTTGCAAACTTTATCTAAGTTCTGTGATTATATCTGTGGTTACCTCTGCTTGGCTAAGTGTGATATTTTAATCCTGATAATGTTTCCTGAGCTTGACAGCTGAGAAAGGTTAGTTATTTCTGTGGTTTTACCTTTTGAACCCAATACTAAAGAAAGGGGGTCCTTCAGAGATCATCTAGACTGACCCTGTTTTATATCATTTTTTTAATGTCCAATTTCATTATTCTATTTTACTCCCCCCTTTTCTTTTGGAAGTTTTTCCATCCAAAAACTTCCACGGCTTCCCATCTGTTTCATGCTTTCAGTAGGTAATCATTCTATACTTCTTAATAAGCAAGCAAGCATATAATATTTTTGTATAACATAATCAGTTCAAGATAAGATACATAGTAATGTAAAGGAAAGACAAGTAATACATACGATTTTCAAATCTTATTCTCTGAAGCACTTTCTCTAATTACCCAGTTGAGAGTTGTACATATGTTCCTGAATCAGAAACTTCATCTTCATCAAAGAGATCAGGACCCTTGCAGGGTCGTGCTGAGGACTTTGTTCAATATCTGGATGATAAAATAACTCAGATTCGGGATGATTTGGCCGCTGACTGGGTTAGTTCAGGCGGGGTGACTGAGGCAGGTCTTGAGAGTGTTATCTGGGCTGAGTTCGATCCTGTGACTCCCGGGGACGTGGACAGGACTCTGGGAAGACTGAACGCAACCACATGTTTATTGGACCCGTGTCCCTCCTGGTTGGTGCTGGCCTCCCGGGAGGTTACACGAGGTGGCTCCAGGAGATTATAAACGCTTCTTTGAGTGAGGGTGCCCTACCGCCCGCCTTGAAGGAGGCGGTGGTGAGGCCCCTCCTCAAGAAGCCCTCCCTGGACCCAGCTATTTTGGCTAATTATCGTCCAGTCTCCAACCTTCCCTTTTTAGTGAAGGTTGTTGAGAGTGTGTTGAGAGCGTGGCAGCTCCCCTGGTACCTGGATGAAGCTGTCTATTTAGACCCGCTCCAGTCCGGCTTCAGGTCTGGATACAGCACCGAAATGGCATTGGTCGCGTTGGTGGATGATCTCTGGAGGGCCCGGGGTAGGGGGTACTCCTCTATCCTGGTGCTGTTAGACCTCTCAGCGGCTTTTGATACCATCGACCATGGTATCATGTTGCGCCGGTTGGAGGAACTGGGGGTGGGGGGCACCGTTCTACGGTGGTTCTCCTCCTACCTTTCCGACCGGTCGCAATCTGTGTTGACAGGGGGGCAGCGGTCGACCCCGAGGCACCTAGTGTGTAGGGTGCCACAAGGGTCGGTCCTCTCGCCCCTCCTGTTCAACATTTATGTAAAGCCGCTGGGTGAGATCATCTGTGGTTTTGGGGTGGAGTTCCACCAGTACGCTGATGATACGCAGCTGTACATTTCCACCCCAGACCACCCCAATGATGCCGTGGAAGTGATGTCCCAGTGCCTTGAAGCCGTGCGGGCCTGGATGGGGAGAAACAGGCTTCGACTCAACCCCTCCAAACCGAGTGGCTGTGGCTGCTGGCGTCCCGATATAGCCAGCTGACACCATTGCTGGTTATTGGGGGCGAATCATTGGCCCCCACGGAAAGGGTGCGCAACTTGGGCATCCTCCTGGACCCACGGCTGTCCTTGGAGGATCACACGACAGCTGTGGCCAGGGGAGCTTTCTATCAGGTTCGCCTGATACGCCAGTTGCGGCCCTTTCTAGATCGGGACTCCCTACGCACAGTCACTCAGGCACTCGTCACCTCTCGCCTGGACTACTGCAATGCTCTCTATATGGGGCTCCCCTTGGGGTGCACCCGGAGGCTCCAACTAGTGCAGAATGCAGCCGCGCAGGGGATTATGGGAGCGACGGGATGCTCCCACGTGACACCTCTCCTGCGCGAGCTGCATTGGCTGCCGGTGGACTTCCAGGTGCGTTTCAAGGTGTTGGTGACCACCTTTAAAGCGCTCCATGGCTTTATGTATTGAGTTTTTTACTCGGCTGTTCACCGCCCTGAGTCCGTAAGGAGAAGGGCAGTATATAAATCAAATAAATAAATAAATAAATAAATAAATAAATAAATAAATAAATAAATAAATACATACATACATACATACATACATACATACATACATACATACATACATACATAAATTTTACAGTCTATAAGGCTTTCCATCAAAATCAACTCATTTTTTTTTCAACTCTTATCTCTTTCATTGCTCTCATAGTTAGTTGTCTGAACAAAGAATAAAAGTCAGGCCTATTACAACAGAAATAACATCTGTCTAATCCAGCCTGGCCCAGATAACACCACCTATTTTGGGGAAAGATGTACATGTTCCAGTCCAGTTTGTAGGTAAACACAAATACACATTTTTCTCACATAAGAAGAAAATTCTATTTTTCCCTACACACACACCTATATTCATGGAAAATGCATGGCTCATTGGTTTATCTTCATTAATCCAGACCCCTAAAATCCCTGCCACTAACATGCCACCAGTGACTGCATGGGACTTTTAGCGTAGAGTCCTTTTGTTTATCTCTGAGAATAGTGCCTTCAAAAACATGACGAGAGCTTGCATTGCCAAGAGGAAGTAGGACACATAAGCCTGTGTTGGCTCTAATAGAGACATGTGGTGGTATGGAGAAAGTGACCTTCTGTTGAAATAATAGTGGGCATAAGGAGAAATGCCACTAGTTAGTTTTTACAGCTATAAGTGTCATTCTAGGGTCAAGTGTATTTCTGATAGACATTGATCTCCCATCAGGGATCCTACAGGAATATCTGGTTCCTGATGTCACTTTACACATGAGGAGGGTGACCCTAAGATTTCCACACTAACAGCTATAGGGCTAACAATGGGGAAACAATTCATTCCCAGCTTTTTGAATGCATTATAAAAGTCTCCTTGCAATTTGGCTGCTGTTACTTTGGTTTACCATTAATATCTTTCTTAAGGACTATTTTGGCCCTGGTCCTGACCCAAAGATCATTGTAAGATGAAGGACCAGCAGACAAACAGAACCAGCATTTTTGGCTTAGGATAGGGTCAGACTGATTAACCAGGCTTTAACTCAATTCCAATATTCTTAACAGGTAGTTCCCTTTTCTCAATTATTACAGGGGCCCATTCTCCCTTTGTTCTACCTTTGTCCTATTCCCCCCTGTATCATCAAACTCAGGATTTTAGGCCTTGGAGTTGGCTTAGGTCCAGGGTACTGACCTCATCTATTTATGATACATCATTGGCGAGAGTGGACCTGTTCCAAAGAGGTCACATCTTGTGACCCATTCTTGCCCTGTCTTTTGGGGTTCTCAACTTCCCCAGATCCCTTTTCAAGGGCAAGGGTGTCACTTGGGCATTCTCACAACATTGGGAACTACTATTCAGTGTGTTATTACTCATTAGGTCCTTTGCCAATAATAGCCAAAGCCACAGAAAACTCATAATTGTCCTCTACACAGAACCTATCCAATCACAATTTCCTTAATCTACAAAATCACCACATCAGGAAGAAGGTTAGGGTTATATGTGACTTGAAAAAGACAATATTAGTCTTAGGTATCTCACAGAACCACCTCTTATTTGTTAATACAATATCCACATTCTAAGAGCTAAAGCAGCTTCCACAGAGAGCTCATTCCCTGGTTTAAATATCTACAGGAGTTTCATATTGCTGTCTGTCACAGTCAATGATTTTAGATTCAGCACCTGTCTTTTTTTTAAGGAAGAAGTGATTCCAGCATACTATATACAGCAAATCTAATCACAATATAATCACTATATACAGCAAAACTAATCACAATAACAGCAAGCACGCTTATTAAAATAAGGGATAGGGTACTTATGGCTATATATGTTGACTTCCCATTCCAAATCTTCAGCCGTACGTAGAGGGTCAGCTTCCGGTGTGACACCAGCAAGGCCTCTTCTGCCCCGTATGTGGCCTGTCCATTGCCGGTAGGACAGTTATAGGGGGCGCTTCTTCAAGCGTACTACTAGGGGTCGGGCCTAGTCCTGGTCTGCCTCCCAATATTCCTAAACTGTGAACTTAACTTGAGTCCAGTGAATCCAAGACTTGGATTCTAGCATTTTTACTGCAAGTGGGAACACATGACCACAGTATACGGGCCCTTCCACCTAGGCATTAAACTTTTTTTCTTTCTTTCCAGTGTTTTTACCCATACAATCCTCCAAATTACAATTTAATCATTTCTATTTTCATCACAATATAAATTTAAAATATTTCAATCATTACAATTTCCCTAATTAAATTCTGAATTGTTCTAGCTGGCATCCAAGTTACAACTTAATCCTTTTTACTTTTACCACCATATACCATTAAGATATTTTAATTGTTACAATTTATAATTATTCATTTTTTTCTAAAAGAAGATTAAAAAAAAAGGAAAACTTATCATTGTCTAGATTTCAAAATACAAAGACAAATACTCCAATTATTATTCATTTCATTTTTACAATCATGTTTTTCCCATTTATTTCTTACTACTATTTGAATATTATAACTAGAGGTAGTCAAAAATGGTGGGCTAAGGGACACACAATATTGTTGGATTTCTTTAACTCCACCATCTAATTTATCCACTTAGTTCCTATCTAGCTTAGGTCTCCTGTATGATTTTCATGTATTTCAAAAGGAGATAATCTAATTCCTTTATGTGGAGAACATCACACAGATCAAAGTACTAGTGATAATGCATTTACTCACTTAAGGTGATTTTCAAGGCACACCTTTGTCACCTTTTTCTCTTAAAGTCCAGGTAAGGTTGATCAGTCATGCTTGGGAAGGTCTGCTCCACTCTGGTTGTTGTGTTAACCTGCATACGTTGTTTCAATTGCATAACCCGATGTTTGCAAAAGAGTAGCTGGGTTAAAGCATTTCAGGATCACTCGTGGTTTCTGAGTGAGAAGAGCTTGATGCTTGTGTCTCTAAAAGTCCTTGAATCGCATGGCTGGTGTAAATGGTTTTTGGCTGCCTAAGGGTTAATTTCCCAACGACAGACAACTTCCTTCCCTCTCTGTCACTGCCTTTGGCTTATTGCAATGTAGCAAGGACAGCTTTTCTGCCTGTACTTCAACTCCTGCCAGGTATTTGGGGATTTTACCTTCTTGAGCCAGGTTTCTCACCATCACGACCAGGAGGGAAACTGGACACACAAGCATATCTATATTTCTTCCATTTAAGGGATATTTCAGGGTTTTCAGTATAGGGCAACGATTTATGAAGCCATTCACCCTTTGGATATTTTAGAAAAGGGAGCTAGCAGCTTTGTTTAGATGCCCCAGTGTCTACTAAGAAAGTTACATTATTGCCTCCTATTTCCATTCAGACCAAGGGTTCAGGGGGGCTTGACTGAGCCCTGGTCCCCTTCAGTCTTCAGGCCTCTCATTGCAGCCTGGCCTATGGTTCTTTCTTTACAGAATGCTTCTATAGTTTTTCTTCAATGCAGATTGAGCTCACTAGGCTTAAGAAGCAACTTGTCTAAAACAGCATACGCACAAACCTTGCAAAGGTGATTCAACATGCTGTCGTGGGACTTTTTATTACAGGCAATCTTCTTAGCCAACACAAGAACTATTTTTCTCTTTTCCTGTCCCTCTAGTGCTGAGTATAATTCTTTACAAATTTTTTTATTATTAATATTTTCAGCTATTAATTTGTCTAAGAACTTCTATCTCTCCTTGAGCTTATTTTCCAGAAGCATCATTTCTTTGGAGATAGTAATTGTAGGTAAATCTTTTAGTCTAATGTAAGTTGATTCTGACTGTATTATCATCATCATCATTATTATTAATTAAGATGTCATTTTTGAATTGCATAGCTTCTAATTTTTCTTGTTTATTTCATTTTGCAAATCATCTGTTTAGCTTGCATAATCCTATTATCTTTAAGATTTTCAATATTTATTTTGTGTCCTTTTTTAAAAAAAATCATTTTTCCACTGTTGATAATTCTTTATAACTGAATAAAAGTTGATTTCCTTAATCTCTCTAGTTTTTACAGATCAGAGTCTTCCGTGCAGGGCTAAAGACATGAGAGCGAGGTCCGTTCCCTTCTTGGTGGGTGAGGAAAGCATTGCAGAAGTAGAAAAAGGAGGGGGTAGATAGTTTGTGGTCAAGTTTGAAAAACAGCAATTGTAGCTAGTGAAATTCATATCTTTAGAGATCAGGCAATTGCAGTTACTTTGAAGGTACACAAAGACTTTAGACATACACACTAGTCATTCCCGCCTTAAATTTTAATTGAATTAGGGAATGCACAGATCTTAACTATTATTATTATTATTATTATTATTATTATTATTATTATTATTATTATTATTATTATTACAGAAATCATATCAAATTTAATCAATTTAATTATCTGAATCTTCCCATTTAGACAGGCTTTTCTTTTTATTACCTGCTAAACTCCGGGAAGAACAGTAACAATTTTCTCTTGTTCTTTTAAGAATGGTAAATCATCAGAATCTTTATAACACTGCAGTATAAATCTTTTTTGGGCAGCCCCAATGTCTGAATCATCTTACTGTATGGTGGGGCTTCTCAACTTTCTATTATGGTAGCCATCAAATCAATGATTTCTTTAAGTTTTTCTGAGAATGGCCCATAATGCTGTTGCCAATTCAACAAGTCAATGGTTGTAAAAGGGACATATTGAAGTGCAGGAACATTTTGAGGCTGTCCCTGGGCATTCATTCCTGGTACAATTATTTCTCTAAGAGGGGCAATAGTTTCACCCCGGGACTTTGTTTTACTTCTAGTATGGTTTGACACAGAATCTTCAGAGCTTGCTGAAGACCATGAGGCACTTCTCTTTATTTTCTTCTTTGATTGAGGTTTCATCAGGTTCTCTCTTTTTGGTGGTACAGGAACCGGTTCAGCTGTTATTGCATAAGGTTTTCTTTCTTTCCTCTCTTTTAGGTTTCATCAAACAGACTCTAGCAAACTCTGCCTGACTTTTGATTAATCAAGGAGGTCTCTCTTTTATGTTAGTCTTCCACTGATCAATATATGGATACTGGTCCCAATGTCCATCCCCTGTTATTTTCTGGTGGACTCTCGAAATGAGCCCTGGGTCCAAAGACCTTCCTCTGGCTACCTCACGCCGAAGGTAGACTACTTATTACGGCAAAATGTCCATAGTGTATCAGGGTCACATTGGGGTTCTCCATAATCTCTCAGGAATCCTACTTTGAAGTTGTCTAGCATGCATTGCAGGGGTGTACCTTGTACCTTCGAGAACTGTGACCGTTTAACCAACCCACACAGTTTCCAACTGTCTGGACTTTAGGCATGCCGACCTGTCCAGTCAAGGATGTTCCTTCCCTGCTTCCAATCCTACAGATTGGGTACAGTCCTATTCCATACTTGCCTGCATGTCTTTTGGTCCTGGACGTCCACTCAGCAACCGGTCTGTCACCCTGAGGATCCTTGGCGTGATTTCAAGTGCAGGCACTAGGACCCCGCTGTGGCTGTAGATGTACCGAACCCTTCAACGGAGGGTTGGCCGGCCTGGTAGATCAGCCAGACCACAGCGAGGGCTGTGCCGGACTAAATCCACCAGGAGAGTCAACGGCTCCTTCCTGTGAGTCCCTTCGTGGTCGCCATGTATGTTATAGAAATCAAAACTCACAAGATTTCCGTGGGTGATCAGAGAGGTTTATTGTGCAGATTCAGTGCAATATAAAAAGCAAAAACACTGAATGAAAAATAGAATCCTAGGGCAGCTTTTTATACATACTTTTAACATCTTATGATTGATTACAATGCTGACAGCCCACCGCAACAAACCCACCCCCCTATTTCCTTGTTACTAATTCCTACAAGTGTACTAACGTGTATTCCTGCTTTAAGAGGAACACAGGTGTTCTTGCAAACTTTATCTAAGTTCTGTGATTATATCTGTGGTTACCTCTGCTTGGCTAAGTGTGATATTTTAATCCTGATAATGTTTCCTGAGCTTGACAGCTGAGAAAGGTTAGTTATTTCTGTGGTTTTACCTTTTGAACCCAATACTAAAGAAAGGGGGTCCTTCAGAGATCATCTAGACTAACCCCATTTTGTATCATTTTTTTAATGTCCAATTTCATTATTCTATTTTAGTATGGTACTTGTTAAGGGGACTCTTAATTAACAACTGACAAACTCAGAATACTAATATCAAACAGGTGAGATACTTAAAATATCTAGGTGTAACTTAATGTAAAGTCTGAGCCTCAGGCAAGAGAAGACTTAAATTGGCCACATACAGAGAAATACTACAGCAATCCTGAGGTTCTAACACAGGGGTATCAAACTCATGTCAGCACAGCGGCATCACATGACATATCGGGACTTTTTCCCCCTTCACTAAACTGGGTGTGGGCATGGCCAGCATGTGTTGCATCTGGTCCACAGGCTGGGAGTTTGAGAGCCCTGCTCTAACACCCCAAAGCAACATAAATTCTTGCTCTATCAAATTATTTCCAGTCAGATTTGGAGCTCATTTAAACCAGGGGTGAAATTCAGCAGGTTCTGACAGGTTCTTTAGAACCGGTAGCAGATACTTTGAGTAGTTTAGAGAACCAGCATATACCACCTCTGGCTGGCCCCAGAGTGGAGTGGCGATGGAGATTTTGCAATATCCTTCCCCTGCCACGCCCACCAAGCCACGCCCACCAAACTACACCCACAGAACCGGTAATTTTAAAAAATGGATTTCATCACTGAATTAGACCCATACTATCTCTACACTTTGCTAGAATCAGTTCAAACAAAATTTTGAGAGCAGTCTTCACTTCCTTAATTGTATACACAGACTTGACTTGGAGACTGGACTTTCCAGAACGGAAGATCAAGCTTGGATAGCAATTTTCAGTTTTTGATTAAAATTAAACTTTTGCCCAATCTGCTTGGGTTTTTTAATAACCCTTAATAAGTAACAAAAAGCCTGGAAGAAAGTTTATCAGACAACCAAACCTCTTGTTATCAGTGCAAACCTGGAATGGTTTTTAACAATGACTTCTGGGTGTAGTAATGCAAAACAATCTAAATCTAGTTTTTAGTAAACTTATGTTCTGGAGGTTGGATATTAGTTTGTAGCCAGAGTACCATCTCATTTCTTTGGAAATGCCATGCTGCAGTGATGAAATCTATTTTTTTTTTTTTTACTATCAGTTCTGTAGGCGTGGCTTGGTGGCTTATCATGGCTGGGTGGACGTGACAGGGAAAGGATACTGCAAACTCCCCATTCCCACCACACTGTGGGGCCAGACAGAGGTGGTATTTGCTGGTTCTCTGAATTACCGTATTTTCTGGTGTATAAGACGACTGGGCGTATAAGATGACCCTCCTCAGAGCCATTTAAGGCTCGTCAGAGTCTTATGGGCTGGTGTGCCTGGTTACAGGAGAATGAGACCCGGCGTATAAGATGACCCCCGACTTTTGAGAAGATTTTTGTGTGTTAGAAAGTAGTTTTATACGCAGGAAAATACAGTACTCAAAATTTCCGCTACCGGTTCTCCAGAACCTATCAGAACCTGCTGGATTTCACCCCTGCCATACTAGCTGGGGAATTCTGGGAGATGAAGTCCACACCTCTTAAGGTTTAGAAGTGAAGTGAAGAAGTATTGCATTAGACAGATCTTTATTAGCAGTTAGGAAAAAATAGCTTATTGTACCCAGGAGTATGTTTTTTAAAGTTGCAAGAGACTACACAGAACATCAAAGTGATACCCTATCATTTTCTTAAGAGCAACTATTGTTAGTTAGGGCAATGGCATTTTATCTCAAGGATTTGGATACTATAAACCAGTTCTAGTAACTTGAACGGTTCAGTTTATTAGATTTTTTTTTCATCTATCCTTTTTTCAAGCAAAACTTTGGCTCTCTGCTGCCCAAATTATACTTGACATCAGCCTCATAAAGTTGGCTTGACTGATAGTAAATGGCCCTATAAATTTCAATAATTCACAGGGTTTATTATTACCCTAATTATTAATCCTGCAGTTAAAATTCTGCATTTGGAAGGGCTTGTTCAAGGTAGAACCCTTTGTTCTGGTTAGGAATTTTCAGCAAAGCATTTTGGAACTGGCCGTTTCAACAACACATCTGTGTCTCAACACTTCCCTCCCTCCCACCCCATGTAAACATTCATCAGAACCTGTGTTCTTTTCATCAAGAAATTCACCTCGGCCTGCGTAGGGTGAGTTCCTCAAAATTTTCCTTTAGAACAAAACAATGAAGTACATTAAGCTGACAGATAATTCTGACCAATAAGTTTCAGTCCACTCAAACTCCCCATCCTATTTGTAGAACATGAGGGGCAGCCATTTTTATTTTAATTTTTTGTTGTTGTCAAGAGGAGGAAATTTCTAATAATGCTGCATGGCACAATGGAGTGCTTACATTCTTAAGAAGTATGTTTGTAGGCTTTAAAGGTAAAAGTTCCCCTCGCACATATGTGCTAGTCGTTCCCAACTCTAGGGGGCAGTGCTTATCTCCATTTCAAAGCCGAAGAGCCAGCGCTGTCTGAAGATATCTCAGTGGTCATGTGACTAAACACCAAAGGGGCATGAAACGCTGTTACTTTCCCACCGAACGTGGTCCCTATTTTTCTACTTGCATTTTTTACATGCTTTCAAACTGCTAGGTTGACAAAAGCTGGGACAAGTAACGGGAGCTCACCACATTACGCGGCACTAGGGATTGTAGACTTTAGAAAGATTTTTATTTATCAAATAAGGTTTATATTGGGTTTTTATTTTTGTAAGCCACCCAGAGTCACTTTGAGTGAATGGGTGGCCATACACATTTTCTTAAATAAATAAAAATAAATAACTTTAGATACCACCCATCTCACTCTCAGAAATTAATTAATTTCAACCAAATATCTTTTATTTTTTTAATAAAAGGACTGCAAGGATTCAATTCAATTTGGAAATTCAGTGCAAAGAAGCCTCAATCAGCTCTCCCCACAAAATCAGAAAGTCAAGTTGAATTATTGAACTGTATGCATCTAAATCTGTTCAACTATTTGGAAGGACTTTTTCGCTTGACCAAACTCCCCTTTTCATTATTTAACCTTTAAAAACAAATCAACCTGACTTCCAAACATTAAATTGGGTCAGTTTCATTTTTCAAATCTCTGTGAATTGTGAAATTGGAATGGCGTAAGTCTAATCAATTATTTCAGTTGAATTGGGGCTGATCACACAGCCTTAGTAACTGGTGACTATGATAGTTGTTCTGCTGAATATATTTTTAGGACACACATGAATTTCAGGTTCACAGGGAAATGGCAAATGAAGAGGTAAAGGACCACTACTCTGGCTTGACTAGGTTACATTGAGTCACAATTCCATCATAGTATGACGTCATTCCAAGATGATTGGCCAGGAAACTGAATTTCGTATTGGTGACTCATCTGTGTTCTTCAGGTGAATCTATACGCAGTTTAGAGCAGTTATTTTTATGCAATACATTTTGCAACACCTCTGTGTTGATGGATGTTAGTCTTGGGGAACTGGGAGCAGACTGGTTCTCCTGGAACATTTTATGGGCTACAAAATGATAGCATCCAATCTGGGTCGGTCACCAGGACCAGAGGTTTTGTCTTCCAAACTTTTGGACTCGTGCTGGAGCTCTTCTTCAGGGAACTTCTCTCTAGCAGAGGCTGTGCTGTTCTGGGTGTCGTATTTATAGTGCCTGTTGTAAGTACTTAGAAAACCCCTTAGAAGGTGTGTTTGCTTGTGCTGCCCAGCCTTCACCTTCTAAGTACTTGTACAAGTTTACTTAGAAGGTGAGGGCTAGGTTGCACAAGCAAACAACAGCTAATGACTTAAAAGCCAACCATCAACATACCCCAAGCAACATCTAAAAAGCCACTATAAATATGACATCCAGAACAGCACACATTTTGCTAGAAAGAAGTTCCCTGAAGATGGGCTCCAGCATGAGTCTGTAAGCTCGGAAGACAAAATCTCTGGTCCTACCCAGATTGGATCCTGCAACATTATCCCAGAAAATGTATATTCACCTTCATTTGTACAAATTGATGGATACGGCCATGATATATAGACATACTCAAACTTATATTATGGTGGTAGCAGAACAAAGAAATGCTGCTTCAAAAAGCTGTTGCTCCATTGTAAATAGCAATGACTTTGAGTAGATTCTCTGTGTTAAATATCACCACCAAATTAAGGAAATATAGTGAAGGGATCACTTGATGTCCTGCTCTGCTTCTCTATTGTGTCACCATTATCTACATAAAAGTTACTTACAACATGTTTCCAGTGGCTCTGGACAGTTTTATGATTCATAGCTAGAGATATACTGAATAGATAATGTAATTAGTTGCTTCTTGTTCATGCCTCCCTCTGCCCATGTTTTTGCCTGCTTGACTCTGTTTCACAGATTCACTTTTGCCAGTTGACTGTTTCACAGATGCTGGTGTTTAATAAATAAACATCAACCTATATTTTTTTGCTAGATGAACTGAGTAGTATGTGTGCTTGATGTGATGTGGATATAGGGGCTGACTAAGAGTGTGCTGGAGGCAACTAAGCTAGAAATTACTCTCAGTTATTTTTCAACAAACAGGAATTGGGAGTTTTAGCTTGTCTGCCTTTATATCAATTCAAGTTGGGCTGCTGTTGTTCTGTTGCCTGAACATAACAATCTGTTCTTCATTATTCAGCTGATGAGTTGAGAGGAAGGAGAAAATGGTCAGGATTTCTAGAGGAGCTCTGTGTGGGCCACAGAAAAACAGTGCTAGGAATTTACCATCAATGCTCTTTTGTAAGAGCTGTCTGAAC
Source organism: Masticophis lateralis (assembly GCA_030761175.1). Lineage (NCBI taxonomy): Eukaryota > Metazoa > Chordata > Lepidosauria > Squamata > Colubridae > Masticophis > Masticophis lateralis. The sequence goes on from JAUDYJ010000006.1 coordinate 20,796,507, forward strand.
CAAATTTAAAGATGATGAGATATATTTCTATTTAAAGTCAGGAAGACAGATTCCTTTCTAGTTGGATATCCTGTTCAAATAGTGATATTAATTTCAGACTAGAAGCAAATTTCAACTCAGCCTTCAAAAAATGATTACCTAATGCCACATTAAGATTAAGGAAGGTAAGCAACACTAGAAAAATAAAAGAGGATAGAGAAGAGAGCAAACTTCCATAAATAAACCAAAACTCAACTTCAGCATTAGAGCAAAACATTGTTTTAAATAACTAGATGCTTCCTTTCTAAAACCCAATTCTAATTTCTCTTCAGATGACATAAATATTTCCCTCATTTAAGTCTCTGTGATCATTTTAAAAGCATCCATCCTTGTGGACTTAGTTCATGACAATATATTCCAATTACAGCTATAGTTTCTTTGATTTATTTGTAAGTCATACTTTCTGTTGTATTATCCATCTCTGGGAGGTATGCCACATTAAAAAAAATAAAACTTAAAGGATTCTTTTATAGAAAAGGTTTTAATATTTGAATTTTATAGATATTTTTAATAACTATTATAAGCTCTCTAGAGTTGTTAAAGTAGGCAGCATGAAAATAATTGCACATAAACAAAATACAATTTAAATACAATAAATTGCATAACATGATTAAAAGGAATTAAAATATACAAACCATGCTTGAAGAAGTAGAGGATGTTCAGAAGAAAACCATGAAATCATCTTCCCCCCACTACTTTGATCAGAAATTTAGACTACAGTGTAATGCTGAGAGCTGAGCAGTTTGGGTCATTCTGACCAAGAAGTCGGAATGACTTTTCAAATCTTCTCGTTGCCTATTTGCTCAGTTCTCTCCAGTTTATGATTTGCTATTGCCTGCCTCCATCATTCAGTGTGTCTTCAACTTGTTGTCTCTGATCAGATGTTGAAAAATTAATAGCCTTTTCTAAGATCATCTGGTGGTTCATAGATGCATCTGTCACTTTGTCATCACCCTTCACCTGTTTGATTTTTGGCAGAATGGCTACAGCAGTCTCAATGCATGCTCATCCAAAGTTAAAACTCTCTATTAAAGCTCTGATGAGGTGATGAACTGACTTACTTGAAAGTAATTGAAACTTGGAAGACACTGAACTCTTCGTGTTTGAGGGAATGCTAATGAACCTTGTCTTATAATTCACAGTGAAACAGAAGTGAGAGGGAGCGTCCCAAACATATATTATTTGTTCCTTTTGTAGAATGTCCTATGAGAATAGAAACAATTTGAATAAAATGATAATTTGAATTTCAAATTATATCACTTTCTGTATTTTTAATTTCTTTCTAAATGAGTCTTCCTTCCAGAAGACTATTTATATTTGGGCTGTTATATAGTGATTGAAATTGCCCAGAAAGAGTGATGCTAAATTTAATATATATGTAGAGATTTTATTAAAATAAAGACAATTTTATCAGAAATGCTGCAGCCTTTTTGAATGAAAAAGTAAATTCCACAATATTGTGCTTAAAATCTATAGAGTATAATAATTTAAGAATTATCCGCAAATCCCTCAGTTGAGATACTTGAATTTCATTTTATATTCCATTCCTTCCATGAAGGAGCCCTGGTGGCGCAGTTGACTAAAGCACTGTTATTAACAGTTATTAACATCAGCTGCCTGCAATTACTGCAAGTTCAAATCTCACCAGGCTCAAGGTTGACTCAGCCTTCCATCCTTTCTAAGGTAGGTAAATTGAGGACCCAGTTTGTGGGGGCAATAAGCTGACTCTGTATAAATATACAAAAGTATGAAGGCTATTGCTTAATGCATTGTAAGCTACCCTGAGTCTCTGGAGAAGGGTGGCATATAAATCAAATTAAAAAGAAGAAGAAGAAGAAGAAGAATGGTGATCTTTTAAAATCACCTATCAGTGAAATGTCCTATTTTAGTAGAACTCATAAGTACCACACTAAAAACTGGGATACCAAATGTCACAAAAGACATTAAGAGATCAGAGTTAGTCTTTAAAGGTATTAGATCCCAGGTTTGAATACATCAAAGATCTGCAACTAGGTTAAAACAATTGGGTTAAAGTACATAATCAAGATTGATATATATCCTAAGTCCACATCCAAGCCATGTCAGATTTATAGATGTTCATTCCAGTCTGATCTATGTTTTTTTGCATAATGCACACACACACACACAAAATCTATTGGGGATACTTCACTTAACAACTGCCATATTCCCTTAACCATTGCAGTGTTTACTTAATGATTTTTAATTTGTAAAAATTGATCATTACTTCAAATTTGATGCCTCAATCTATGACTGCAACAACTCACAGTTGTAATTCCGGGCTCAATTATAGTTATAAATAGAAGACTCCCTGTACCTCTCTTGGGCCTTACCATTTTTCTATCTCGCCAGATTTCACTTACTTACTAAAGACTTCAAAAATTACAAAAAATTAAACAGACGTTTGACAGAACCCCAACAGCAAGCAACATTCTAATTTCTAACAATGTTTGTAAGCTACATAGGCTGCGTGGACAGACTTGATATCGAATTACAGCCTGGTGCTTTTTGTGGAAATTTACCCATTTAATCAGAAAAATTACACCCAACCTAGAGTGCAAGGGTGCAGTTGAGGAAAGGATAAAAAATAACATTAGCAATAGGATTTAGATTTATATATTGTTCCACAGCACTGTACAGCACTCCCTAGAGTGGTTTACAAATGTCAGCGTATTGCCCCCAACAATCTGGGTCCTCATTTTACCGACCTTGGAAGGATGGAAGGCTGAGTCAACCTTGAGCCCCATTAGGATCGAACTTCAGACTGTGGGCAGAGTTTGCCTACAATACTGTATTCTAACATGGAGTGCCATGGAGATCGGAGTGGAATGTCCTACTTTGATTCTTAGTGAATGCTTATTTTGTGATTGAACCCGTCCATAAGGATAGATGGGCTATGACTGAGCATTTTCCCCATAGCATCCATTTTGGAAGGATGCCATGATATACTCTCAAAATGGTAAATGAGTTCACCAGTGGAAAAAAGAGTACCCTGTCCCTGGATTAACTTCTGGTTTTCATTTCTCCGAAATGGTATCTTGGGAAATGTAATATCAAAATTGCCCTCGACATGAGTCTTCCGGGGCAGTCTTGCCCTCATCAATTTCACACCAACCAGTGGTGGTATTCAGCCAGTTATATCCAGTTCGGACAAACCGGTAGGGGAAACTGCGGGATGCCCCGCCCACCCAGACGGACATCATGACGTCCCATTTTTCCATGTTTTCAAGGCTCTGCACATGTCCAGAAGGCCTTGCACATGCGCACGCACGTTTGTGAACTGGTAAGTGAATACCACCACTGACTCTAACTGATATCAGATTCCTAGAGACTCCAGTCCCTTTAATACAAAGAGGAAAATAATGTTCAGGAAAGCAAAGCTATTCAGGAAAGGCAGTCAACCTGGGGAGTTTCTCAGACATTATGTAATCATCTGTCTTCTTCTTTTCTGGAGGAGTATTGCATGCATTCTTAGAGGAGTTCAGTGTACTATAATAAATATAATATAATAAATATAATAAATGACATCTAAAGTTCTGCCGGCAGATTGTAATTGGAACGGTGACATGGAAATATTTCAGTAATCTAAATATCCAGCCGTAGTTACACACCACCGGCATCGATCACTGCAGTGTGTTTATAGTGCGGGGGTGGATCATAAAACAGCAGCACCCACCTGCACTATCTAATTTTTAAGACATTTCCTGAAGGGATTCATGAGCAAAAAGTAAAGCTGTGCTGACAATAGCTGATGCTTAAATATCACAGTGTCTTTAAGACCGTTTAACCCTTAACTTCTCATTTCTAAATGGGACATAGCTGTCAGGGTTTTAAAACTTTAATCTGGTATTCCTGATAATTCTCAAAGTAGAAGTTAAGCTTTGAAAAGAACGCATTAAATGCTCATCTTGTCTAATGATCACAGTCATGTTTCCGATAAATGCCAAAGTTAACTATAAATAAAGCATGCATTCAAGAATTCCTTAACATCCCTCTTGTTGATGCAGACTTAACGGTCGCTTTCTCCAAAAGGGCACAAAATAAATGTCATCATAAATGAGGCAGAAATAACTTTGGAAAGTAATCTAATAGAAGGCTGAGCCGATGGTCTATAGTTGTGATGGCAAACCTATGGCACTCAGAGCCCTCTCTGTGGTCACACGTGCCATCACAGCTGCTCTTCTGGTTTCCAGCGCCCACAAACTCGCTGGCCAGCTGGTCTTCGCATGTGCCAGAGCACCGGAAACCCAGAGACCAGCTGGCCGTCATGCGCATATGCACCAGCCAGCTGGTCTTTGGATTTCCAATGCTCTGGCATGCGCGCGCATGAGTACACACATGTTCCGGTTTGGGCACTCGATGCCAAAAAGGTTCCCCATTACTAGTCTATATTATCTATAACAAAGAGTTCTTTTGCCCTTTTCATGCCCATATTCATAATTAGAAGTTCCTAATTGGCTAATGAAAGTATTTTCTGTTAGATTAATCAATAGAACACATAGCAATTACAACATTGCCCTTTCTACATACTAAACAATTTATGTGGCTTGTGCCTATGATGTAGCCACATTGGTGCTTCTGACACAAGTATCAGTAAATCTATAAATTGGTGGGATCCATCAATGCAAGAGGGGGCAAGTTGAACTTTCCTTTGGCCAACCTGATAGGGAAGCAGGGCAGTCTATTATATATTGTCCAGTCTCCAAAATAGGACATGATTGAATGGACCAAAAAAAAAAAAAAAGTGATCCTCAGTCTTTTTCCTCTCATCGCTTAAATTCAATTACCAAGTTAAATTAATTTCTGTTTAAATCCAATGATTTTGTGTTTACTTCGAGTTAGTTTGCAACTTCTGCTGACTATCTGGCCTGGTCCCAGCAATTTTCTTGGCAAGGTTTTTGGAACTGATTTGCCATTTATTTTATTTATTTTTTATTTTATTGGACTTATATGCCGCCCTTCTCCGCAAAGACTCAGAGTGGCTCACAACAATAAGCTGCAACAAATCCAGATTAAAATTCAGACAATAAAAAACTAAAATTCCCATTAAAAACCGCCTTCCTAGGCCTAGTATAGAGTAACTTGTCCAAACTGGTTTCATGCCTAAGCAATTGCAATAACTTAGACTTATATATACACCCCATAGTGCTTTACAGCACTCTCTGGGCAGTTTACAATGTGAGCATATTTCTTCCATAATCTCGGTCCTCATTTTACCAACATTGGAAGGATGACTGGCTGAGTCAACCTTGAGCCCATCAGGATCAAACTCCAGGCTGCGGGAAGAGTTAACCTGCAATGCTGCATTCTAACCACTGTGCCACCGGGACTCCTTAAGGTGGGACTAGAATTCATGGTCTCCCAGTTTCTAGTCTGGCGCCTTAACCACTGCAACACAACTATCTCTTTTAGCATCGCAGTTAATCAGTTAGGATTTTTAGGGGAGGGGGGGAGAAATGGAGCTTCCAGAAAGAGATTATACATTTTTCTTGGCAACCCCTTTTATCATTCCTTTCATTGTTGCCTTGCTTTGTATGTAGTTAGTTAGCTGCAGGAGGAGTTGTTTTTCTTTTTTTTAATCAACCTTAGCCAGTTGATTTTCACTCTAATGCAAATAACTGCTCAAGAGAAACCGTGTTAATAGGGTCAGAGATTAGAGCTGCCGCCGTGAAAATGAAAATACTTTTTAAAACAAGAAGAAGAAAAAAAGAACAACATAGACAATAGGGGCTGAAGTGAGATGAAGTATATCAGCTAGGCCTCCTTAATTTGATTTTTAGCAATTCAATTAGGAGGCCGTATAGGTTTAATGGCTCTTTGTTGACAGCCTACTTCCCTCGGCCATTAGTTTTATAGCTGGTGCATCATATTGGCATCTGAATAATCAGATATGTTTCGGCAGCAAAAAAAAAAGGGGGGGGGAATGAGCTTTAGAGTGCAATATGTTGGTCACAGATTACTGTGACTTCCCTTAATATAATACACCTTCAGTTATGTTGGTCTATAAATACCATACATCCCTGTCCCCCATGAAATTCAATGTAAATTAAGTTTTGTCTAAAATGTTATTGGGGGAAATCAAAAGCAGTTTTAATCAGATTAGTAAAAATTTCTTAGGTGGATTAGATCTCTCTGTTTGCCTGGGAAAGCTGTTTAAACTGAGTAGTCTCATCTAAGATATCTGCTGTTAAAATTCTGACAAACATTTGTCAGGATAAAACTATATATAGATAGTCTTTGCCTCACTTGGCAGCTATCACAAACAAAATCCCATCTTGACAAGGAAGATTTTATAGTCCTTCCTGTGAAAACAAGCATAATACTAGTTTTGGATACTGTTAGTTTACGGAAGTTGTGGTCCAACATATCTAGATGGCAGAAGCTGATAAATTCCAAACTGTGGAACTATACATTTCTAAACCCTCAACTAGCATAATTGATAAGAGTTCATTAGCATGATGTTCTACAACATTGGGAAGGGCAAGGTTCCTGATTCCTTTTATGGTTAATGTTAAATGAGGTCCTGGAGGGTGCACTGATTGAATGATTAATTGATTATATGCCATCAAGTTAGTGTCAATTTTTAGTAACCCCATAGATAGATTTTATTTATGATGCTTGGTCCTTAAATTGGCCTTTCAGATCTCCCTACTCTGCACTCTACACCACTATAATTGAGTCCTTCCACTTTGCTGCCAGCTGTCCTCTTTTTCTCTTTCTTTCCATCTTTCCCAGCATTATAGACTTTTCTAGTGAGTAGGTCTCTGCATAGTGTGTCCATAGTAAGATATATTGAGCCTGATCATTTGTGTTTCTGGTAAGAACGCCATGTTGATTTGTTCAATGGCCTATTTACTTTCTTGGCTATCTATGGTTCTCAGGAATCTTCTCCAACACAAAGTTCAAAAACATTTATTAAATTTATAACCCATTTTTCTTTCAAGGTCCTTCCCATGATTGAGTGGGAAATTAAACCTGTGTCTCTCAAGTCCCAGTTTAATTCTCCAATTACTACCACCATCCATTTGATAGCTCTAGTTTTAGACAATAACTTACAACAGCTACCGTTCAAGGCACGCTGTCCATGTATCCTTGACGTATACCTAGTCATTTAATGACCATTCAAAGTTACAATGATTCTGAAAGAATGCTTTAAGCACTTCTGGTCATTGCAAAACATCACACACACACACACACACACACAGAGAGAGAGAGAGAGAGAGAGAGAGAGAGAGAGAGAGAGAGAGAGAGAGAGAGAGAGAGAGAGAGAGAGAGAGACTGTAGTCATATGATTGTGATTTCATTGCTTGGCAAACTGTTCATATTACGGCCAGTTGCCAAATGGTCATGCAATCACCATTTGCAATCTTCTCTGCCAGCTTTCCCAGAAAGACAATGGGGAAGCCAGCAGAAGCCAAGTTGCAAGCTGCTGCTGCAGTGCAAGGGGCGGAGGCAGAAATCCTTCATTGGGCTGCAGATACAAGTTCAGATCTTCAGATCCAAACTGTTTCTGCATCTTGCCATGGGAGTTTCCTTCCATTCACAGAGGGCAAGAGGAACTCCTGCATCGAGGTGGAGAAATACATCTGGCTTCCTGAAGAGCTGATCTCCATTGCTCCAGTTCAGTGCAGGAGTTCTCATGCATGGAGGGCAGCTGCCTGCCTGCCAGTGGTGGTATTCAGCTGGTTCGAACCGGTTCAGGCGAACTGGTAGCAGCGATCACCAGGGGGCCCACCCACCTGCCAGCCCATCTGCCCTGGCACTATGCCATCTTATTTAGCCACGTTTTTGAGGCCGTGAGCAAAGCACAGGCACAGAAGGCCGGGTGCATGAATGGAAGGCGCACACACTGAACCAGTGGTAAAAATATGTGGAACCCACCTCTGCTGTCCGCCCTCCTTCTTCAGGCAGCTTTTTTGCTCCATCCACTTAATGAGCCATTTGACCCACTTAATGAAGTTGCCTATGATTCCAACTTCTTCCACAAAGTAAATGTCACAGCTGCAAATGAGATTTGTACAATAAAACGTACGCGGTCACACTGCACCAGACAGGCTTCCAGGTTTTAATGTATACTAGTAATATTTGGAAATATAAGACCTTGTAAGAATTTCTTGACGTGCCTCAATAAAATCTGAAAAGTATGTTGGTCCAACCCCGAAATTTTAGCGCTTTTAAAAACCACGAAGTATGGTTCATTATCCTCTCCAGGCAACTGATTCTGGCACTTTAGTCAATTTTATTCAGCCTTGACTTCTAAATGTTGTTTGGCTACCTAATGAAAAATGAAATAGCATAAATCACTTATCCACTTTCCAAAATGACTCCGCTGCAGGACATCTGTGTTTAACAAGCCTGGTGACTTTGTTTGTAATTTCCACTGTTAACAATAAATATGCCAGCTTCTGTGATAGGTATGAAATCTACTGACAGCTTGAAACACTAGAATGAATTATTTTGGCAATTTAAAAGGTAAACCACCAATCCCGATCCATCACTTTTCATAAACTGATCTGTGACCTTTAACTGGTGAGTTTAATTGATCAGAACACCTTTCATTCAAGTGAAAAAAAAATGGTTTTATTTAATCAGGTAACACAGTTCTAAAAGCATTTTCTATATTTGACTCTATGCATCTTCTAAAATAGTGCCTACCATTATATATTTCCCCACAGCTACAAATAAAAGTTTCCAGAACTATTATTTTGCCATAGGCAGATTTTTGCAAATTATGCCCATGTGATTCATCTATTCCAGGGGTGTCAAACTCAAGGCCCGTGGTCTTGAACTCTAGTTCGATGTGTTCGGATCTGATCCGCAATGTGCTCAGATCTGGCCCGTGATGTGGTCGGATCCTCCCCGCAGGGCCATTCTGGTCCACCCAATACAAAGAGGAAAGATAGGGCCAGCGCGGCTTCGGCCCAGTCTACCCAATGTGAAGAGGAAACATGCCAGCAGTTTGGGGAGTGGTGTCAAACTGGCCATGCCCACCCAGTTGGTCACACCCACCCAGTTGGCCACATCCACCCAGTCAGCCATGCCCACGTGACACCCCCCCCGAGGTCAACCACAGCCCTGATGCAGTCCTCAGTGACATTGAGTTTGACACCCCCGATCTATTCAAACTTTATTTCATTAAGGGAAATGATTACAAAATAAAATATAAGCAAAGAAAAATACCCTATCAGCTGTGACCAACATCCATAATTTTGTTCACAGTAGTGCTTTGATTTTCACCTTAGAAAAATAATGTGTTTTGCAGCCTTTGAGATGATAAAATATATTACATTTGTCTTGAAGTAATCTTGAAAATAATGCCCATGCTTTTATGGAATTTGCTTCAGGGAAGTAGATTAGTTCATTTTTTAAAAAAATGGTCATTCAGTGTCACTATTAGCAATGTTTGTAAAGAATTTTCAAATCCATAATAAGAAGGATTTGGAGACAGTTGCTAAAATGATTTTTGCACTGGTAACTTATGGCATCTTCGTAGCACCACAGAGTCATCACTGAAATGATATAAAACCTGTCTGCAATGCTGTTATTTTGGCACAGCCAATGATTGGATAACTCCAGAAGACACTATAAATTGTTAGTGTGGAAATGACCTTTAAGTACCGTGGACAGAAGAAGAACCAATCAATCAGTTTTGGATGAAACAAAGACTGACTGCTCCCTTGATGCAGTGATTAGCAAGCAAGCTCTCAACATGCTTTAGGGATGTGATATGAGTAGATGATGAACCAGAAAAAAAAAATAACTATGCTTAACAAGGTTGAGGAAAACTGAACAGAAAAGATATGAAACAAGACAGAAGGGATCAGGACTTTCGGTGGTATGTCCAGAGGTGGGTGGCACGTGAATTAACAACCGGTTCCCCCCAGCACCGAAAATGTGAGGTTGTACGCCTTCTGTGCATGCACATTGCTCACCTATGTGCTTCAACGGTGGGATTCAAATTTTTTTACTACTGGTTCTGTGGGCTTGGCTTGGTGAGCATGGCATGGCTTGGTGGGCGTGACAGGGGAAGGATACTGTAAAATCTCCATTCCCTCCCCACTCCAGGGGAAGGTTACTGCAAAAAGAGCCTGAGTAGCGTACGGGACTAATGCCTCCTACTAAAGGCAGCAATTAACATCCAGCTGCCTGTAATTCTGTGAGTTCAATCTTAGCCAGGCTCAAGGTCGACTCAGCCTTCCATCCTTTCTAAGATGGGTAAATTGAGGACCCAGTTTGTGGGGGCAATAAGCTGACTTTGTATAAATATATACAAAAGTATGAAGGCTATTGCTTAATGCATTGTAAGCCGCCCTGAATCTCCGGAGAAGGGCGGCATATAAATCAAATTAAAAAAAAAAATCCCCATTTCCTCCCAATCAGCTGGGACTCGGGAGCAGAGAATAGATGGGGGCGGGGCTAGTCAGAGGTGGTATTTCTGGTTCTCTGAACTACTCAAAATTTCCGCTACCAGTTCTCCAGAACTGGTCAGAACCTGCTGAAACCCACCTCTGGTGTGCTTGCATGCATGTGCGCAGCTTAAAAACATGGCTAAATAGGACGGCATAGCATCGGGGCAGGGAGGCGGGGTGGTGGTGGTGGAGGTGGCCCACCTGCAGGTCACAACTACTGGTTTATGTGAACCGGTCCGAACCGGCAGCAGCCCACCACTGAGTATGTCCTTGAAACAGCTGTGCATTGCCACTAAAGATTAAAGCAGGACATTTTTCCATAGAGTCACAGGAGCCTGGCTTAACTATATGGCTTCTATCTAAATTAACTCCAGTGAATAGAGGTGGAATAAGATTTATTCACTTATTCAGCATCTATACCTTTTCCTCAGCTTTGTAACAGAAAAGAAAGGCAAAATGATGTTTTGACTCTCACTTTGATGCTGTAAATAGATAACCTTGATCTCAGGTCCAGCTCAGATGCTCTGCAATTCTCTTATCATAAGACAGAAAAATCAGCTGGAATGAGATGCATGTTACTTAAGAACAGAATCTGTTGTAAGGGAATGGAAAATCTGTTGTAAAAGGGAAGGAAAATGCTACTATTTGAGTTTATTAATCCAGCTTGCTTCTTTTCTTCCCCAACATTGTAAATATTAGCATGCTTGCATTAATGGAAATTCAGAGAAATAACCATATTCAGCTTCCAATTATTATATTGTCTGCTTAGAAATCGCATCAAACATCTGTCAGATCCCAGTAATTTTGGGCAATGCGGTAAAGTTCAAAAACTTGGATTAAAAACTGTTGTCTGATAATCATCAAAGCAGAGTTATTTAGCTGTTTTTACCCAAGAATTGCACTCTGTTCTGAATGTTATGCTCCAGCCATTAAGTGGACAGGTCTAGAATGAAACTAATTTTGAATTTATTTTAATAATTCATACTTAATTCAGAAAATATGAACTTTCTTATATATAAAATGCCTTTGGTCAGTTGTAACTTCTAGGGAAGCTCAGATAACTTCAACCAAATCTTAAGGCAGAGAAAAATGTGGTCATGGCAGGGAAATATAGATAATATTGGACTGATGAACAAATGGTATCACTTTCTACAAATTAGTTTCCCATAGTATCTTAAATGAGATTCTTTGTGGCTGTAATGATTTACTGCAAACCAATCAAAAAGCAATCATTGCCAAAATGTTTTGGGTGTGTGGGCAAGGGACTGAACCAAAAGAGAAAATTAATTTAAAAGTAGCAAAAGGGCGGGGGATGAATGAGCAGCAGCAAATCAGAGAAATAGGAAGCTCCATGCAGGAGGGTTTTAATAGGAAGAAAAATTGGAGCCGTTATTCTTGGGTGAAAACACACATATTAAAACTCCCAGCTTTAATCCATGGCATCTTTAGGTTGAACTAGAATAATATGGCTAAAGTCACAGAAAAGGATTGACTGTCAGTCCCAAGCTAAATTATCCAATGATTTGACATGTTATAAAGCATGTCTTACTGTTGTTGTTAGTTACAAAATTATGTCTGACCTACTGCAACTCCATGGACAATGTTCCTCCAGGCCTTCCTGTCCTCTACCACCTCCCGGAGTCCATTGCTTCACCGACTGCTTCAGTGACTCCATCCAATCACCTCATTCTCTGTCGTCCCTTTCTTCTTTTGCCCTCAGTCGTTCCCAGCATTAGGCTCTTCTCCAGTGAGTCCATCCTTCTCATTAGGTAGCCAAAGTATTTGAGTTTCATCTTCAGGATCTGACCTTCTAAAGAGCAGTCAGGGTTTATCTCCTCTAGGACTGACCGGTTTGATCACCTTGCAGTCCAAGGGACTCATAGGAGTCTTCTCCAGCACCATAGTTCAAAGGCCTAAATTCTTTGGCGCTTAGCCTTTCTTGTAGTCTTATAGAAATCATGATACTAATGTGGGTTTTTTGGTTAAGGTATTGGAATAGGACCAATAGACTAGGGTTCAAGTCATAGTTGCTCACTATGTGGCTTTGGACCAGTCAACTTCTCACCAACATGTTATAGGAAAAAAGTGCAGAATGGGCTGCTGTTAATATGTTGCCTTAAGCTATGGAAAGGGAAGGGAAGGGAAGGGAAGGGAAGGGAAGGGAAGGGAAGGGAAGGAAAGGAAAGGAAAGGAAAGGAAAGGAAAGGAAAGGAAAGGAAAGGAAAGGAAAGGAAAGGAAAGGAAAGGAAAGGAAAGGAAAGGAAAGGAAAGAAGGAGTTTGCTGACAGTAGAGAATACTTCCTTATCTAGTAATCTGGCATGCATTCACAATAAAGCAAGTACTATACAAAAGCCATTGTGTGTTGGTTTAGTATCCTTTTCTTTAACTGTAAGGTACTTGTTGTCCATTCATTGCTTCACACAGCAGCTTTCAGTTGATAAACAGGTAAAACATCCATCTATATAAATTTCCCCAACCAGCACTATCAGATTTGAGGAAATAATGCCATGTTCATGGTTGTCAAAAGCAGGAATTAATAGCCTACTCAGGGAAGATCAATTTGAACAATCCATTTCTGAATGCTTTTGTGAAGGCCTAACCCAAAGGATAAGGCATAAAAACTCTGTAGCGGAGGATTTTTTACAAGTAGTCCTCAATTTACAATTGCAACCGAGACCAGATTTCTAGTTATAAGTTGAGTTACTCACATGACCGGAGCTGATTTTATGACATTTTTTGACATTTGGCAATCATTAAATGAATAATCATGGTCATTAAGCACAATTCGAAGTGGGAAAACATTCCTCCGAATGCTGGAAACAAGCGAAAGAAGCATCACAAATTGTGAACGCAGGATTCTACAACTAGACGTAAAAGTGAACCAGTTTCCAAGTGCCCAAAATGCAATCATATTCGAGTGAGTGTGTGTGTGTGTGTGGTGATATTTTACAATGGCAGGAAGTGTTTTATAGGCAGCAAAGCACCAGTTCCGGGAGCGTCATAATTTTAAATGATTGTTAGGCAGTCAGTTGTAAGTTGAAGGTTACTTGTATTGATTAAATCCTGCTTTCTCTTTGGGAGTCACATGTACAGAATTTCTGCCTATGAGCTTTGCATATGGGCAGAATTAAAGTAGGTGGACCTTTAATTAACCTAATCCCAGAGCATTTAAGTTAATCATGAATTATTTGACTACTTTTATAAAACTCTTCACTCTTCTTCATAAACTTTTAAAAATTCATTAAAAAAAATCTAAAACAGTTCTTATAAAGTTCAATACTAGGCGCTCTGTATGCAAATTTTTCAGATATATATGGGTTTTAATATAGATCTCCCTTATGTGCTACGATTGCACAATTTCACCAATGTCCTCATGTACATTTTTCAAAAACTGAGAGATTTCTTTAATGAACCTAATAAGCAGTAAGCTTTAAAATCATCTCACATTTTTTACATTCCTTATCAATATTCTTCATAAAATGTGGCTCTAGACGTCTTATCCTGGTGGTTCTCCTCTGAATAACTCCATCTACTCCTTGACCCTTTTAAAATGGGGCATTTCAGACCTAGAGAGAGTACTGTAACTGGGATTCAGTTAACACAGAGTTCAATGAAATGATTTTCTCCTGAGATCTGTCTGCAAAGCTTCTGTTAATGTAGCCCAATGTTGCATAAACCATTTTATCTGCTGCATCTCACTGTTAGGTCATAGCCTCTAGTACTTACAAAATGATCCCCCTCATCTGCACTGCAGCTACACTAGCCATCCAAATCCTGTATCTTTTAAAGATGGTTGGCTACAAAATCAAATAAGCTAGCATTTAACTTTTATTCCCATACACAGGACTTTAAATTTGTTTCTTAATGGGCCATCTAAATGATATTGTGGAGGTGCCATTGCTGTCTTCAGACTGGTGAGGGTCTGGATGGGGACAACAGACCTAAAGTTAGTCCTAGTAAGCCTGGACTTGTGGTTTCTGCTTGAATAGTAGGTGACAGCTGTGGCCAGCACATTATTAGCACAACTTGTACCCATTGAACCTGGTTCCTGGACCAACAGGACTTGTTCATAATTCAGTTGTATTGCCAGTGAATAATGTAGAGCAGCACAGTGGCCTAGAGATGAAGATGCTCGCCTCCTACTGGGAAGGTTGAGAGTTCAATCGTAGGCAATGGCAGATGTTTCCCTATCAGGGCACAAAGAGAAAATATCTGCTGTGAACTCTGCATAGGCATTGGGAAGGACATCCAGTCAGTAAATGCTCAGCTCCACTCAGTTGCCCTGACTCTACCACAAAACAAGGAATTAAAGGATCATTAAAAATGTCAGTGAAAGTGTATTATGTGTTGTTGCTTGGCTGCTATTTTATGTTATTTATATTTTTTTAGCTTATTGTGTTTTTTTTTAATTATCAATTGTTAGTCTCCTAAGATAATGAGACAGGAGCCCATACAAATTTAGGAAAAGAAACCATCCTGCTGCTGTTGGCAAAATAATATCTTAAACTATTTAAACTGTGATTTTGCTTACAAATGAGTACTTACTAGTCATCATGTCATAAAAAGAAAAGGTTAGCTTGACATGACTTCATCTTGACAAGCGCGTGTTGTCTCCTGAAAATAGTA
This sequence comes from Masticophis lateralis, assembly GCA_030761175.1. NCBI lineage: Eukaryota > Metazoa > Chordata > Lepidosauria > Squamata > Colubridae > Masticophis > Masticophis lateralis. The sequence continues at coordinate 20,811,600 of JAUDYJ010000006.1, forward strand.
TCTCTTTATTAACTGTTTGTAGACATGATGCTTGATAAGATCTTGTAGTAAAGGTAAAGGTTCCCCTCGCACATATGTGCTATTTGTTCCCAACTCTAGGGGGCGATGCTCATGTCCGTTTCAAAGCCAAAGATCCAGCGCTGTTCGAAGACATCTTCATGGTCATGTGGCCGGCATGACTAAACACCAAATGTGCACGGACCACTGTTACCTTCCCACCAAAAGTGATCCCTATTTTTCTACTTGCATTTTTTACGTGCTTTCGAACTGCTAAGTTGGCAGAAGCTGGGACAGGTAACGGGAGCTCACCCCATCATACAACACTAGGGATTCAAACCACTGAACTGCCAACCTTTCGATCGAAAGCTCAGTGTCTTAGCCACTGAGCCACTGTGTCCCTAAGATCTTGCAGCTGGGTCTTAAATTAACTGTTTTTGCAGGTAACTGGTATTTCTTGCAGATATTTCAATGCAATGTTGTTGCTGCTTTGCCACTATCTGTAGTGAGTCTTAAGATCTTACAGCAGCTAACTACGTGGCCCACTCTTTCTTCAGTTTCTTTGCAGAGGAGGCATTTGCTGTCTGTTGCTGTCTTCTCAATTATGACTTTGTAAGCATTTATTCTCAAGGCTTGGTCTTGTGCAGCCAAAATTAGCCCTCTGTCTCTTTCTTCAACTTTCCTGCTCTTAGCCATTGCTGGGTCTTGTCATTTGCTTTGCTTTCAAATTTGCTGATGTTCTGTTCATGTAATACTTTGCCTTGCCATGCCTCTTTTCTATTTTTCATCCTGGACATAAACTGCTTCAACTCTTACCCTCAAAACGACACTATAGAGCACTGCACACCAGAACAACTAGACCACAACTAGGTCTGCAACCTTAAATATTCAAAGAGCCATTTGGACTCGTTTCCCACAGAAAAGAAAACACCGGGAGCCACAAGACCCTTCCCATGCCTAACCATTTCTTGACGGCCACAAAACTAGCATATGTAGTTGAATTAAACATTCTGTTTTCTTCTGAAATTTTTCTTTTCTTGGATTTATCCATGGTTGGCCTGCCAGGAGTTGAAAAGCTCAGTAAATCATGTGCCAGCAGGTGTCACACATTGGCAGTTGGGACACATATTTTGAGTGACAGGGAGCCACAGCAGAGGGGTGAAAGAGCCACATGCGGCTCCAGAGCCGCAGGTTGCTGACCCCTGAACTAGACACAAGAATGCCATCACTCTGCTTAACAAATAATTCCCTCAACACTATCAACTATTCACTAAGTCTGCATTACTATTACTATTAATCTTCTCATCATTCCTATCACCCATCTCCTTCCACTTATGACTGCATGACTGTACCTTTCTTGCTTGTATCCTTATGATTTATATTGATTGTTTCCTAATATGATTTTATTGCTTATTTGTACCCTATGACTATCATTAAGTGTTGTACCTTATGAATCTGGATGAATGTATCTTGTCTTTTTATGTACACTGAGAGCATATGCACCAAAGACAAATTCCTTGTGTGTCCAATCACACTTGGCCAATAAAGAATTCTATAGGCCAAGATGGTGTCTTTGTATTCAGTAATACTTCATAGTGTCCTAGTTTCAATGCATCTTCTTCACTGTCCTTCAGGTATTCTTCCAATGCCCTTTTTTCTTCTTCTACTGTCTTGTGTGCTTGCAATATTTCATGCCCACCTATGCTTCTTGTCAACATCACAGTGTGGATAAACGACGTGATTCATTCTTATTATTTTTTTCTTGTTTTCCTAACAGAGCTTCTACTTTACTTTAATCCAGTCAATTACAGGTAGTTACAATGTACTGAAAAAAGGGGGGCGTGCGACCGGTCCTTGCAGTTATGACGGTCATAGCATCACCATGGCCAAAAATCAAAGTTTAGGTGCTTGGCTACTGGCATGTACAGTATTTATGATGGTTGCAGCATCCAGGAACTTGCAATGATCATTTGACCACCTTCCCAGATAGTTTCTAACAAGCGATAAGTGGGGATGCCTCAATCACTTAATGATGGCATGATTAACTGCAGTGATTCATTTATTACAAATGGCAAAAAAAGGCCATAAAACAGATGCAACTCACGTAATGACTCCCTCGCTTAGCAATGGAAATTGTGGTCTCCATTGTGGTTGTAAGCATGGTTGTCCCAGCTGTATATCTAATGACTGGAATCACCCACGTGTTAATCATCTTGATCATTTTTCTTCCATTGAATTTGATTTTTAAGGTTTTGTTTCCTCTTTTATGTACTTGTTACTAATCTTTCCTTTGACTTCGATGTGTTTGATGTTGTCAGTCTGAAAAATGCCCAGCTATTTGTAACAATCTTCTTCATCGAGGCTCTTGATGTTATTTTCATAACATCAAGAGCCTCTGTTTTCACTATTTTTCCTGTCTTGATGCTACAGTAAGAGTGGCACAATATCTTAGCCAGGGTGAAATCCAATTATTTTTACTACCAGTTCTGTGGATGCGACTTGGTGGGCATGACAAGGGAAGAATACTGCAAAATCTCCATTCCCATCCCACTCCTGGGGAAAGGATATTGCAAAATCTCCATTCCCACCCCACTCTGGAGCCAGCTAGAGGTGGTATTTGCTGGTTCTCCAAACTATTCAAAATTTCCGCTACCGGTTCTCCAGAACCTGTCAGAACCTGCTGGATTTCACCCTTTATCTTAGCTGTATATTCAGACAGTGTTGAGCAGCAATTCCATTTCTGACGGTATTTTTCATACAGCTTCAGATTGTCCATGGAAAGGAGGTGGGATAGCCTGGCAGGTGTTTTGTATGCTTGATAACCATGGCTTGACTTGCCCAGTATTGTTGACAGAGCAATCAATGCAGTGACAAACAGCAATGGTGATAGTTTCCTTGAAAGATTCCTCTCTCAATATTAACCTCTCCTAGTCTATCACCATTGAGCAACAACTGCATTTTCCACTGTGCCATTGATCTTTGCACAAAGCTTCCAAAGTGTCTACTGACTCCTGTTATTTCTGTGCGCTTGTTTATCTTATTATTGTCAGTTGCACGGTCAGACAGATGTTTAGACTGGATTTGGCAATTTAGCCACCTGTCGAGTTCTTCTCAAGGACCTAGATAGACAGATGTTGTTTGATGGGGTGAAATATATTTGTCGCAGGATGTCAGCTGTTCCAAGCGAAGCTGCCTTTTGAAAATGACTGGTGGTGATTTTGTCAATGCCAATGATGTTCAAGTGGTACTCCATGTGTTTTGGAATTACTATCATTTTCTGCCTTTTTATATGTAATTCATATACATATAATGAGTGGTCATCATTCCTAATACTCCTGTCTCGTCTTTTCCCTGCAATGCAGCATCCTATGGAGATGGGGTAGTTTGACAGAGACTGATTGGTCCAGTTTTCATGCCCAAGGGAAGCCTAGAATTCACATTTTCCTGGTTTCTAGGCCAGCACCTTAATCACAACACTAAATTGCCTCTAATTCAGAGATATATGGTGTTGTTATGTATAAAACCATTCTCCCTTGCTGCCCATACATTGAGGCTACCTATTGCCATGCACATTATAATCTATAGCCGTATTTCTAAGCCTATCCATTAACAGAAAAACAGAGTTGGAAGGGACCTTGGAAATCTTCTAGTCCAATCCTCTGCTCAAACAGGAAACCCTATCCCATTTCAGACAAACGATTATCCAATCTCTTCTTTAAAATGTCCAGTGTTGGAGCACCCATATTTTCTGGAAGCAAATCGATCTATCAATTAATTGTTCTGTCAGGAAATTTCTCCTTAGTTCTAGGTTGGTTCTCCTTGTTTAGTTTCCATCTGTTGCTTCTTGTCCTGCCTTCTCTAACCTATTCTCCAACCTATTTGGAGAATAGGTTGACTCCCTCTTCTTTGTGGCAACCCAGAAGGCCTTCTTTTTAGACTGTGTCTCTGTCTCCCTTCCCATAATTTCATGCCTTCCTGGTGAAGTTCATAGGATTATTCCGATATACATTTTTCTCTGCTCTTGTGAGGTACAGTCCCTCCCAGGAGCTTTTATTCCTTTGAATTGGTTGTATTTCTCTAGTAATGTTGTCAAATTTGTGTTTCATTCTACCTTCTAAGGCTTGCCTTCCAGACAGTATTTAAGTTGGGGCTCACTATGGACTGCTTATGAGGGAATATGCCAAATGTTCTTTGTCACAATGCAGATGTTGTATTTTGTTCTTCATAGGTCCCTTTTTTTGCATGAGTCCCATTTGTATTTTTACATGTCTATGTTATTACCATCTCTAAATTAAAATTGAACAGTTGAAGAACAATTTGATTCTCTGCTAAAGGATTTGAGTAGACTATGGCTAGGGAAATATCTTGGGGAACATACATCACCAGGACGTTCATGAATAGACTATTAAAAATGCTGTTGTATGGTGTACATGGTCAGTATGAATTTCAGATTGAATCTCTCTCTTTCTTACACTCACACAGACAGACATTTAATGACTACTTACTTTTAAAGCTTCCACACTGTCCTTAATTGCAAAGACAGCGTCACATCTCCTTTTGTCCTCAGTCGTGTATGTGGATATATTTTTATGCTGGTATTGCACAGTCAACATTAAAACACAAAAGAAATTTTGTCACAATATGTTTTGCCAGAAGATGGAAGTCTGGGTAGAAGAAATGCTTTTTTTCTTTGAGTTCCTCACTTGCGATATTACTTAGATTAAGTATATAATTAAGACATTTTCATGGTGACTGACTTAATTCTTTGGCCTTCATGAAATCTGAAGCCTATTGATTTGTTTGATTGCCTTCTCCACATTTCATATTGTGTCTGGAAGGATTAGGCCACTGTAGTGTTCAGATCCTATGAATTATTTGGAAATCCAATGGACCTGGAGGAAAAAACTTCAATCTGATGGAGCTGGAGGAAAAGACTGTAGATGCACCATCACAGCAATGCTTCACTGAAGTGCTAAAAGGAGAAGCACCATTGTAGCTTTGCTAGGATGGTCAGGTAACCTATATGCTTAACTAGGAAAGGAAGAGGAAAATAGAAATTCAGAAAATGCAAAATGAGTGTAAAAATAATATTTGTCCCTCAGGGGATCCCACACATTCTTGTGTGTACTTTAAATCCTTAAAATCTCAGGGATATTCACTGAAATCTTCAGCCCTCCGACTTGATCTCAGGGCAAGATGGGATGTGTCCCAAATGACTTTGGTCAAAAATCATGAGAGAGGATCATGGCGCCGCGTCAAGCTATTCTTGCTTTCCCTTTGCATAAATGACCTTTGCGATCATATTAAAAGCAACTGTGTTCTCTTCACGGATGATGTAAAACTATTCAACACCACTGGCAATGCTTCTACCCTTCAAAAAGAACTTGACTATGTATCAAATTGGTCAAACAAGTGGCAACTTCAAATCTCAACCAACAAATGCTCTGTTTTACACATTGGCAAAAAAAAGTCAGAACATAAAATACAAGCTAGATAGATATGACCTTGTAGATGACCCTCACTCTGTCAAGGACCTTGGAATACTCATTTCCAAAGATCTAAGAGCCAGAGCCCACTGTAACAAGATTGCCAAAAAGCATTAAGATTTGTTAATCTAATTTTGTGTAGCTTCTTCTTTTGTACTATGAGCTAGAGCATACAAAACATCTGCTAGACCAATTCTCGAATACAGCTCATCTGTCTGGAACCCGCACTGCATATCGGACTTTAATACAATTGAGAGAGTTCAGAGTTATTTCACAAGAAGAGTCCTCTACTCCTCTGCTCGCAATAGAATACCTTATGCCACCAGAGTTGAAATTTTGGGCTTAGACAATTTAGAACTACGCCGCCTTTGGTCTGACCTAAACATAATACATAAAATTATTTGCTACAATGTCCTACCTGTCAACGACTACTTCAGCTTCAACCACAACAATACACAAGTACACCACAGATACAAACATAAGATGGCTGGCGACCCCCAGGGGGAGAGCCTTTTCTGTGGGGGCTCCCGCCCTATGGAATGAACTGCCCCCCAGAGATATGTAGGATTCCTGACCTCCACACTTTTCGCCGTGCCCTCAAGACCCTACTATTCCAACAGGCTGGGCTGACATGAAATTTTAATTGGGTATTTTAAATTGGGTATGTTAACTGGGTTTTTAACAAAACTGGGCCAAGTTCATTTAAATATTTTTAAATTCTTTTTAAATCTATGGTGTATTGTGTTTTTTACTTTGACTGTACACTGCCCTGAATCCTGCGGGAGAAGGGCAGTATAAAAATGTAAAAAATAAATAAATAGATAAGATAAGATAAGATAAGATAAGATAAGATAAGATAAGATAAGATAAGATAAGATAAGATGCTCTAAACTCAATTGCAGAAAATACGACTTCAGCAACAGAGTGGTCAATGCCTGGAATGCACTACCTGACTCTGTGGTTTCTTCCCCAAACCCCCAAAACTTTAACCTTAGACTGTCTACTGTAGACCTCACCTCATTCCTAAGAGGTCTGTAAGGGGTGTGCATAAGCGCACCAACGTGCCTGCCGTCCCTGTCCTAATGTTTCCTTTTTATTCGTATCCATTTCATGTATTCATAATTTATACTTTTATCTGTTATCTTATATATGCTGGACAAATAAATAAAATAAAAACAAATAAATAAAAAATAAATAAATCAAGAGTAAATTTGCAAAAGACCTAAAGAGAACCAAAGCAGCCAGCTATATACCTTGATGGGATTTTTTAATTATTATTTTTTTGGTTTTCATCTCCCTTAGAATCCAGTTCGAAAAGAGTTGCATGAGCCACTAAGTATCCCGGCCTTCCTTCTGCAGGGATGCTTAGCAAAGAATTCAATGCACTATACCAACTTGGGCTAAGAAAGCAGTGCAGTTGAAGGATATATTATTGCCGCTGCCTGCTTTATAACCCACCCACCTCGCCCTCCCCTCCAAATCGTGGAGAGTTGTCCACGGACTAAATTGCAAAGGAACCCATGCCGTTTTATGACACACTTCATTTGCAAGTAGCTGGCCCACTGCAGTGCCTTTTTAGCAAGGAGGGAGGACGAGCAGGTGAATACAGATTTGAATTGTAACCCAGTAAAAGATGCATGAGCGGCATTAGGGAAATGGCATTTGGAATGGAACATAATAAAAAGCATCTCACCAGGGAAGCTGGCTGGCTGGGCAGCTTTATGAAATGCTATTACTGTGCAGTTTATTCCACGTGGATGTGTAAGATTTGTGAGACTGTCAGTCTTCTTGTCCTCTAAATCCCCCAGGGGTGGGTGGCAGAAACCAGACAAAGACCATGGTGGACATCTCTTAAGATAAAAAAAAAAAGCTCAGGAAGATTATTAGTTCACAAATTCAGAAATACCCTGCATCAATGTCTTGCTTAATAATCCTAGTTCCAGGCACTCAAATATGCATTTTTCTATATGAGTTTCCCAGCTCCTGGCCATCTAGCAGTAGCATTGCAATGATGAGGTGGCTGAAAGTCTGTTTGCTTGTTTGGGTTTCTCACCATGCCCTTGATGTAGTAGAACATTTGAACTTCGTTGAAAAGATAGCTGGTGGGTATTACCAACCCAGGGGGCGTGGTGGGTCAGTGGCTAAGAAGCTGAGCTTGTCGCGTAACGGGGTGAGCTCCCATTACTTATCCCAGCTTCTGCCAACCTAGCAGTTCAAAAGCAGGTAAAAAATGCAAGTAGAAAAAAAGGGACCACCTTTGGAGGGAAGGTAACAGTGTTCCGTGCACCTTTGGTGTTGAGTCATGCCAGCCACATGACCACAGAGACGTCTTCAGACAGCACTGGCTCTTTGGCTTTGAAACGGAGATGAGTACTGCTCCCTAGAGTCAGGAACAACTAGCACATATGTGCAAGCGGAACCTTTACCTTTACCTATTACCAACCTAGAAGGGAAGATCCAGGAAGAACAGAGATGTTACGTCCCTTCAAGGATCATAATGTCTTTGCAAATCCCCCAAATCTGAATAAACAAGGAATCGGAAGGAAGCTTGTACAATGGTAGAAAAACTGTGCTATTGGGCAACTAGCTAGTACCTTCTTCTGTAGAATGTGGAAATACTGAACAGTAGTTTTAGGATTCCAGTGACATTTTGAACAGCAAACTACTTAAATGTGAATTCGATCCACATTTTATCCAGTAAATTCTATCCACTGAATTCAGGGGATAGAAAGCCAACTCAGGAAATTGTACTTAAAGAATGTACTTAAATGAATGAAGAGAGATTGAGTGGGATGTCACAATATTCAGTCATCAGCTCTGTTTTTCCATATATTTTTTAATGGTAGAGAAAATATTCAACAAATGAACAAATGAACAAATTTGGTAAGGTAGTTAGTGCAGTAGAAAACAGAAATAAACCACCTTGTTAGCTTGGGAAATGTTCTAAATTTTTAAAATTAAATTATTTTTTAATATGAATAGTAAAATAGAAACGACTACAATGTCAAAAGGAAGAAATACAATAGTGATTATGTACTAGGAAGTGAATCTTTATGAATTGATTGTGATTCAAATAAACTAAATGGAAAAGAATAGAAAAGAAAGAAATCCATATGCATTTAGTATCAACAGCATCAATAGTATCAAAGTAACAGAATTAAATTTAACAAAAACAGATTAGGAAGCAACAATTAAATGCAAAGATATAGAACAAGAACTAGACTTAGTCATGATATTTGGGTAAAAGTTAACAGATTGAATGCAAGTCAACATTTTTAGTGGCCTGCAAAAAGGGAAATACAATTATAGACAGCACAGCAGCCACAAAAGTACAGTTTATGTATTACAGATAGTAATTGTTCCCCTCAATCTTGTGTCCAGTTTTGGATAATGAACTTGAAAATCCCTGTGATTGTTAGGGTATTAAAATTTAAAGCTGATAGACTGAAAGAAAACCTGTCCATGTTTAAGCTTGATCAAAAAAAATATGAAATATGGAACAAGAATAATTTAAGTTATAGAATGGCAGATTCCAATTGACTATTACCCCCAAAATATTTTCTAAAAGGAAGAACAACTCAACAGTGTAGCCAATTATCCAGAATAGTAGCGGATTCCCCATTCAATGTATTGGCCTAAATAGCTCTTCTAATATTATATTTCTATTACTCCAATCTTCCTAAGCCATTGGATAATGTATGCTGTGGCAAGAAGGGGAGCACATCTGGAGAGCATGTATCTTGGGTTAACAGCCACACACTTTTCAAAGCACAGAATAGAAGTTCCTTTCTTACAAATGACACAGCAGTGAAAATTGGTATTGAACAATATTGAATAGATTAATTTAAGTAATCAGTTAAATGAATCTCCCCACCCCACCCCCCATGACAACTCTTTTGATATTTATTTGCTTGCTAAAGTATTTTTATTTTGCTTTTTTGGGAAGGAAAAGCTCAAGAGCAGCCAACAAAGATTGTTAATAACATTGCACTTACTCTTGAGATTATCATTTAAATGTCACAATAGGAATTGAAAAGAAATCATTCCTCCCCAGCGTGGGAGGAAACAAATTCATGTGCTGGAATAACATTGCTTACAACAGGAGAGGAACCTAAGGAAGGGGATCGAAGCCTGGGAAACGGTCCCCTTGTCAATCAACAGGAATGCTGATTTGCCACCAATTTATGAAATACTTAATAAAGGGGACGTGGTGGCTCAGTGGCTAAGATGCTGAGCTTGTTGATCAAAAGGTCGGCAGTTCAGCAGTTCGAATCCCTAGTGCCACGTAACGGGGTGAGCTCCCATTACTTGTCCCAGCTTCTACCAACCTAGCAGTTCAAAAGCAGGTAAAAAATGCAAGTAGAAAAATACCTTCCCTTGGTGGGAAGGTAACAGCGTTCCATGTGCCTTTGGCATTTAGTCATGCCAGCCACATGACCATGGAGACGTCTTCGGACAATGCTGGCTCTTCGGCTTTGAAATGGAGATGAGCACCACTCTTTAGAGTTGGGAACAACTAGCATATATACATTTACCTTTACCTTATGAAATATTTAGGAGCCGATAGCTTGGCAGCACAAGGAAACAAAGCTCAACTACTTAATAGCTGGCCATCAACATCCCAATCAACAACTAAAAAGCCACACCACAACCAGGCACCATATAAATACTACACATAGAATAGCCCACAGCACACATTCTGCTACAGAGACAGTCCCTGAGGATGGGCTCCAGCATGGATCCAAAAGTTTGGAAGGCTAAATTTCTTGTCCTGGTGACCAAATCTGATTGGATCCTGCACAAGAGGGTTATAGCCTTCAGTCTATAAAATTACCTTCCTTCCTCCCTTCCTCCCTTCCTTCCTTCCTTCCATTAGTGGATGAAATTACTGCTACCAAGTAACTGAATGATGAAGAAGGGCTGACCAACTTGGTTTCTTAGGAACAATAAAGAAATTGTCTTTTTTTCTGCTTCTCCCTTTCTCCATTCTTCCCCCATTTTTATAAAAAGAATTTGCAGCGCTTGGAAACAATAAGCATACTGGGTTACTGTATTATGTAGAATAAAAGTAAACTTGCTTCTTAATGGCACCCGAAAAAGGGTTTATCTACAGGGGAAGGAGATGTGACAGTGTTTTTCCTCACCAACAAGATTTCATTTGTATGCAATAAAGTGCAGTGCTGACTGGTTGATTAAAATTCTTACGATTGAAGTTTTTAAAACAGTTATCTCACGAATCCTGATTCAAAACACAGGGCAGACCTAAATTGGATTGGTTAATTAATTGCGGAGGTAATGTAAATCACATTATAGGTAATTGCAAGATAAATGGGGATTCCTTGTAAGTTATATTGCAGTAATTATAGGCAGTGGTGGGATTCAGCCAGTTCGCACCACTTCGGGAGAACCGGTTGTTAACTTCCTGAGCAGTTTGGCAAACTGGTTGTTGGAAGAAATCATTAGGGCAGAGAACTGGTTGTTAAATTTCTGGAATCCCACCACTGATTATAGGGCAATCATAACAATATAAAACCATATATATTTAAAAATAAGAGCAACACTGTATAAACTAATATAAACTCCAAATTATTTGAGTGGCTGGTCACAATAATGAATCCAAATTCACTTCCAAATTGCTCGTGTGATCTCTTAGATCAGCTTTTTTTTAAGGCTACTCCCTGTTTATTAAGTTTGATATGGCCAAATTTTGCCCCTTGAGTCACAACGGGTACACTGATCATACACCTGGCAAGAATCCAAGTGACCACAAAACGATAAAGTTTTCTGTGATGTTTTCCTACTTCCAGTGGTCAACTCAATACGTAGGCCTATTGTTATCTCAAGACCATTGTTTCTTTGCTGACATTAATTCAACACTTTTGCATACATTTTGCAGTAATATAGACATCTTTGAGTTGTAACTGTCAACAACATACTCTTGGCATAGCACAATGTAGCTTGCCTAACTGCGCATTAAAATGAAATTCTCACCCACTCTGCGCTTCCATGTTAAACTGTGAATTTTAAAAATGGACAAAAACGTGTTTTTCCCCATTCTAATTTATATGACTTGGGCACATTTCTTCTTGCCAATGCAGTTGGCAGGCATTTCCTTTTAAACTATAGACATATTTTTTTGTATGTAATTTATGAGCCAAGAATGACCTCACAACATTTAGATGCAATTTTTGATCTCTGAATTTGTGGATGATTCTTGGATGATGAAGTTGGCTTCACTTCAGAATACAGACCTAAACTAGGGGTTTCCAAGAGTAAATACTGAGCTTTATGATGGACTATCATCTGTGATAAAATACTTGGCAGATCAGAGGCTGGTGCCATTATTTCCCTTAATGTAGAGCAATTTCCTAGGGCAACAGTTCCCAATCTTTTGAGCCGAGAGGATATAATTGGAAATTTCAGGACATACAGTGGCTTCTGTGGGGAGAATTGCCCAAATGGTTGCTTTGCAAAATGCTCCTCACTAATCACAATATTCTGTGGCAGACTACATTTTATTGTTCATGTTTTGGCCTGGGCAGATGGGCCTGCTCACAAAGAAGTCACTCAACTAGGCCTAGCTATCATTTTTTTATGTTCTACAAAAAGACATGCAGTTTCCCATGGGACTGAAATATTCTTGGAAAATAATGATGCCGAAATTTATGCTTGGCTTTGGAAAAATGAAATATTTGTGTTTGAAATCAGTTGAAGCAAGGTGTTGGTGGCTATCAAGAATAGATCGTACAGTGCCATCAGTATCCCATTTGAAATCTTAGATCTAATGTCTGCCTTTGGGTTGCTAGCCCTAAGGTAAAGGTGAAGGTTCCCCTCGCACATATGTGCTAGTCATTCCTGACTCTAGGGGGCAGTGCTTATCTCCATTTCAAAGCCGAAGAGCCAGCGCTGTCCAAAGATGTCTCCGTGGTCATGTGGCTGGCGTGACTAAACGCCAAAGGCACATGGAACGCTATTTCTACTTTTCCCTTTTCTCATGCAAGCAATACCCAGTCGGTTCAGCCATTTTCAAGAGCCAGACACATTTTAGTCTTAGCATAATTTGGTCAGAGGGAGGCCATGATTGTAGTTCTCTCAGCAAAGGAAACTTGAAGACTATCACTTCCTTTCCTACTCTCTCATCCTTAGAAGAAAAGTATGCAATACTGGAGTGGGTTCTAAATTTTTTTTACTACTGGTTCTGTGGGCGAGGCTTATTTTGTGGGCGTGGCTTGATGGTCATGTGACAATTATTTAGGATTTAGCAGAGGTACTGGCCTACCAGGCTTTTAATTGCTTGCAGAGCTGTATCGATCTACCCATTTATGTTTGCAGGCACTGATCTACTCATGTATTTTTGCAGGCACTGGTCTACCCATTTATTTTTGCAGGCACCGGTCTACTCATTTGTTTTCTTTTAACACTGATCAGCTGTAGGGCGGCCCTTTGAAGCCCCACAGAAAGATTTTAAACAGTTTTTTTCCCTCTAGCCATCAGCTGGGACTCAGGAGGCAGCAATAGATGGGGGTGGGGCCAAATAAAAGGTAAGAATAATGTGGGGGTGGGGGTGGGGGGGTGCGGGAGGGGGCAGAACCAGTTTGGTAACATCATATTGTCATCGCTACCGGCTCGGGAGAACCGGGCCGAACCGGGAGAAATCCACCACTGATGCAGTAGCTTTACTGGGTTTGCCTCTCTATGGATAGGACAAATACAAGTCCAATCCCTCACTGTTCTGTCTATTGTTCATCCTTTCTCTCACAAGGCCATATAAGATGACCACTAAGCCATGAAGACAAAGTGGCTAGAGAGGCCCTGTTTCTCTATATCTCAATCATGTACATCAAACGGGAAGTTAACTCTTCAAGAAATACCATATTTTCTGGAGTATAAGATGCACCGGAGTATAAGATGCAGCTTAGTTTTTGGGGAGGAAAATAGAAAAAAAAAATCTGCCAACCAGGTATTCATCTGGCTAACATCCTTAGTCGGGTCAGCTTCAGCACATTAGTTTGCTGGTTTTTTATCCCCTGCTTGGGGATTAAAAAAACAGCTTCTAAGGCACAGCTGAGAGGAAGCAGCAATGAGAAAAGCAGGCAAAGCACAGGGAGATCACTTCACTCGGCTAGCGCCTAGTTAGGGCTGAAAAAAAGCTTAGAAAAGCTACATTCGGAGTATAAGATGCACCCAAATTTTCAGCCTCTTATACTCTGAAAAATACGGTAGTTCAAATGATGTAATGGCAATTAGTTAATATGGAGACATAGTTTAGAAACAAACGTGCATCTGATAGGATCCAAAATTAATGAGCCACACGCACATACCATCATTAAAAGATTGGATCATTTAATTCAATTTGGACTTTACATGACAATAAATGATGACCACCACCCCCTCCACCTCCTACTCCAATGTCCCATTTAGATATGTGAAGCAGAAATGTCCTCCATGACTTCTACAGACCCAGAGCTGAGTGGTAGAATAAGTCCCGGACTATCAAAATAAAATTGAAAATTCTGGATCTTATATATCGTTTAAAGCAAAGTGGAAATGTGAAGCCTGCACAGAGGTCTTACATTCTCACTCAGCTTTTCTTATTACAATTAGAGTTTAGCTCTTGCTTATTTACAGTTTCACTGAACAAAGATAAGGAATAAAGAGTTCCTTACTGTTCAGCTCATAAAGATGAAAGACGAGAGGGATGCTCGAAATGAATTAATGCTTTCCTTGACTCCATACCATGTGGCTCACAGTGACGTTACTGTATAGCTTGAAGACTTTGATCCAGGTTTAGTCCAGTGCTGCTGTCTTAAACGAATCCTCTTATCTTTCCTTGTGCCTTTCTCAGTGCCTATTTTCTCTTTTATGTTCCTGAATTCTCCTCATGTATTTTAAGAAAGGATATCTTGTGGACTGCTTAAAAATGCCTATTGCATGTGGCAGAATCTCTGTCATTTGTTTTTTATTTTTATTTTTTTATTTTTGTTCGGTGGTATATATTCCAAAAGGAAATGCCAACAAACCAGAAAAAGACTATTCCAGTTCTTTAGAAGTTAAACATTTGCTTAACCAACGGTTAGTATTCCAAGGGCAGAAAGGGACCCAAGCAATGGTGAAATCTAAAATTTGTTACTACCGTGTGGGTATAGCCAATTTTTTTTTTTTTTTACTTTTAAAACCATTTTTTCTACAACCTCTTCGGGGAAAAATGCTTTCAAAAGGCTCTGACGATCCCAGCTGAGTTGCCTGATCAGCAGAGGCTTTTTTTCTTTTAAATGCCTCTGCCGATCAGGCAATTCAGCTTGGATCGTCAGAGGCTTTTAAAAGAAAAAAAGCCTCTGCCAATCAGGCAACTCAGCTTGCATCATCAGAGGCATTTAAAAGAAAAAAAGCCTCTGCCAAATAGGCAACTCAGCCGGGATCATCAGAGGCTTTTAAAAGCCTTTGACGATACCAGCTGAGCCACGCGATGATCAGAGCCTTTTTTTTTTACTTTTAAAAGCATTTTTTTGGCCAAAGAGGTTGTAGAAAAAATGCTTTTAAAAGTAAAAAAGCCTCTGATGATTGTGCAGCTCAGCTGGGCATTGGGGTGGGTGGGCAAGGATTTTTGCTATTGGTTCTCTGAACCACCCACCTCCATCACTACCAGTCCGAACCAGGAGCATTTCACCCCTGGACCCAAGCATGCTAGTAGTGCTACTGTTTTTACTTCTAGAAAAGTTCCAGAGTCAGATGGGGCCTAAGATAAATGTTCATGTTTTATGAGTCCCTCTTTAATGCTCAAAGGATCCAGAGGCTCAGTGGCTAAGATGCTGAGCTTGTCGATTGAAAGATCATCAGTTCAGCTGTTCGAATCCCTAATGCCATGTAATGGGGTGAGCTCCCGTTACTTGTCCCAGATTCTGCCAACCAAGCAGTTCGAAAACAAGTAAGAAATACAAGTAGAAAAATAGGGACCATCTTTGGTGCAGGAGCGGGTTACAAAACCTGTTGCTACCAGTTCGCTTGTGGGCACTTGCATGCACATGCGATGCTTATGCATATGCGCAGAAATGTCTGGGTGGGTGGGCAGAGCCTCCCGCCACCACCGCTACCAGTTCACCTGGTCCAGGGCAAACTGGTAGCAACCCATCACTATTTTGATGGGAAGGTAATAGCGTTCCGTGTCATGCCAGCCACATAACCACCGAGACATCTTCAGACCGTGCTGGCTTTTCGGCTTTGAAATGGAGATGAGTACTTCCCCCTAGAGTCAGGAACGACTAGCATATATGTGCGAGGGGAACCTTTATCTTTTTTTTTATGCAGGGATCCTCTTTACCAAATGTGGAAAAAAAAGTCTGCTGAATACAGTGGGAACATATTTCTAAGTAAATGTGCATTGTTAATCTTTCTCAGTGGCTGGATCCAGATGCTGTAGCTGAATTGGAGATTGACCACTGAAGCCTTAGATTTATATTGCTCCGACCACTTCATCCTTCTTCCATCACATGCCTCGATTCCCTCCATTGCTTTTTGGTTCACAACACCTATTGAGATAAAAGAAATCGTACCTGCCATATCTGGGCTGCAGAAATCCCGATGAACACTAGAGGGTAATAAAGAGTTAAGAAATGCATATCTCATTGCTGCAATCTAGTGGTAGACTGGATTTTTGCAGCTCGGATATGGTAAACTTTGTTAGACTCACCTTCCTCAAGCTGATTGGGCAGAATTTTATCACAAAACAACATTCTAGGAATCGAAGTCAGTGCATCTGGAGAGTGCCTAAATTTTCTGGGTTCTAAAGACTAGAAAGGGTCCATTTTGAGTGGCTATATAAATATGCTAAATAAATAAATAATCCTTGAAATACTACTTCAATTGGAGTAAACCTTAACAGATGTAAACTTCTTGTCCCAGAAGAAGTAAAAGTAGCACTGTTAAAGTAGCACTTAGTTGCCAGCTGCCTGCAATTACTGCAAGTTCAAATCTCACCAGGCTCAAGGTTGACTCAGCCTTCCATCCTTTCGAGGTAGGTAAAACGAGGACCCGGATTGTGGGAGCAATAAGCTGACTTTGTATAAAAAGAACACCGCTGGGGGGGGGGGGCAAAACCCCTACTAAGCAGGTATATACAAAAGTATGAAGGCTATTGCTTAATGCATTGTAAGCCACCCTGAGTCTCCGGAGAAAGGCGGCATATAAATCAATCAATCAAACAAACAAACAAACAAACAAATAAATAAATTGGAATCTGCTCTTACTCAGAATTTTCAAATATAGGAAATGTTTGAAGAAATAGAAACAAAAGTTCATGCATTGAAGCAGAAACCCACACAAAAACGTTCAATGCAGAATTTTAATTTTAAAAAATCTGAACCGATGCAGCAATTTGAATAAACAAACTTAGGCTTTTAAAGTCTGTAACATGTAAAATGCCAAAAATACCTTTAATTTTATGCCCTTTGTGTAAATGACATATCTGGGTTTTTTTTTTCTCCTCTCCTATAGACAGAATGTCTCTGTAAGAGTTCAACAGCTGGCTTCTACTTTTTAATTATCAAGCATTAAGCACATTGGCCAGATAAGGACATTATGTTCAAAATGGGGAGAAATTAAATTTCCCCTCACTTCCACTACTGCACTCAAAACAATCCTGATCAGGGCATGCTTTCTTAGTTTTAAGTAAACAAAAAAATTGAGAAGCATCTGCACATTACCTTATAATGTAACATGTAGTTTGGCTCTGGAAAAGCTTCACCCCATAATTTAAAAAGCGGACCTTCCTCACTCGTGATTTAATCCAGCTATTGTTAGGGTGATTAATACCAGGCTTTATATTCTGACAGCAATGGCTGGGTAATGATATAAATTGGTAGAGAAATGTTCGCTGTACATAAAATTCAATAGGTTGCTTCCTCTACAAAAAAAATAATAAAATAAAAATGGAATAATAGCAACAACTACATGTCTATGGAGATTCTCAGTCATCTAGGTCATGGTTGTCCCAAAGGTGCTTTTTCAAGAGGCAACTGAAGTTTCTGGTTTTTCTTTGAAGATGTTTCACTTCTCGTCCAAGAAGAAGAAGAAGAGCTGCAGAAGCTAGTTGGATGAGAAGCAAAATGTCTTCAAAGAAAAACTAGAAAGTCCAGCTGCCTCTTGAAAGAGCACCTTTGGAGCAACACCTAAAGTAAAAAAAATCTCTAGACATGCCCAATGCAGATGTGTCACCAATTACAAAATGGGACAGAAAACCTTAAAAGTTTCTTAATCATTGCTCAGAATTTTTTCTTTTTCTTTTTTTTTTGGGGGGGGGGATTACACATTTTATTTTATTTTAATATTTTTTTATTTAAAAAAAACAAAAAAGAAAAAAATCCATTTTACAACATTTTCATATCGGTGTATATCCACAGTTTATGTTTTTCCCTCCCTACATATTCACATATTTATTTTTGTAGTTCCCTTATTCCTTATATATTATATATATATACTACTCTTTACTTATTATACATAC
The DNA here is from genome assembly GCA_030761175.1 of Masticophis lateralis. Lineage (NCBI taxonomy): Eukaryota > Metazoa > Chordata > Lepidosauria > Squamata > Colubridae > Masticophis > Masticophis lateralis. Next base: position 20,829,579 of record JAUDYJ010000006.1, read on the forward strand.
TATTATATCCCTATGTTACTTTACATATCTTATATATGTAATATCATTTTGTTGATGTTTCCTGATTTCTAGATCATCTCTGTTATGTGTTTTCTTGTTTGTTATTCCTGTCCTCCAACCATTTATACCATTTTCCCATGTTAAGTAATATTCCATTTCATCTTTTCCTTTTATTTTTTTCGTCAATTTATCCATCTCTGCACAGTCCAAAATTTTCCTTATCACCTCTTCGTCTTTTGGTATGACATTATTTTTCTAATTTTGTGCGTAGGTTATCCTAGCTGCAGTTATGTAGAATTAGATATTGTATTTCTTTATTATAATTTCTTGTGGGTATGCCTAATAAAAATAGTTCCGGCTCAGAATTTTTTCATATCAACACCTGTGGTATTCCTTGTTAGGCTTAACTAAATTATACTAATACGTTTTAGTGATGTTTGGAAAAGAAACAAATCGTACAGACGTTGTGTCCTTTTTCTGCACTTCCTATTTGCTAGAGCTGTGGCGATTTAGCAAGTTGCTTAAAAACATTTCTAGATCTGATAGAGCAAATGACTTTTTAGAGGATCAGTTCAAGAAGTGATATTTTGCAATACAATTACATTAAGGCTCCGAATGGTAGAAATGATCTGTATAGCAGCTTATAGACACTAATCTTTGGGGGGGCGGGGGCGGATGAATTGAATCCAAGGGCATTAATGTGATTTTACAGACAGGATTAAGATTGTTCTATTTATTTCAGTGGAGCTGTTAATTATATCTGGAACCATCTCATTATGTGTAAATCAGGCTTAAAAATGTGTGTATAGCCCATTAGGTATAGCCTGGTTTGACCTAGTAATTAACCCCTAATTTGAAAAGGACCAATGCTTTCAGATTGTGTACTCTACAATGAATGTCAGCTTTAGGTGTTACATTCGGTCTAGAATGTTGGCAATAGAAGTTCTTCATAAACCCTCTATTGCATTTCTCTGGATTTTCTTGTTGTTAGTTGTGAAGTCATGTACGACCCATCGTGACCCCATGGACAACTTTTCTCCTGGCCTTCCTGTCCTCTACCATCCTCCAGAGTCCATTTAATCTCGTGCCTACTGCTCCAGTGACTCCATCCAGCCACCTCATTCTCTGTCGTCCCTTTCTTCTTTTGCCCTCAATCGTTCCCAGCATTAGGCTCTTCTCCAGCGAGTCCTTCCTTCTCATTAGCTGGCTGTATAAAGTGGCCGGATTTTCTAGGGCCTCCAATTCCTTGCCTCTGAATACTGGTTTTACAAAAGCACCTTTCCTTAGCACTTTTCCACTCATTCTTTTGCAAAGCTTTTTAGAAAGGCCAAATAGCCAGGAGAAAAAAATGTGCAAAGGACTGACAGGACCCTACATATATCAAATCCCCACCCCCGCAGCCCTGATTTTTATTTAAATTGAAGAATTTGGAAACTCACTCAGTTTATTTCTTTCAGAGCTCTTCTGCTGCCATGTCGGCAGAGGAAAAATGATGCTTAAGGGGTTTCTAAGAGCCATTCGTAAATAGCACCAAGCGGCCAAACAACCTTACCCTGCAGTTGATGAAAGTGCCGTGAATTCACTCCGAGCTCTATATTTTTCAAGATATATTCCCTGATTGATAAATGATGTGCTGTAAGTAGGCTTCTAAAATGCAGCTGTGGATGGATGCCTTTGCCATCTGTCAGCTATTTCCAAGCAGGTGCTTAATATTTTGCTCCTGCTGTGGGATGGTGTTCATTTCCTAGTGATGAACGCAAAGGGCATTAATCTGCCCCTCAGCTGGCAGGATCACGAGTCCAGCAAAATACTGAAGAGAGACAGTCTTGCCTCTTGATTGCATCTTATTTAGTGTGTTGGCTCTGTTTCAGCCATCTTTTTTGCTGGGAACGCAGGAGATTTTTCTATTAGTTCTCTCCTGCTGCACATCCTTTAAGAAGCGACTAATGTTGGTGTTCGGTTTTGCAAAGACCTGCTGCCTTTCATTGATTCCAGAATGACAAATGTACATTTCCATTCTAGGGTCTCCCTTATGCCAGCTGCTTTCGAGCACAGTGTGCTTCATTAGTGACCTTTGTGTACTCAAAAATGACATCCAACTGGAAAAACATTAGATGAGCTTCAAAAACAAGAATGTTTTTTAAAGCAGCTAGGCAGAATCCAGGGCAGTGGTGGGTTTCACATATTCTTACCACAGGTTAATCGTGTGCACAGTCACTTCACGCTTGCACCTTCTAGACATGTGCCCGGCCTCGAAAACATGACTAAATAGGATGGCATTATGTTTGGGCGGGTGGGTAGTCACTGCTACCAAATTGCCTGAACCAGTCTGAACCGGCTGAATAACACCTCTGATCCAGGGGTGAAATGTTCCCAGTTCGGACCGGATCGCCCGATCTGATAGTGATGGTGGCAGATGGTTTGGAGAACTGGTAGCAAAAATCCCTGCCCCCACTCCCCCATGCCCAGCTGAGCCACACAATCATCAGAGGCTTTTTTTTTTAATTTTAAAAAGCATTTTTTCTACAACCTCTTTGGCCGAAAAAAGGCTTTTAAAAGGAAAAAAAAAAGCCTCTGATGATAGCGTGAGTCAGCTGGGATCGTCAGAGGCTTTTAAAAGCATTTTTTTAACAACCTCTTCGGCCGAAGAGTTTACTGGTTTAATGGTTTTAAAAGTAAAAAAAAAAAAGTTGGCCACGCCCACCCAGTCACATTAACCCCACCACCAAGCCACGCCCACAGAACCAGTAGTAACAAATTTTACATTTCACCACTGCTCTGATCCAAGGTTTGACTTGGATTAGAAGTGGATTCAGTGTTTCTCAACCGTGACAACTTTAAGATGTATGGACTTCAACCCCCTACAATTCTCCAGCCAGCATGGGGACATGACTGGTTTTTCTGTCTTCAATTATTCTCTTTAAAAAAAATAAAATAAAAAGCCCCTGAATTTATATAGCCACCCATCTCACAAGTGTGACTCTAGGCAGCTTACAATAAAACAGATGAAACACACCACATAGAATAAAACATATTTTTAAAAAATACACCTAGCATCATAAAATAACCATGATCATAACCAGGAGATGGGTCTGTCATATATACATAAGGGGCACTAATCAAGTTTTCAGGACCTTATGAAAGGCCAGTAGGGTTGAGGCTAATCTAATCCTGGTGGAATGATGTTCCACCATGTCCATCCTCATGGATCCTACCAGCTGACACCCTTCAACTGGTAGGACCTGGAGTATGTTCTTCCCATTGAGCCAGGTAGAACAGATAGGAACAATTGAGAAGAGATTATGTAGAATAAGCGAAACTACAAGGTTCTATCTTATTGGGGACATTAAGCAGAAAAACAAGTCTCTTTAGAATCCCAAGAGATAATTTTACCCCTTAAAGTATGCCCCAAGATGAGGGGTGAAATGCTCCCAGTTCGCATCTGTTCCGGTGAAACGATAGTAATAAAAGCTACCAGTTCAGGTGAGCCGGTAGTAAAAAATTGCTACCAGTTCATCCAGAACGGTATTTCCAACAATCAGCTGTGTTGCACAATTTATATTCTCTAGAACGGAGAAAATCCTGCTTTCCAGAAAATCTAAATTACGCAGCACAGCTGTTCCCCCCCCATCACTGTTCTACTTACCTTCAAAAGTCTCCTTTTTCCACGCTGCATGGTAGTGCCTGCAGTGTGCATGCGTGCGAAGCATGCATTTGGCACCCACTGCACATGTGTGCATGCATAATACATGTTCGGTGCGCACTGCACAGCACATGTTTGGCGCACACTGCACATGTGCGCACAACAAACTGGTGGCAAACCGCAGAGGATTTCACCATTGCCCATGATCAGGACACACAATTTCTTCTGATTTGGGGGGGGGGCGGGGGCTGACAGTAGTTTAAGAAGAGAAAAATCTGTTCAGTGCTGAAAAAGAAAATCTGACTCCATCGTCACTGGCAGCATTAAGACTGAGAGTCTCAAAAGAGATGGAGTAAATGTTGCATTTCTACTCTTCTTATTTTCTGTTTTGCAAGTCCTAATCATATTAACCACAGCCTATTCCCTGGAATAGATACTTAATCTGAAAAATGATTTCCCAGGTTATTTGCTGGGGGTTGTGTTTATGGTCATTACGATAGGAGCAGAGGTGAAATGTTACCGGTTCGGACTGGATCACCCGATCTGGTAGTGATGGTGGCGGGTGGTTTAGAAAAGCAAAAATCCCTGTCCCCCCCCCCCATGCCCAGCTGATGCGATCATCAGAGGCTTTTTTTTAACTTTTAAAGGCATTTTTTAAAAAATGCTTTTAAAAGACTCTGACGATCCCAGCTGAGTTGCCTGATCGTCAGAGGCTTTTTTGTCTTTTAAAAGAAAAAAAATGCTTTTAAAAGAAAACAAAAGCCTCTGACAATCAGGCAACTCAGCTGGGATCGTCAGAGCCTTTTAAAAGCACTTTTTTTACAACCTCTTCAGATGAAGAGGTTGTAGAAAAAATGCTTTAAAAATAAATAAATAAATAAATAAATAAATAAATAAATAAATAAATAAATAAATAAATAAATAAATAAATAAATAAATAAAAAGTTGGCAATGCCCACTTAGTCACATTACCCCCACCACCACCAAGCCACTCCCACAGAATCGGTAGTAACAAATTTTACATTTCACCACTGGATAGGAGAGTATGGGTCGGAGACTTGAGTCCTAGTCAAAGTTGTAGTGATTTGAGGCCATTAATAGAGCTACCAGATCTGGACTGCAAAAATCCAGTTCATTGCTAAAGCATAGTAGTGAGATCCTATTACTCTTTGCTGTCATAATCAGGGAATAACATTATTATATTCATAGATAAAGTCTCTCCTTTTTATGGCTAAAACTGAATTTCATACTCGAGAGCTCGAATGACATAGATGGTTACTCATCAATAAAACCCACCAAGTTCAGCCATTTTAATTGGGTTGCCATTTTAATTTTGCAGGAAGAAAGAGGGAGGGTGAAGACAAAATCTAGGTTAGGCTGTCAGCCTTAGATATCTTCCCCTTTCCCTAAAGAGAAGCTTCACAATGCAGTGTCTTAAGTTCTGCATTAACATAGTTTGATTGATGGACAGATTACTTGATTTGTATCTTTTCTTTTCCATGAGAGCTCAAGGCAACAAACTTGTGAGATTCCCCCCCCCCTAATATTATCTTCCCAGTGACAAACCAGAGACAGAGACTGACCCAATGTCATCTAGGGACTCCCAGATCAAGGACGACCATACCTGAAGCTTTCTAGTCTAATTACAGCATTGTAGGAAGTTAGCACCTACCCCTCTCCTAGAAAAATGAAATATTCTAGGAAATATTAAAAAGGCAGTATATTATATTTCCCTGGATGAGAAACTGAGAAACATGTTTTAAGCAGGAAACAGACTCACTCTTAATAGCCCCCACCATCCTCAATAGACCAAAGCAGATGTCCGCACTTAAGAGATAAAGAGATAGCTAGGTCTATTCATGGGCAAATGCCCTTACCCAAGATACAACAAAGGTAGCATTAGCCCTCTACCCATCTAGCAACAGAATTCACCACATGGCACCTGGGAAGATTACATCACCTGGAAAGGCTCAACCAAGCTTGGGACTCAGGAGAGCCTACAGAGTTGCCTCTGCATGGAGCAAACTTCCATGGAAGTCTGACAACCAATCAGAATACAAGCTCAAATTCAAAAGCCCAGAGTGGGTATAAAACCAGGCACTCTCAGCATCTCTGCCCTTTTTTTTTTTCTTCACCCAACATCTTCAAGGCATGTGACTCTGAACACCATTAAAACCACCTTTCCAAACAGCCTCCATGTTTCTCCCCACTTGGAACCGAACCCAGAAGGGCATTTCTTCCAACAATATCTTAACCAATACTCCAACCTGGCCAATGTAGAAGCAGGCATGTTTAATTTAAAGAAGAAGACTGTCATGATCAACATAATTACCAACTGTTTAAAATAGGAATTACAAAGAGGAAAAAAAATGTTGAAGGAATAAAAAATGAGATGCCTTTGTTTCATTCTGATAAAAGAATTGCTTCAGAATATTTTTTTTTTCTTCTTCAGGATTTCTCCAGTTATCAGAGACGGTGAAGGGCATCCTTCTTCTACTTTTGTGTTTTAAAAGGCTTCAAAAAAAGGGAAAAAAGATGACAAGTTTTGATTAGCATTAGAGACTTTCCTTTTCATGAGGATTTCCAGCTATCCCCCCACACCCTTTTCAGTTTTAACTGGATGTTGTATAATTTCATCCACATCTTCACTGGAAAAAGCAATAATTATGCACAGCACTGAGGAGGTGCTTTTCCAGAAATCAAAGCATATCATTACCCCTGCTTCACCACAACTGTGCAAAGCAGGTCAGCATTGTTACTCCTTTAGTGCAGCTGTGAGAAATAGGGTCAGAGAGGTGAGCCCAGAGGTGAGACAAGATGATTTATTTTTAAGGGAATTTATTTGAGAAGTTTACATAGCCAAGTTTCTAAAGGAATTAGAAAAAAAGAAAACAGAGCTTTTTGCCATATCAAGTATGGAAAAAACCGTACTGTACTTTTATCATTGAGTTTCTCATAAGTAAGATTTGTTCTTAGGTTAGCCAGTTAGTGATATGATAAGTCACCTGCAGGAGTTGCACAATGGATCAAGTCAAAGTTCTAGATATAATTGGTATTATTTTACAATTGAGCTGCAAGCTTTTTTTTCCCAAGTGCATTAAGTGTTGTTCTATTATTGGTTTATGGAAATTAAAATGTTTCAGTGTTAATCTCCAATCGCTTCCTCTGGTGCTTGTGTGAATAATAGTAATATTCTTTACAATCTAATGATCAAGTCCTTTATTATTTACCCAGACATTTGCTTTCATCGAAAACTGCAAATGAATTTGCAAATGTAAACTGGGCAACACCAAATTATATGTGGAGCCACTGCTTGGACCATTAATGAAATGCTGATGCCTCTTGAGGGTGAGTTATTAGACTGATTGCTGAATAACTCTTGCCCTGAGCCTGGAGAGGAATGTAAGGGAGTAATAAATTTTATTATTGTAGACACAGGCCATGACATGTATATATTGCAGCAAATTAGTGGAGTATACTTACATTAAAGTCCGAAGCTCATATTTTAGAAGGCATGCAGGGCTATGCAAGAAATAAACTTTCTTTCAAATCAAATGTTTTATGATGAACTTTGGGACAATGTTGTGGTTTTGGCTTATTCATTTCTGCTCCAATGTTGATACTGAGTTCCGTTCTGATGTTCTTGGTTCATAGGCCAGGGTCATAAAGGAATCAAGATGTGTTCACAGTGCAAACAGTCCTGATTAGGCTTTACCTCTGCTGACATCCCTCAAATGATGTGAAGTTCAGAAAGCTGCTAATTACATGTCTTTGTCCCTATTAGCTTCCACAGCAGGGACCTTGAAGTACAATATATATATTATATAACAATATATATTGTTAAGTGTCAGGAGCAAGAAATCAGGAAGTCGGGTTATTTAAATGAGTACCAGTTTACTCCCTACTATCTATAAATAAGAATCTGAACTACTAACAGTCAAGGCAAATTGGTGGTAGATAAGACTCAACAGAATTCAAGGAGGGCTGAACTTAGATCTTTTGTGAGCATGAGGGACTCCAAACTGATGACACGCTTGACCTCTCCCTCAGGCTCAGACTAGTCATCTCCTACAATAGAGCTTGGATCCACCCAGTATGACTGCCCACCAATACAACTGAAAATGTTCACAAATCAGAATGTTCTTTTCCTGGCCTGCTGATCTTCAATTGCTCTGGTGCACATGGAGTGTAAACATTGGAAGTCCATCAAATCCAGATGGCAGGACAAAGATTTCAAGATTGGCAAGAATGTTAAATGTGCTCCTGGTCTTGTATTGCTTTAGGAAGCATTTGAGGCTGTTGTTTGTGAGCGCAAATCATCATTACCGATTACAAGACAATATCTGTTACAGCATCAGACTTAGTTTCCTATTCTGTGGCATTACAGGCCTTGAGCTAACATGAGATAGCATAAACCCTGGTCTTCAAATAGCTCACATTCCAAAAAATGTGAGCTGTTTGAAAGCCTCCACCCATTCTTGTTAAGGAACAGAATTCTCCTTTTGATATTTTCTTAAGTATCTAGGTCCAAAGACTGGATGTAACCATCAAAATATAGCTCATCTCTTTGAATGGAATGTCTGAAAATCTTTCCAGTGATTCTGGGTCATTGTAGCAATGTTCTATAGAGAATTGTCATTTAGAAATGCTGGCAATTAGGTAAAAATAAAAGGTATGTTCCATGTTATTATTTTGTAACTTTCTCAGGCTAGTTTGTTAACTGCAATGTATTGCACTTAATACATTTATCTAGCAGTGCAATACGGTGCAACTGTATTGCACTGCTAGATAAATTGTGCTAATTTACTAAAGAGTTCACCATCCCACCCCCGCCTACATGAAATACATAGAGAATAAACAGGAGCTTCTTAAGTCATCTATAATTTTGTTGAAAGTGAAGGACAAATAAGCAAAGCTGGTTATCATAATCATCTATTTACTCAATTTTCTTATAAATATATATGTTTGTAGGCTCTCCTATAAACTCAAATAAATTAGTTAGTTAGTTAGTTTATTAGATTTTTATACCACCTTTCTCCTGAAGGACTCAGGGCAGTGCACAACCATGATAAAACAATGAATCATACAAAAATTAAAACCAGTTTAAAAAGAATTAAACAATTTGGCCCTCTCCATTTAAAACTCATAATTTAAAAATATCGCATTCAGGTTCTTATTCAGCCAGGCCAGCCTGTTGAAATAGCAGGGTCTTTAGGGCCCGGCGGAAGGTACGGAGGTCGGGAATCGTCTATATCCCAGAGGGTAATTCATTCCAGAGGGTGGAAAGATCCTGACTCCATAGGATTAGGTAGGATTTCCCCTCTGAAATGTGAGTTTTTCCAGTACATAGAAAGACTCAGAAAGACAATAAAAGAAAGGTCACAGAACTGGGGGATTATGTAGGAATGCAAAACCTTTCAGCGGGTCCATAACAGGAAATGTGAGTCTAGCTCTTGAATGGCTCTAATTGCAATCTACTTTTTCGTTGGCAAAGAAATTGTTAAAAACATATACTTTTGGAAAAGGGCAGAGTACATCCTGAAGTCTTAACTTCTATCCTACTGATACTTGGCCAAAAGGTTTCAAAAATGTTTATTACAACTGTTTCTGTCAGTGGTGGGTTTCAAAAAAAATATATTATCAGTTCTGTGGTATGGCTTGGTGGGTGTGGTTTGGTGGGCATGGCAGGGGAAGGATAGTGTAAAATCTCCATTCCCACCCCACTCCAGGGGAAGGATACTGCAAAATCCCCATTTCCTCCCAATCAGCTGGGGCTTGGGAGGCAGAGAATAGGTGGGGGCGGGGCCAGTCAGAATTTTTACTACCAGTTCTCCAAACTACTCAAAATCTCCACTGCCGGTTCTCCAGAACTGGTCAGAACCTGCTGAAACCCATCTCTGTTTTCTATACCACTTTGATCATGAGATTCTAAGCAGTTTATATCAAAACTAAACTTCTCTAAGGTCTCAGATGACCTGATAGAAGATTCTGATCAGAAGATTTCTCTGAGTCTAGTTTATATATGGTAAGATGTGCTGGGAAAATGCTTAAAATAGTTGTTTTAGACACACCATTTTAAATAAGGAGTCCAACCAACTACTATGGTGGGAATTTGATCTTTCTAAATCTAATCATGAATCAAAGCCAATAGTAACTTGAGATTCTTCTATGGAGTCATCTCAGCATCTAGGAAAGTGTGTCCAAATCAATTGTGATCAAGAAATATTGTTGATACTGATCCATTATAGAGATACACCTGGATTACTGGGAATTTGATAGTTTTGGGTAGTTGTGAGTTGTATATTATATGTGGGTATTTGGAGATTTGATGATATGGGAGAATACACATAACACAGATATAAACACACACACAAACACACATGCATGATTAAATAAGAAAAATGGTTCTTAAAAATTAAAGTGGGTTCTCTGTGATCAGATTCATTTCACATTAGTATGATAAATTTCCCTATTAAGAGTGCTGTTTGCCTTGAGCAGCAATTTATTCTTCAAAATATTTAAAACAACAAACAACATACATTACTGATCTATGTACTAGTGCATCTTATACAGCAGTATCAGAGTAAACCTACAACAGATATACATAAATCCCATATACATTTGATTAAATTTCTTTTTCTGCTGATTTAGAGGTTGGGCTGTATAATTACTATATTCTTGATAACAATCAGTATTGATTCACTTAAAGAGGACTGGGTAAAGGAATAAGATCTCCTATAAACCAAGGACGGGAAAATGCACAAATATGCCTGTATTTTTGATATAGATTTTTAATATGCATTTGTAGATAGACTTTTTAAATGCATGTTTAAATGTTAGCATTCCAGATCAGGGTTCTAACTACTACCCAGGTTGGTGTTTAATTGTCAGATCAATTGCCACTGCTTTGAGTGCTCTGTGTGTGAGAGAGAGGGACAGAGACAGAGACAGAGACAGAGACAGAGACAGAGAGACAGAGACAGAGAGACAGAGAAATAGAGAATTTGCCTTTCTTAAACATGTACAATGGGCAGCCTATGTTTCTGGGAGACTACGTATTTTTCTGTTTTTATATATTAATATTTTTATTGCTTACTGGAAACATACAATTGGATCTTCTGCGGGTTTAATCATCCACTGTAAGAAATCCATTGTTATCTTATCTATGGATCTGTAGGTATCCATAGTTCATAGGATTTATAGTTAGGAGAGTGATAACTAATACATTGGAATTAAAACTTTTGTTTCCAAATAATTTCTCATAGAATCATTTACTGGAATATGAGACACCTATCTCTGAATCAGAAATAATAATAATAATAATCCCATTTGATCAATGATAATTGATGGAATGGAATGTACTGACAAACAACGTTGTGAAAGAAGATGTGTCATCTGAAATAAGAGCAGCTTTAGCCATTGTAAGGCACATTGTGTGGTTCTGCAAAGAATAAACACAAAATCAACGGAGCTATTTTCATCTTCTGAAATGCAGGTTCTGTTTTGACTGTGGTTTGACAAAGACAAGTGGTTAAATTTGCAAAGTTAAATTGTTCATTTAATCATAGTCTCGTTTTCTGATGGCTCATTCACACACTATGTTCTCCTCCCACACAGCCAATCCGGTCCTACCAGAACTTAGAGGGAAAGGAGTCAACAGTGTAGTTAGTCCTTTGCTAGCGTTAGAAATTTTTCCTGCCTCCATGAATAGGAGAAACATAGCTAACCATATACAGAAAATATTAGTTTATCTATTATATCCTTTCATATAAGAGTATGCCAGGCTCATACTTTGGATTCAGCTAACTCTTTCGTTGAACCTCATGATTTCAGACTAATTTTACAGCTATGCAAGTTGAGGTGAGATTTGCTTAAAGCCAATCTTTTATATATATATAAATAATTTTTTATTGTTTTATATCACATATTCCATTTCTATGTTGAACAGTGTGTTTTCTAGGTGTCCAAAGTGTTAACATATAAACATCATCATAATCATTATAATCATATAAATAGAACAGAACAGAATAGAGTAGAATTTTTTATTGGCCAGGTGTGATTGGACACCCAAGGAATTTGTCTTGGTGCATACGCTCTCAGTGTACATACAAGAAAAGTTATGTTCATCAAGAATCATAAGGTACAACATATACTTATAAATATATATTGATAATATCAATCTTTATTGAAAAGTATGCTATCTTCCATTATAATATCAATTATATAACCATTGAAGTATTTACTCATCAGTTTTTCTTTCTCGTGTCATCCATATTTCAAATAAATCCACTCTTCTAAAGCCAATCTTAAATACTTCTGAGCATTTCCAAAAGCAGATGCTATGCCTACAAAAACATTTCATCGTTCTGATTGTTATTTTGATTCTCCCTTTTTCCCAGCTCCGATACATTCTTTTTCAAGTGGGAGAACAAGAACTGTACACAGTATTCTGGATGTGGCCTACTGTAGATTTGTTTAAGGGTGTTTTTCATGCTGGCAGTTTTTCTTTTTTTTTTTTTTCCCCAGCCCCTTTGCTAATCTCTAGCATGAAATTTGCTTTTTTCACAGCTCTTACACAAAGTCAACATCTCCTTTGATCTGTCCACTCCATTTATAATTAAAGGACTCTAAATCACCTGATCAGGCATAAATCAAATACTATGTGAAATGTACACCCGAGAAAGCTAAGAGCCATAATTTCTCATGCTAGAGGGAAACAATGCAATAACTGTCTTATCCAGGTATTGTTGTATAATACAAATGAAAATCTTTTTGTTGGAGAAATGAGTAGGGTTATTCAGATGACTATGATACAGTAGTAGCCAAAATTGTGGAAAACTTTTGGGAAAAGTGTATTTTCTAAAACTGGTTAATAATACTATTTTTTTTTTGAGTAGTACCATAAAATTATATATTAATGAAAAGATAATTTAATCAAGAATGTAATGCAATAATTTTTATTAAGGATTTGCTATTAGAATAGCCATTACAGTATAAAGAAGAAAAGTGAAACAAGTAGAAAAAATGAGATATACAAAAATTATCACGTCAGTTAATATTTATTAACTGATGTAATATTTATTAATGAATTACAGTCTTACAATGTCTTCCCATGGAGTGAATCAAGTCTTTTAGTTCTGCAGCTATAATGTGAAACCAAGATTGAATGATTCTTCTTCTATTAACTGGGTTTTATTGCTGAGTGGCTTCTGACTAACAAGTTTCTTTAGTCAGCTCCATAGATTTTCAATTGGGTTAAGGTCTGGGCTATTCCCAGGCCACTCCAGTATTGGAATATGATTATCTTGAAACTCCAGAAAAAAAGTGGTGTTATTAGCCATCAAACCTCAAAAAGACACTTTTCCCAAAAGGTTTCCACAATTTTGGCCACTACTGTACATGTTGAGAGAGATAGAATGGCACCAACCATGCTTCAGTCTTTTGATGCATGTGCAAAACATCTCTGTAGCATCCAGTTTTGATTTCAAAGGACATGAAAATGGATTCTATACAATTTCTAAAAAATATGTATAGACATTAGGATTGTGCATGCTTCAAAATTGATGTGAATGAAGTTTTTCAACCAGATGCAAACAGCACCTTACAAACTCCTTCAGATGTGGCTTCTTCTTTTTCCAGCTTGTGAAAAATTGGACCACTTTAATAGATAGCAGATAGCAGATTTATTCCAGGTTATTTTACAAATAACTCTCTAAATGTGCAAAGCTCCAGTAGAAATCTTGGATCACCACCAAGTTTTTTCATCTCTAGCTCAAGCTACAGTCGGTCGGAAGATGTAATGGACATCCTAATATGACAGCTTGTGGCTCTGAGAGATTAGATGGAGTGAAGTACTTTACAAGGAAGTCAAGATTGATTCAAAGGCATTTCCCCTTCCCTCCAAAAAAAAAAAAATCTATGTTCAGACTCATGGTATAAACTGAATGTGTAGGAGGAAGGCTGACTTTTGGTTAAACCTTTCTGTGTTGAATATGCCTCTGTCCTTGTACAGCTTTATCACACTGCTTTCTACTTTTCCAAATATCCTTCAAAACTCCTGATTCAGACTAAACATAGTACACTAGTTTATATAGGGTGGGGAGGAAAAACCTGTAGCCCAAGGCTGCATATGATTTGATTTGAATCATTATGTCATTTCTTACATTCTGAGGTGATAGAAAGCTGCAGAAATAGGTTATATCTTTCAGTTAATGTGTGGGGGAAACAATTTTTGAAATTGTTCCCAGTAAAATGTGTGACATATTTAAAACATTACATATTTTAGATTAAACTCGCCAATAGTTGAAAAACTTTTCCATCGCAGTATTTCATTGTAAAGCCAAGTGGGTTTCTGCCTAGAAATAAATGTCTTTCAGGGACACCTCTATATTAGGGACATACCAAAAGAAATCGTTCTGGCACTGACTCATTCAGGGAGGTTTTCTGTTTAGGTCAAGGATTTTTTTTCCTCTTTTGACATGGCTTTTCTTCCCTACTTTCTTTATTCCCTCCATCCTTAAATAGGCTATGAGACACAGTAGTCCTCAACCTATGACTACAATTGAGCCTCAAATTTCTGTTGCTAAGTGAAGCAATCGTTAAGTGAGTTTTGTCCCATCTTGCTACTCTTCTTGCCATCCTTCCGTAGTAAATCACTGCAGTTGTTAAATTAGTGTTGTGGCCCGTCAGTGGCCGGTGCAACTAGTAGCTGATTCAGACAGTGAGGAGGCTGGTGTGGTGCTGTGCCAGCAACTTGTGCAGCTAGCACTCAAGTCAGACAATGAGGAGGCTGGAGAAGATGTGGTGCCAGAGGCGGGGATTCAGCCAGAACCCTTAGAACCTCCAGAAGCTCCCTTAAGTGAAGAGGACGAAGAGGAAGACGCAGAGGTGCCAAAAGACAGGAATGGCTACTCAGGAGGAGGTCTCCTCGAGAGTAAGGCTTGAGGCTATTGGCCACTCCCTTAGCCTATTTAAGGAGGAACGCCGACTGAAGCAATTTGCATGGAACAACTCCATTCACATACCTTGTCTTGCTTATCTTATCAGCTTCCTGCAAAATGCTTCTGGGCATTCTGCCAACCACAGTAAGCTTTCAGTATTATTCTTTGAATTCGTGGCAGCTGTTAATACAGTTAATTAACAGCCATTGTTGTAAAAAACTGGTTTATTTAGTAAACCAAAGTTTGAATGGACTTGTGTGTGCTGCGTTCTTTGAGGTCCGTAGCTGGGGCAGAACAGTTAGTATCATAGTTGTAATCTGGTTTCCCCATTGACTCTGCTTGTCAGAAGGTCTCAAAAGGTGACATCACAACTGTCATAAATATGAGCCAGTTGCCAAGCATCCGAATTTTGATCATGTGACCAGGGGGATGCTGCAACAGTCATCAGTGTGAAAAATGGACATGAGTCACTTTTTTCAGTGCCGTTGTCACTTCAAAGAGTCACTAAATGAATGGTTGTAAATCAAGAACTATCTATAATCCCCCCCTCTCCCCATTGGTATTACTTGCTTCATTCTTTTTAAAATAAATCCAGATTTGTGTGATATGAATCTTAGGACCTAACGTGATATAAAGTTTACAGGTTGCCCATTTTTACTGTATAAAAACGAAATAGAAAAGATGATAAATCATCTGGTAGGGCATAACATGTTTATGCCAGTCAGGTTCATGGGCCATAAGTCATTCCAACTTGTCTGATGTTTTGATAAACACATCACCAAGTCTGAGATCCTGTATCCTGGCTTGATTGGCGATGCATATATATATTCAAGCAGAACATGAGACATCTGTCCACTAAAAATAAGCTTACAAAATATTGACTAGTCTTGAATATCTAAGAGACATCTCTAAAGAGGAAAATGAACTGTTGACATACATTTGAAAAGTCCTATTTAAAATGCTGGGTTTATTTTTGATAGCAATTTGCTCTTATTCTTGAGTGGCCTTTGATGAAGTATTTTCTTTGTGGCATTACATGTATGTTCAACATATCATTGCAGTAAGCAAGATATAAGCAAGGCTAATCAAGTTTTGATTTTGCTGTCCCCTTCAATATCTTTCTAATGGGCTAAATGTTATTCATAGACAGAGTTGCCCAATCATGATTATCATTAATTCATGTTTACAAAAGGTCAGGAAAGCACCTTCCTTTATAACACTTTAGAGTTACATGTTTGCTGTTGCAAATCTCTGTTTTAAGCATACAGAGGCTTTATGGAAAGGCATACGGCATGAGTCATCAATAAACCTTGAGCTCTGTTAGCTTTGTTCACCAAAAAGCAAAGATTAGCAAGCCTCACCATGTGTTACACACGGCATGAATCCTGTTGTGATATTTTAAATGTGAAAATTCAATTTAACTGCAATTCCGGCTTCTATAATTAGTCGGCAGAAACATCTTACTGGAAAATGTTATTCCTGTTATATTTATAGGGAATATGAATCCCACTGTGAATTAAAGAAAAAAAATATACATACACGTATATATATATATATATATATATATATATATATATATATATATATATATATATATATATATATATATATATCAAAGATTATCTGATATTTTCAAACTCCATGAGGAAAACAAAGGATGGAGCTATAAAAAGCCAAACTATTTTATTCCTGATTCTGTTCTATATGCTATATATGCATATAGAACATGCTGTGTGTGTGTGTGTGTGTATGCCCAGAATATCATCAGGCTCCAGCTACCAGCCCTGGATGATATCTTTCCATCTTGCTGTTTGAGGAAGTTGCATAACATTCTCAGAGACTCTTCCCATCCTGCTTACAACCTTTTTGGACTGTTGCTTTCTGGCAGAAGATACAGAACAATTAGAACTCGGACCACACGTTTTCTGAATAGTTTTTATCCCAGAGCTATAATTGCAGTCAACAATGAACTAAAGGGCTACCATCAGTGAGCTGTTGGAAAGAATTACTTGGTCTGTTGTGTGGATGTTTGGATGGTTCAGGGACGGGGAATTTGTGGTGGGTGGGTGAGTGTTTGGGATTGTTATGTGTCTTGGACCTGGTCTTTGGTGTTAAGTGAATTTCGTTGTATGGGTATACTGTCTATACATGTACAATGACAATAAAGTTATACTTATATGCTAGACAGGACTTAGTTTTGAAATAGTTTCTCACCTCTCTTAGTGAGTACCTAAAATCTAGATCATTAATCTTGTGTAGTTGGTTAGGTTTTCTTGCTTGCTGGAGATGTTGGGAGTTGTTGTGAAATTGAAAATAATATTTTAGGAAGTACTAAACTTGTGAGAGCAAAAGCAGAGCTCCCTCGACAACATTCACAAACTTTGCCCATTGCTTTCATTTTAACCACAAGTTTCCTGTTGGGTTCCTGAATTAGGAGGCATGAAGTTATCAGAGAGGTTAAGTGCTCCACACTTCTACCATACTGTGTATAGCTTTTCTCACATAAGGAGTGAATTTGGATAATTTGGTCAAAATCTGATTTTTGCTCAGAGAGTGAAATCCATATCAACTGAGGAGTGATAATGATTTACAGTATGTGAGAAACATCAAAGATCAACCATCTCAGGCAATTCATATTTATGTCATTGCAATAGTTTTCAAAGGAGGCTTTTCATTAAGAGACCTGTTATTTGGCAAGTGGGTCTTTGTATCTGGTTCATGTGAATTTCACATCAGGAGCCTGATAGAATATCTTGGTTAAATTTGGATTACTATTCAGCTAGAGACATTTATGGTGACTGTGTGTCTGGTTTTCTTTTACGTGTATCTTTGGTGGACTATAAAACTACTTTCAGTCTACATGGGCTACTGTAATGACCCAGGATCATATTCAATTATTCCTAGGAGATTGAGAGCCATACATTTGATGGGACTATATCACACATGGTATAGAGTATTATAGGGAGAAAGAGGGAGGAGGGAGAGAGAGAGAAGCAAAAGCAGAAGGAGAAGGAGAAGGAGATGTGGTAAATAGATATGGTAGATGAGAGATAGATAGATGATAGATAGATAGATAGATAGATAGATAGATAGATAGATAGATAGATATGGATGGATGATAGATTCTACTGCTAGTCTTTACTAGCAGTAAAGACTGCTAGTAAATAGGATTTTCCTGAAGATTACAGATTATTCTTTTCTCCTGCTCCTTTGTGAATATGAATCATTCGTATTGTGAATCAGTGATTGTGTCTACCATTGGATTATAAGCAACCCCTGCCACCCAAAAAGTCACTTGCCTGCATTTTGATAAAAGGTGTTGTGGGGGGGGGAGGGTTCCCTTTTGATATGCTTGAATCAAGAATTTTGTGGGGACAGGAGTAGGTAGATGGGTAAGGCAACCTGATTTTAAAGTAAGGGAAACACTAACATGTGTTCAGGCATTCAGGCAACATGTGATCATCAGTTAGAAATTTTAATTGCTTATAATTCTCTGTGCAGAAGAGGGCATCTACATTAACAGCTGCAACAAAATGCCGAAGTCAGCAGGCTTCTGTTTTATCATTGCTGCGTCTCCCTTCTAGGAATAGCCTTGAGAATCCATATGAAAATCCATAAGAAGGTTTGGAACAGTACAAAAATCTGTCTCTTGAAATCATCATAAATGTATCCAGCCTATGAAATGCAGCTTCTAAATAAAACAAGGCTAGGCTGTTCTGATTTTTCATCTAGCAAAGCTATCTTGTTCAACTTGAATTGGTTCAAAGAAATGGAACAAAAGGTGAAATGCAATTAAAGGGCAAATGTGCCTGCTCTCTTAGGGCCACTCTATCAAACTAGTATTGGTGTTTCAGGTTTTTTTTTTTCTTGGAATAATCTTTGGAGGAGTTGCATCTCCAAACACTGATCACAGAAACAGATGTTCCAAGGAACTACAACATATTGCAATCCAAGCCATTTTGATTTGAAAGAAATTAATTACACTAACATTCATAATGCCTTGGGGAGCCATTATCCTTCAGTGATGGAGGGCATGCCTGGGTATTCATCACTAGATGGGTCTTAGCTGGAATTGGGAAAGGGTTTGAAGAACTTTCACTCCATACAGCTATTACTTTATATACTAGTAATCAGATGTGCCATGGGTCAGTAATAGATAATATTTTCCATTTGGTATTTTTTTAAAATTTGATTTATATGCCGCCTTTCTCCGGAGAGTCAGGGTGGCTTACAATGTGTTAAGCAATAGCCTTCATATTTTTGTATATTTATACAAAGTCAGCTTATTGCCCCCACAAACTGGGTCCTCAATTTACCTGCCTTAGAAAGGATGGAAGGCTGAGTCAACCTTGAGCCTGGTGAGATTCGAACTTATAGTAATTGCAGACAGCTGGTGTTAATCACAACGCTTTTAGTCTGCTGAGCTATCCAGGCATATTTGGGGTGTACAACGCAGATATTTCTCCTACAAAAGAGCTGCCAACGAAAAACTTTAATAAACAAGTGTTATGGAAAAAATACCTACCCTACTTAACAAACAAACAAAAAATACTCCATCCTATCTGGGACCAATCTTTGCTTCTTTTCTGGATTCATTTTCAATTTAAACATCCGTTTGCAGCCAGCTGCCATTTTTCACCTTCCGAGTTGGTTACACGGATTCCCGAAGCGTATTTGTAAAGATTCGGGTGCTTTTGTTTGTGGCACAGCAGCTCTGCATTTAGTTACTTTTAATTAAAATGCATACAGGAACACTTACGTGGTGTGGGAAGCATGACAGCTGCCTTGGGAAGTCTGTGGATACATTGGCACCTACAGGCACAGCTTTGTTTTAAAACTACCCGTGTTTTAAAAAATTATATCATAAGAAAGTTGAATCTTCCCTTCATTTGAATGAGATATTCTTGTTTATTTCTTCAAAATGCTGTTACTACACTATTATGCTTAGTTCTTTTAGAATGGCACACCTTGTTTAGAGTTAATTTTTACAAAATTGTCAAAAAAAAAGAGAGTACAACATAATCACTGTACAAGTCAGATAAGAGTTTGCTTTAGTTTGTTATTTTCAGGCACTTTCTCATCTAGCCTGCAGGCTGCTATACTTTGTAGAAGAGTAATCAGAAATACTCAGTGTTATTTCTGCTTAGGAGCCATGGTGATGCAGTGGTTAAATGCAGTATTGCAGGCTAACCTTGCCCACAGCCAGCAGTTCGATCCTGACTGGCTCAAGATAGACTCCATCCTTCCATGGTTGGTAAGATTAGGATCCAGATTGTCTTCAGAGAGTGCTGTAAAGCACTACGGCGTGGCATATAAGACTAACTGCTATTGCTATTGCTAAGTGCAGTGGGGCAGAACTTTAAATGGGTATTTTCTTTTGATGAACATTTGTTCAAGGTGATTAAAAGAATACTGAGCAGAGAAGTGCCCGTCTATTTCTAAGTAGTGTAGAGTGTCTACAGTGCTCTGTTTGAAAAGTATTTGCATTATACAAGGCAACCAGTTGAGGGCAGCTGCATTGCCTTAAAGGCGCCCAACACTTGGTCTTGACAATTGATGACTACTTTGCATACACAAGTATTCAGATAATTTCCTTTGAAACATTGATCAGGGATGTTGCAAAGGACCCTTCCTTGATGTACTCAGAGACTGGCAAGCTGTGCAAGTGTTGCTTCAATTGGCATAAGCCAATTCAATGAGCCGCGGTGGCACAGTGGTTAGAGTGAAGCACTGCAGGCTACTTTTGCTGATCACCAGCTGCCAGCAGTTTGGCAGATTGAATCTCACAAGGCTCAAGGTTGACTCAGCCTTCCATCCTTCGAGGTCAGTAAAATGAGGACCCAGATTGTTGGGGGCAATATGCTGACTCTGCAAACCTCTTAGAGAGGGCTGTAAAGCACAATGAAGCGGTATATAAGTCTGAGTGCTTTTGCTATTGCTATTACCTAACTGTCATGTTTCTGCAAGGAAAGTGCCAGATCAAAATGTTGAACTCCAACTACTTCATAATTCATGAATTATATATGAATGTTTTCTATTTTTAATCTTGTTCTGTCTGATATCTCTTTTTCTTCTCCCTCTATGTATGTACATATTTTCACTCTTTTCATCCCATCTTAAGCAATGTAGGACAGTGCCCTTGATTCCATCAGTCCATTCAGTTGACTGATTCAATCAAGTCAACCATTCCATCTAGTTGAATTGTATCAACAATGACCGGAATCATCATTTCAAGTTTTCAGAAAGGAGCTTTTTCCAGACTAAGCCCAGAGGTACCAGGACCTTCTTCATACAGAACATGTGCTGTGCCAGTGAGGTCTAGTTCTTTTCTTCATTTGCCAAAAGCAGGAAAAGACAGTGTCTCACATCTTTGTTTTCTTTTCTTTTTTTTTTCTTTCCTCTGCAGGCTTAAACAGGCATTCAATCAACAGATGCAGAAATGAATAACTCCACGAACATAAGTTATTTGGAGGACAGAATGACCATGCCAAGTCCTTATAAAACAGTTGAGGTTGTCTTCATTGTCCTGGTGGCTGGGTCCCTCAGCCTGGTAACCATCATTGGGAACATCCTGGTTATGGTGTCCATAAAAGTCAACAGGCACCTACAAACTGTCAACAATTACTTTCTTTTCAGCTTGGCCTGTGCTGATTTGATCATTGGTGTCTTTTCCATGAACCTGTACACACTTTACACTGTGACAGGCTCTTGGCCATTAGGACCTGTGGTTTGTGACTTGTGGTTGGCCCTTGACTATGTGGTCAGCAATGCTTCTGTCATGAATCTTCTCATAATCAGTTTTGACAGGTATTTTTGTGTGACCAAACCCCTGACCTATCCAGTCAGGAGGACGACTAAGACAGCAGGGATGATGATTGCAGCAGCCTGGGTTCTTTCTTTTATCTTATGGGCACCTGCAATTCTCTTTTGGCAGTTTATTGTAGGAGAAAGGACGGTACCTGATAAGGAATGCTACATCCAGTTCCTATCCAATGCAGCTGTCACCTTTGGCACAGCCATTGCAGCTTTCTATCTGCCTGTGGTGATCATGACCATTCTGTACTGGCAAATATCCCGTGCTAGTAGGAGCAGGGTTAAAAAAGAGAAAAAAGAGGGAGGCCAAAACCAGGATCCAGCATCACCAAGTTTAGTTCAAGGTAAAATAGGGAAACCGAATAACAACAACCTCCCAACCAATGAAGATGGGACTGAACACAATAAAATCCTGAATGGTAAAGCCACTGGGGAGCCAGTCATGGAGAATTGTGTTCCAGCAGAAGAAAAAGAGAGCTCAAATGACTCCACCTCTGTCAGCGCAGGTGCTTCCAATGTGAAAGAGGATGAAGCAATCACAGAGAACCCCAGAGCTTCTGTCTCCCAAGTTAATGCAAAAGTGGAGAATTCTAAATTGACGTGCATTCGGATACTCACCAAGTCCCCCAAAGGAGATTACGGTGGCGGCTCTACCAATACTGCCGTGGAGATTGTCGCCACCGATGGACAAAACGGAGAGGAGAAGCAGAACATTGTAGCGCGTAAGATTGTCAAGATGACAAAACAGCCTGCCAAAAAGAAGGCCCCTCCTTCCAGGGAGAAAAAAGTGACCAGGACTATTTTGGCTATTCTGCTGGCCTTCATCATTACTTGGACACCATACAATGTCATGGTACTGATCAACAGCTTCTGTTCCTCCTGTATTCCCAACACAGTATGGACAATTGGTTACTGGTTATGCTACATCAATAGCACTATCAACCCTGCTTGCTATGCTCTCTGCAATGCTACATTCAAAAAAACCTTTAAGCATCTCCTCATGTGTAACTACAAGAACATAGGAGCCACAAGGTAAAACCAGAATAATGGGGGTGGGTGGGTGTACTCCAAATTGGGGGAAGAGAGCTCCAGATTTTATAAAACAATGCCATAGCACTTTATGCTCTAGTGTGAAATCAAGAAGCTGGAGAACATGACAACAAGATGAGATTTTTGTGCTCCCTCTCCAATAACTGCACTTCAAAGATGATGACTTTTGGATCTGCGATTCATTTGGAGGGAAGGCTATAATTGAGTATAAGACCCCGAGACAATGTTCCTTCCTCTTTCATGGCAGAAGGGCTTTTGAATTCATTGTTCATCTGTGGGCACAACCTGTCCCTGAGAAATTCGTCTGAGCAAAGCTTTTTTTTTTGGGGGGGGGGTTGCTTTGCTAAAGGAAAAAAAAAAACTACACAAAAGCATTTCAGGAAGCAGAACTGAGTAGGTATAATCAAATATTCCAGAGCCATTTTCCAGTTTGTGTGTTCATTTGAAACTGAGAGAAAAGGGAGGGGTGGAGGAGAGACATCTAACATACTTCATGGAAGCTATAAGAAAAACTGGAACAGCAAATATGGAATAATTTCCGGTCAGTTTGTTTCTGAATTATTTATTAATATAATGTTATGGAAAGGCAAAAAGGGAAAGGCTTGTGTTTAAGGAGCTTGCTATTAAAACAGGTAGTCCTCAACTTACAACAACAATTGAGCCCAAATTTTTTGTTGCGATGTGAAACGTTTGTTAAACGAGTTTTGCCCTATTTTACGACTTTTCTTGCCACAGTTGTTAAGTGAAGCACTGCAGTTGTTAAGTTAGTAACACAGTTGTTAAATGAATCTGGCTTCCCCCCATTGACTTTGCTTGTAAGAAGGTGACAAAAGGTGATCAAATGACCCTGGGACACTGCAACTGTCATAAATATGGGTCAGTTGTCAAGCATCTGAATTTTGATCACGTGACCATGGGGATGCTGCAATGGTCATAAGTATGAAAAATGGCCATAAGTCACTTTTTCCAGTGCCATTGTAACCTTCAAAGGTCACTGAATTGTTGTAAATTGAGGATACCCGTAGTTATCTCTCTTTTGTGGCTTTATTACACTTTGGGGAAAAATATACTTTACCTCATAATAAGAATGTTTTTTTCAGACAAGCTTCTAAAATATAGTACATCGACTTTCCCCAGCCTGATTCCCTCCATTTTTGTTGTGCGTGAACTGTTATGATGGTTCGGTGTTATGGCTAGGATTAAAATCATGTTGAGCCATAGTGTGGTTTGTCTGGGCTTTGGATTTAGTGTGTTGTACAAATTGGCCATTGTGGTTTGTAAATGATGATTTATGATATAGTATGAAGCATTAACCCAGGCAGTGGTTTAGCAACCAAACCATGGCTACTAAAATTTTGCTTAACTTGAGATGTGAATCCAGCCATCATGATGTAAAAATGCTAGAATTTTGACTGATTGATTGATTGCCATCATGATCATTTCAAAGGTACCTTGCAGCTATTTGGACCTTTCTCCTTGGATTCGATTTTTCAGTCAAACAGAAGAAAAAAAATGGAAATGGTACAGCATTTAGTCATCTGAGGATGACTTTTGAAA
The DNA here is from genome assembly GCA_030761175.1 of Masticophis lateralis. Taxonomy (NCBI): domain Eukaryota; kingdom Metazoa; phylum Chordata; class Lepidosauria; order Squamata; family Colubridae; genus Masticophis; species Masticophis lateralis. Next base: position 20,853,582 of record JAUDYJ010000006.1, read on the forward strand.
ATGAAAACTCTTCCAAAGAATAAAATGGGCAGGTTATATTTGCAGCAACAATGATACATTGAATAGACATTAACAACGAATGTGATTGTGTAAGTTCATGGTTCAGTTAGCAGCTGTATTTCCTTTCCATTGTTTGTTTATCAAAGATTCTGTTTCTTCAAATACATAATGTGATGAGTCATACTCCAGGGCTGAAACCTATAATATATCTTGAATTGTTAATATAAGACATGCCAGGAAATATTTCATTTTAGGATACTGTCCTCTTTATAACAAGGGAAAATATGTGATCGTTCAAGATCAGATGACCAAATGAGCGTGTTTTGCCTGGAATTAATTGCAGGATATGAGCACCAAAGTGGCCAATTCTTGCAGAATCCTCTTAGATGCACCAAAACAATATCTAACATTCTTGGCTTTGCTGTATGTCCATCAGCCCCCGCTATTTTCAGTAGACATTGAGCAAACAATCATAAATAACTTCAGAAAAAACACAATTGGCCAGTTAAGAGTTCAAATCTACAGAATCTTTAAATCATAATCCGCTAGCCCTGTATGTTCAACACTATCTTGTAGACATGTTTGCTATTATGTCATTAATACAAGTTCATGAAATCAAGTGTCCCAAGCATCATGTTGTTGAGAAAGAAATGTAATTCCTAATACGATCAATCTTCATTACCAAGAGATATCCTCGCCAGAATCTACCCCAAATAGTCAAGGTTGATGATATTATTTTAAAAGAAAAGCTTCCCAAAGCTTTTGGGATATTTTCCTTCTTTATTCCAGTTAAATTTTTTTGCGTATATCTTAAACTGGAACATCTATGGAAAGTCTCAATCATCCAGACCATGTTTGTCTCAAAGGTGCCCTTTCAAGAGGCAACTGGACTTCCTTTGTTTTTTGTTTTTTGAAGAACTTTCACTTCTCATCCAACAAGGTTCTTAAATTCTTCAGGTTAAAATTGAAGAAACTTCTTGGATGAGAAGTAAAATGTCTTCAAGAAAAAACAAAGGAAGTCCAGTCCCCTCTTGGAGAAAAAAACACTTTTGGGACTTAAACTGGAACAGCATATGCATTTGGATTTCTATCCATACCGTGTTTGTAATGGATTGTTTTTATCCTATATTTGAAAAATATGAAGAGGGGAAAACTACCAGAAGAATGGAAGGGGCAGGAGTCATTCTCCAACCATATCCATCAGAAATATACAGAAGATTTGGCCATTACAGTACTAGTTGGAGTTATAAAGCTATTACATAAAACTGCTTTATCTATTGAGTGATGAGGAGGAAGGCTTAAATGATTCTTAGAGCTCTGCATAGCTTTGAGGGATACTGTATTTTCCTGCGTATAAGACTACTTTCTAACACACAAAAATCTTCTCAAAAGTCAGGGGTCGTCTTATACGCCGGGTCTCATTCTCCTGTAACCAGGCAGACCAGCCCAAAAGGCTCTGACAAGCCTTAAATGGCTCTGAGGAGGGTCATCTTATATGCCCAGTCGTCTTATACGCCGGAAAATACGGTATTTTACTTTCAAGAAGATTCAAGTGCAGGCATTCTCTGGCAATCCGTTGGGGAGCAACCTTGTTTCTAAATCAAAATAAAGGATTCATGCAGAATCCCACAACTGTTCCAAAGCTTTGGAGCTCTTCAATCACTGCAGGAGAAGGAAGGTTAAGGGGAACTTTAGAATACTATGGCCTCCATGACACATCTCTCTCCATCAGAGGAAATGTAGGTTGTGTTCCATAGGCCTGCTGTTTATCTGAATCTTCTAAGGCATACAGATAATGTCATGCATGACACTTCTGTATATTGAACATGCTGACCAAAAAACAAAACAAAAACTTGGTGAAAATGTTTGCTTCCTTTCACCTACAAATAGCCACATATTTAAAAGATCAGAGCTTCTGTTAAGCAGTTCCATATGTATCTGCTGTTTTCAATTTTACAACCAACATTCCTTCTCATCCAAACACCTCAGTTTCACTAACTCTTTTTTCTCACACCTTGCCATATTCCTAGACAAGTGACAAGGTAAATAGACACAACTGAATGAGAAATTTACTTTTCAGTAGATTATGAATGAGGAAAAGAAGGAAAACATTGTGAAGAAACCGCCCACTGAATCTATCATCATCATCATCATGCTGGTTAGAAGATCCATCTTTGCCAATTGTCACTATTAATATCCTAGCTAATGTTACTGTTTCATATACTGCTTCTTATAAGTCTGCTTTTCAAGACCCAATAACATAAATGATTTAGGACAGGTTGGCAACCACTTTCAGTTATGATTTGTTCTTATTTGGGGTTAATGAAAAGAAGAAGGGGAGGTGACTATGTTACATAATGATGAATTTGGCATAGTTTTCAGGGTGTTGTTTAATTGTGATGTGCTTACTTTGAGATGTACATTGCAGTTTTCATCTGTTTCCCATTTCAAAGTGGTGGAAATGTATAGTTTTCAACAGACATGGTTGGAGGGGTTCATAGAGCAAAAAGGGGATTTGGGGCTACAAGTTGCGCACCTTAGCCTTATTTTATTTTATTTTTGATACCCAATTGGGCAGTTTCCAAAAAGAGCTAAGGACACAGATATTTAGACATTCACAGATATATACATCCTTTGACCAGATGGCTAACGTGACAGTAGACTTCCATTTGTTTTTCATTCAGATCACATTGAGAAATAGTGTTTGTCATTCTGTTTGAGTTAAAAGGCATGTGGCTAAAACAACCTCTGACTCAGAAGCTGTTTTAGAATCGTTTACTTAGTTTCTCCCTGTGTCTCTTCATAATTTCTCATGAGTCAGAATGATAAGTGACCATAAACTCACCAGCAATTCATGTTCATGTCCAAACATGCTGAAAATAATTAAACCATGCCATAGTTGTTATATTCCCACTGAATCAATGGCATGTAATCCAGATTTGCAGACGTCTTCTCAATATATCTTCATATAAGAACACTTCCTAAAGCAAGATTTTTTTTAAAAAAAGTTATAGTCTGTATATCACAAGAAAAGATTGGACTGAATTCAATTCATAAACATAAAAATTTCTCAGTACATACTTTATTCAGATTACATCTTGTGTAGAATCACTTGAACCAAAAGATTGGTGCTTCAGAAGCCACAACAAGCTCTCCTTTGATAAAACAGAAATGTTTTCTCAATGTGAAAAAGGATGAAAGGGACAAAGATGCACATTTGGCTTACACGCAGCTGGTTTTTGATCCTCCGAAGCAAAATTTATGTCATCTTCTAAATGCAGCCATAGAAAATGGCATGCCAGAGAAGATTTCCAAGTCCCAAAGATTGACAAGTCTTTAAACATGTCACTTGTCTGTGTGGAGGGGATAAGGAAGAATGCTCAAACATAATCCTACTTGGTTCATTCCACCTCAGTTATAAATTGGCTAACCGATGCTTTAAAATAAATCTAATTTGCATTGTAATGAAACTGGAGGCATGTAGAGCTGGTTAGAGAAAATAAAACATAATAGTTGATTTTATTGGGCATAATAGGGGAAGCGAAACAGTAATATACTGGATGATTTCTCCTTCAAGCACTCAATATTTATTAAGATTTATTGACTTGCATTTAACTGGTGATTGTATTTTCCATGTTAACCATATCTTACAATAAGTCCAGTACAACTTCTGGTTGGGTCTGCCAGTGTAACATTATCACCTATAGCTATAAAATGTGTGCTTTTCAGAATTTAATAGTGTCATCAAGGTGATATTGGTTTTACATGGAATCACTGCTCTGTGAAGCTTTTTGTTATTATATGTAACAAGTAAAACTATATGGATAAGACATCAGACATCTTTCAATGTGTACCTACTTCTTACCAAGCAGCATGGAATAGTTTCATTTATATGTTGCCATTCTGGAGAAGAAAATACAATTGATATGTATTCTAGTCTATTCCTACCTATCCCAGACATTGCCATTTTTTAAAATGTCAGAACTGGCCCAAGGCATTTTGATGCTGAGTTAGAGAACCAGATGAGATAGCAGAAGCTAACTAAAACTTTTGTTTCAGTTTTAGATAGCAAGTAATTTAGGGTTTGTAAGCTATACCAGATGACATATACTTCAGTTCAACAATTTGCTCCACTTCCTGCCATCTGCTGCAATCGTCTCCTGTTTAACAATAGGGCTGGTATTGTACAAGACAGAATTTCAGAGTACTTTAATCCCTCTGATGGGGTTGCTGTCAGGAATGTTAACATGCTATTTCTCATCAGATATTAATCTATGGGAAATTCCTTACTGAGTTGTTCTTTTGATCCCAAGAGACCTCTTAGGATAAAGGACTATCAAATGTCATCTTGAGACAAGGTAACTAAGATATATTGTAAATTAGAAGACAGGAATCTCTTGTATTCTATGCAGTGTTGCTAGTGAATTAAGGGAAGTGACAATACTCTTGTAACTTTGAAAGGAACTTGATTTGGTGAAATCACACCAAAGCTTTTCAAAGAAAAATAAATGGTGGCAGGTATAATTATTTGCAAAGTCCTGCTGATAATATCATTGTTAGATCCATATCTCCATGGACAGGTTCAAGAGACAGCAATCAAGGGCCTCATTTTATTCTTCCAGTGTAATGTCTGTTCGTTCAGCTGAATTAATACAACTCTCCTGTGAGGAGTTGTATTATGTTTCTTACTCACAGGATTGTGTTCAAATGTCTGTTTCATATTGAAACACAAGAAAAAGAGAAAATGGAAAAGTGACTCACTCACAGTTCACCACTTTTTGTAATATCTGAAGAACCAGTCATCAATATCTATTCTATTGCAATTATTAGTTGTCTTCGTTGTAGTTTCTGATGATTGCATTCGTATGTCTCGACTCTCAATGATACATGAAATCATCGTTTCTGGCACCCAGTTTAACCAAAGCACTTATAATCAACTTCTAACAGGCATATTAAAAGATCTGCCTACATCGGTAATTCTAGGCTTTGTCATATATGGAAAAAAAACATACCATGGCCATCTGACCCAAATGATCAGTCTCTACTTACATGCTATCATTTTATGTCACTGTCATGCACATATGATTTTTTTTATGGCTTGACTGCCATAAAATATTCACACTCAGAGTTTGGTGGGGAGTTATTTTGTGGAAAGACTAAACTGGGCAACGTGTCCATGATATGGGGCCTTTAAATGGCACAATATCACTAGAGAATTAGTCTCTAAGAAACAAAATGTCCATTGTTCAAATGGCACCTGAAGCATAATATAGAGCTGGAAGGGTCATTAGGTCTGCTGGATGTAAGTATTTGACTGAAATAGATGACTGTGTAAAGTCCACACATCCTGTAAAAGATAGACGATGACCTATCTGGGTATTCAGTTTTATATGGGTAGCAAATTTGACTATTCTTGTAAGCACCAAACTTAAGAGAAATGGTCACAAAACAGTAAGCAGAAAACAGCTTTCCCAAGGACAAGTTGTTTCCAGTCCTGCTCAAATCCATCCCAGAGGATTTTGACACTGTTTTCATTTTAATTTGCTTATCGTCATTGGTGGATTTAGGACTGAAAGAAAAAGCACCAGATTAGACAACTTTACCAACCTTCTTTCTCTTAGGAATTCTCGACCCATTCTAACATCCTTTCTACCATGGTAGATCAGAGCCAGAAGCTCAGCCAAGGAACAAATGTTTTGTCTTTACAGCTTCTCAGCACATACCTTGGCTGGTAGTCCTTTGGGCAAAAAGCTCCTTTTGCTCAACCTACCAATTGGTTTGCTTTCAAAACCAATTGGTAGGTTGGTTGTGGGGGACTTGATTGCTTAGGATCTGCCACTAAAAAGAATTTGAGGAAATTCTCAGTCCCTGCCGCTCAAAATCTGGCAATGCTCTATTGAGGGAAATCAATTGTGAAGAGATTTACTGCTCTTGATCTGCAGTTTTTGGGAAGGAGAAAAATGTTCTCAAAACTACCTTATGAAGAAGCTCCTAGATTACCTGACTTTCTGACATCAATTTATATTTGCGGTCAGAATTAAGGCTCGTATAACCTGACACAGTTCCACCCAAGCTATTGCAATTCTACTGGCTTAGTTACAATAAATCTTATTTGATATTTCATAAAACTGATGCAATAGTATTGGGAAGCTTCACTGCCTAGTTGGTTTGCTATATTGTTATCTATTTGTATGAATGAGTGTAGAGATGAAGTGTAAATAGCTGCTGTGGTGTGCATTGATGGAATTCATTTTTTTTAGTAGCGGTTCTGTGGGTGTGGCTTGGTGGGCATGGCAAGGGAAGGATACTGCAAAATCTCCATTCCCTCCCCACTCCAGGGGAAGGATATTGCAAAATCCCCATTCCCTCCCCACTCTGGGGCCAGCCAGAGGTGGTATTTGTTGGTTCTCTGAATTACTCAAAATTTCCGCTACCGGTTCTCCAGAACCTGTCAGAACCTGCTGAATGGCACCCCTGGTGGTGTGGTTTTTCTATTGACTTAACCCAGGTGAATAGTCTTCCTAACCATGTAGCAAGTGACCTTCCCCCATCTCTCCCCAAAAGTGGCCTTGCATTTGGAAAAAAAACCAACACCCTAACTACATAGTTGATCAACCGCGTAATTAATTTTGCTGGGATAAATTATGAAAGCATGATTGATTGAACACATAATTTCCCATTATTGAGTATACAGTAGAAAGAATCTTGTTAATTGTTACAAATTGATCTATTTTTCCCCCTATAGGCAGCAAAAATAATGTAGTCACCAACTTCTCCACAAAATGAGATTGCTTAATTTATATATGAAACACAAAATATGAAATCACACTGAAAATCCTTCTCCCAAATGTATTTGCTTACATATTTGATGCATTTATCATTTCAACAAGTGTTGTGGGAAATGATAATATAAAAATAAGAAATGGAAGGATAAAAATGAGTCATTTTTTAATTTCACTTTCTCAAAGGGGACCTAGTGACAGCAAGTGGATTCTTTTCTATCGCCCCGTCACATCTTGGAGGATAAATGATATTTAGATGTCATGAATAATTCCATCCCATTTTTACAATTATACCACAAAGACAGCCATCCTGTGGTGAACTACAAAATGGTAACAATAAGGGACTGTTGATGATCATTAATAAATGGAATTTCAACAATTAATTCTGTATCTACTAATGTCAAACTAAGGAGGCCGATTAATGCATTTGTAAATATCTTACCAGTAGAGTGTTTCAACATGACCAAAAATAACTTGGCCTGTGTACAGTTATAGTACAATATATCTAACATTGTTGATCTTCAGTTAGAGTGTAAATAAAACTATATGAATGTCTGGTTACTCTTCAAACTATGTACAAGGAAGAGTGCAATCCTCAATTTTATTTTTTTTAAAAAAAGAAAAATTGTTTGGTTTTTTTTTTTAAATCCTGTTGTTCTTTTACAAAGGCCAGAATTAAAAATTGCTGTAAAAGTGAAAAGTTTCATTACTTGCAAAAGATGCTTGGACACATGCAACAAGGAAGAACATAAACTGATTTATAATTAGCAAGGCTTCCAAGTACTGGCTATATTCTTAATAATGCCATATATTTGGACTCATTAAATAAAATAAGCACAAATTTATGGTTGACTTCATGAAGCCAAACCACAGTAATATACATATATGCATATATATAAATATATATATATATATAATATATATAAATAATAGCTATATATTTATATAATCTGTATAGATATATATATTATTTAAACCATGTTCATGCAAGAAAGACTGATGAAGAGAAATACCTCTGAGAATCTACATAATGTTTCCAGCCAATCAAAAATGGAGGGAAGAAATACGACCACTGTATTCAAAAGTTGTAACTTCACAACACGTTACGCCAGATATGAAGAGCTGCAACCTGTCAAGAGGCCAGGGCTCCGACATCAACGACCTCGTGCAGGGCTGAACTGAAAAGAATATTTTGGAGACACAATTGAAATCCCAAAACTACCCTACATGCAATATGTATGTGCGTACTTCTACCAAGTTGTATTTCTAGTTTGATCATTACATTAAGATGCAAGGTATATGAGCAACTAATAAACATGTTTTTGTATGTGTTACCTCTGCTTCTTCTTCCACCATCTTGCAAGGTTTTGTAGAAGCAAACACTCCTTGGTAAAGATTATTCTTGCAACAGTTTTCATATTACCAATCCAAATGTTGCTGTTAACTCAGCTGCAATAGAGATGTAATCTCAACTGATGTGACAACAGCAGTAATTTGCAAAATAGCTGAGCAGCAAGTGCTGCATTTCAGATCTGGAATAATTTCAATGTTCATGAATGGAACTTTAGGGATAAATCAAACCAGACTCTGCTTTCTTCCAAATTAATAGCAATGTGTCCTGAAGCCTCTTGACACTCTCTTATACAAAAATGAAGACTAGTAGACCTCCCAGTTCAATTATTTTATTTTGTTAAAACATTTGATCATTCCCAGTTGTCCTCCTTTATCTAAGCATACATCAGTCAGGTCACAGAATGCCTCATTATATGAAGATTTTTGCAGACAAATATAAAAGGAAGTCAAGCATAAAAAGGAAGGTTAACTTGAGGTCTCAAATAAAATAAGAAGTTTTCTGAACTCAAAATATTACATAGCAATTTCCTCATAGATTCAACATAGTAAGAGAAGTAAAACATAATCATTTACACACACACACGCACACACACACAAAACCAACTCCTCAAGATTCAGGCAACAAAAGAAACAAAGCTATGAAAATTAGGAACTGGGAGGGAGAAGGACAAACAAAAGTTACAGAAAATGGGTCTGAGCAAATGTAGTAACCCCAAACTTTTCAACTAGATGGCATCTAGACATAATGAACTATAACTTCCATCAACACCAAGGAAGCAAGGTGCATTATGTGTACTTTTGCTGAACATCATTTGGGTTGCATGTTGAATCAATCAAAAACCTCCACTTTTTCATATTGTGTCCAAGATGATGTCCAGATGTTGCAACCCAAGAATGAGATAAAGAGTGTCTAAGCTGAACTGAAGACCAAACTAGTCAGTTAGTTTAAAAAGGAACAAAACGCAGCTTGTGTTTGTTATGCAAGATCTAGATAAAATATAGATATTGCACAGCCAGTAACATCTGCCCTAACATTGTGATCATAGCTATTCTGGATAGTCAAGAAACAAAATTTTAAAAAGGGAATAAAACCATAATCTTATGCAAATTTGCTCATTGTAAGGCTAAACTTCTGCCCAGGTTTTTAGAAAACAAAAAGGCAAGAAACATATCCAAGTTTTAGTATAGAATGGCCCTTTCTCCTCCTTACCAACTTTCACTTTACAAATTCATGGAAAGGTAACACTAATTTATCATAAAGTTATTATCTGAAGCTTTTTAAAAACACAACCAGACTGAGTGGGCAGATACAGTACTGTGAGAGCTTTTATCTTTTATCCTCAGTCTCCATTCATGCCTAGCAAATGTGTATGAAGTTGGGAACCAGCACTGAGACACAATTTCACATTAATTAAGATAAGATTATATCATAAATAGTTCACTCATCAGGGTCTTCATTGTTTGTGTTTTCATTTCAAGAACAGGCAAAAAAACCTTCAGAATAAATTATAAGAGTACAGAAACTTCTGCCCGATCCAAACAATAAAGATGGCATTATATTTATTTGAAGAAAACACTGATTTTTCCCCAAATAATTTATCTTTCAAATGGATTTACTGAGAATATGTTTTGCTGTTTAATTTTTCCTTTGGGACCAAATTGTTACATTCAGGAAGTTATAAGTATAGAGCAATAAAAACGGTAACTGGGCTTTATCAATACAGTAATAAAATTTTATCAACTTTGTCTCAATTTGTTTAGAAGTTATATTTATGCTATTGAAAAATATTTTCTTTAATGTATAAAAATGATACTTTAAAAACAATTTTTTAAATTTTAAACCAGGATTGTCACTTTAACAGAGCAAGTGTCAAAATTATATTTCAGACTTAGAAATGATTTTCAACCTTCAACATTGGAAATACAACTGAAATCACAGAGAAAAGGAATCAAGTGTCTATGCAGATATCAACTCTCAAATAGTACCCAAAACATTTTTTTTTTTGCATTCAGTCACTTGGATTTCATATATCATAGCAATAACAATAGTACTTAGACTTATATACCACTTCATGGTGCTTTACAGCCCTCTCTAAGAGGTTTACAGAGTTAGCATATTGCCTTCAACAATCTGGGTCCTCATTTTACCGACTTTCAAAGGATGGAAGGCTGAGTCAACCTTGAGCTAGTCAGGAATCGAACAAACTGGCAGTGGGCAGAGTTTGCATGCAATTCTGCCTTCTAACCATTGTTCCACCACAAATAGGAGTCAAAATATATGTCAGGTGCTGATTTTTTTTTAAAATCATTATCATAGGAAAATTATAATTTGGATTTTTTAAAAAATCTGAAGATCTGCAGGTCCTATAGAAATGTTCTTAATTTATCAACTTGCTTAAAAATAGCTTAAAGATATAAGAATAGGAATTCCTTAATTGCATATATGGAAGCCATGTTCATTTTTACAATATTTGTCTTGTCCCATGAATCCATTAGAATTTTAAATGCTTGTATCGGTATTAGTCTAAGACAGGGGTGTCAAAGTCACGTGATGTATTGTGACTTCCCCCCCTCCTTCGCTAAACCAGGCGTGGGTGTGGCCAGTGTGTGATGCATCCGGCCCACGGCCCACAAGTTTGACACTTCTGGTCTAAGATAAACATTTGAAATAGTTACATGTATAAAGAAAAAGTTCTTTAAAGGAATTTGAAGACCAGGTAAAATAGAAGTTATAGATGATGGTTCAATTATCCACTACAGAGGGTTCTTTCTGTGATATATCTAGCGAAGCACGTTCCACATATTTTCTCTCAACTGTGCATATTTCTTCACTTTGGGCAAGTTCTGGAAATGGGCACATTCCTCTCTCTGTGAATTGCTTCCTTTCAAAATTAGTTTATTTTCTTTCCTTTTTTTCTTTTCAAAGCAGAGAACCCCAGTGGCAACTGGGTGGGATTAACCCTTCACAACTATTTGCCTTATTAGACAGAATGGACAGTGAAACATAACAAGTTGCTCATCACTCATGCCAAATCAAACTTGAGCTGGTAATGACATTAAGAGCACTAATGCATCTTGACAGCCTGGTCATATTAGCCCTTCTCCATCGATCTGCATTAGCATTTATGTTAGCTAATACAGTATGCTACGAAAGTCACTTCCCAGTAATATAACTGCTCATGAATGCTAACTTGAAATGATAGGAGATATGCAAAAGAGAGAGGCTGCTAATCAGATTGGACTGGCTAATATGACAGAGGCCATAACTCTAGCAACCTGTGATTTCAGTGCATGGTACCCCTATCCACTGTCTTTGCATTATGCTGACTTTGACACAAAGAGAACTTTGTGGGCAGATTTTCTTTTCATTTGGAAACTGCACAGCAGAAGCAGAAAACCATTGTGCTTTTCCTTTCTCTGTGGAGGAAGAGCATAATCTGAGCCAGGGTTCAACAATTTTGTCTCAAGAAACCAAATTCTGCCCTTTCTGTGCCAGAGCCCAACAGAGGGACTCTGGGTCCGAGCTCAACACAGTGTTGCACAAAATATTTCTGCTTGTGGACAGAGGCCCTATAGTTGGTGCTTTAAATTTATTTCTTATCCAGCCTTCTTTTATATGGACAATTATGACACAATGTTCTTTTACCATGAAGCTTCATCACCTAAAAATTGAAGTGTTGCTTCCCAAAATTAAACCATAAACCATCCCTGGACCACACTAGTTCTTAGTGAAATTAATCTGAACCCTACACCTAAGTATGAGATCTCAGAATGATCTTGTTCCTTGAATAATGCATTGAATGGAAAATTGTTTTGTTTTTGTGTTGCTGTTTTCTTCCAACAGTGAAAAATTCATGTTGGCCACCAAGATTGCAGGCAAAAGGAAACCACACTCAATTCTTATTATCTAAAGGAGAACATGCACATGTGTTGTCCATACAAGATTATCCACACTTGTTTTCATCCTTTTCATCTGTAGATTTGAAGTCTTGGCACAAAAAAATGTAATATCTGAAGAAGTCCAAAGACTTAGTTGTCCCAATTATCCTTGTTGCGAGTTATGCTTCTCAATGCCATGGTTTTGTAAAAGCTAGAAACCCAAGTTTACTGTAGAATTCATCATCATTATTATTATTATTATCATTATCATCATCATCATCAATTATCATTTTAGCCATTGTCTATCCACTCTATCAATTATTTACCCACATATTGCAACAACAACTTACATACAAGCAACATTATCAGCTTGGAATGCATACTAGAAGTGAGAAGAATTAAGGCTCTGCTAATAACTCTCTTCTAACATCTCCTATGTTTTGTTCCCTAGTGATGGAGATTTCAATTTTTATATCTCATTCTCAAAAAAAAAAAAAAAAGATTTTTCAGTTTATTTATTGATAATGACCAAGACCATTGCGACAATTTTCTTTTAATTTCCTCAACATTCTGTAGCCTCTTTGTCCATATTTTTTGATCTGTAAAATCTCTGTGGACTTGATACCATCTTGTCCTGGGCTTCAGCTGAAACATGAAAGCTCAAAGAAATCATCTGTTCTGGAAATGATTACACAGCAAAAGAGACGATACACACATCTTTCAGTGCTCAGCATGTTATTAAGTTGTGCAAAGACCCCTTGCCCCACCTATGAAACTTTTACCAAGGTTTTTTTTCTTTTTTCCACTGGCGATCAAAGCACAATTTCCTTGCCATCAAAATGAATTTTAAAAGAAAAAGATGCCATAAATAAAGGTTGACTTTCACTGACAGCATCATGTTTCCTTGCTGACATTACAGATGTGGTTTTGCCGTTGACTTCTTCCAGAATTTTTTTTTTTACTTCTCTATCTAGCCTGCCATCCTAATATTCCCTGGTAGTCTCTAAAGGACTAATCAGGCTTGACCTTCTTAATTTTCAAGCCCATGCATAGTCAGCCAGATGCTACCATCTAGACAAAAATTGAATTATAATGATTTAATAAACTACAGTGCTTATTTTTGATCGAATAAGTCTCATTACACTCCGAGGCAGTGTTGGCAACCTGGATTGTAATGCCTTGGAAAATACTGGTAGCAGTAAATTTAGTTATCGTGCACTTCTAATTAAGCATGGTATAAACACGGAATAAAAACAGCAATTAGTACTATCACATACAACTACCAGTTGTAAAATCACAATATAAAATAAGGAGCTCTTGTTTGAAAGGGCCCAAAATAAATACATCACCTGTGCATTCAAATGATTGATTAAAAAACATGAAGACTTCACAAAGAAGCATTTTGTTGCTTTTTAAGATTAAAAAAATATCTGACTCTAAGCATAATTCTGAGAATTGATTCTGAAAAACTGGAGCCAAGTAAGAACTGGTTCTCATTTTTTCCCTTCCTGTTGATAACATGCTGAGATACTCATGCTGGAAGATTACTGTTTGACACCTGGGTGGTTGATCTGTAGTATCCTACTAGGCTCTGTCTTGTTCCTTATGCTGTTTAACATCCATCTGAAACCGCTGGGTACTTTGGAGCAGGATGTTGTCAACATACTAATGACATCCAGTTTTATTGCTTCCTACCTCCTAACTCCAAGGAAGCAGTCAGTAATCTTGGCTGTTGCAAAATGGACTAGATGAAGGAAAACAAGTTGAAAATAAAACCAGAAAATTCAGCAGTACTGTGAGTGAGGGATAGATAAAGTAAGAAATGAACAATAGGCTACTTTTGCATGATACCGAAAACAGTTGCAGGGTACCAAGCCCAATCAATGCAAAACCCATGACACAGTGGTGATAGGCAATGACAAATTGCAATATAGCCTGTGCTACACTGAGAAGAGTGCTGGTAACTCCAGCAACTCTTTGCTCTCCCTGGATTAGCTACCCAAACGTCTTTCTGTGAAAAAAATTTACATGGTCTTCTTCTAGCCGTACAACATACTTCAGCCATCGCATTAGGACCCTAATATTCTGTATGAGAAGTTACACTTACAGAGAATGGTCATGCGTTTTTTCCGCATGAGAAGTTACACTTACAGAGAGGGTGGATGACTTGCAATCTACTTGGAGTTTCCAACACAAATTTTGTGGTCATCACAGTCACAGTCAACTTTGTGGCCCTTTTTTCTTCTAGTTTGATGGAGGAGGTGAGTTAAGAGACAAAAGCTGCAGGAGTGGAGGTGTCCACTTCAGTTCTTAGAATCCCAGAATGTTCTAACATCAGACCAATTCTCCTGATTTAGCTGGGGTGGGTCAAGTCTTCACAAAATGAGCTTCCCGGCACAAGAAATGTATCTACCTCTGTTCTACAGGTAGTCCTCAACCTACAACATTCATATCTCAGGGGCTGCCACAAAGAAGAAGGAGTCAAGCTATTCTCCAAAGCACCTGAGGGAAGGACAAGAAGCCATGGGTGGAAACCAATCAAGGAGAGAAGCAACTTAGAACTAAGGAGAAATTTCCTAACAGTTAGAAGAATTAATCAGTAGAACAACTTGCCTCCAGAAGTTGTGAATGCTCCAACACTGGAAATTTTTAAGAAGAGATTGGACAACTATTTGTCTGAAGTAGTGTAGGGTTTCCTGCCTAAGCAGAGGGTTGGAATAGAAGACCTCCAAGGTCCCTTCCAACTCTGTTATTCTATTCTATTCTATTCTATTCTATTCTATTCTATTCTATTCTATTCTATTCTATTCTATTCTATTCTATTCTATTCTATTCCCATTCAAAGTTAGAATGACACTGAAAAAAGTATGACCATTTTTCACACGTACGACCCTTGTGGCATCCTTGTGGGTCACATGATCAAAATTCAGACACTTGGCAACTGACTCATATTTATGACGGTTGCAGTGTCCCAGGGTCACGGGATCAACTTTTGCCACCTTCCAACAGGGAAAGTCAAAGGGGAAGTCAGATTAATTTAACAACCATGCTACTAACTTAAACAACTGTGGCAAGAAAATGTAAAATGGGCAAACCTCACTTAACAAATGTCTGACTTAGACACAAAAATTTTGGGCTCCATTGCAGTGTTAAGTCGAGCATTGCCTCTACATCCTTATTAAAAATGCATTGCCTTTATCCTTTATGCTCCAGCCCTCTTTGCAAGACATATTTATGGAAAGTATGCATTAACAGTTTGCAGATCATTTCTCTTCACAGTCACACTTTGGCACACAATTTAACCTAATATGGTTTAATGATAATCTACTTATAACCATGTTTTGCCATCCATTTGTGCATTGTTGTAAGATACAAATGGCTCCAAATAGTCCCTGATTAATCTGCATGTTGGTTTTTTTCCATTTATTTTTAATTTTGGAGAAAAACATCTTTAGCACTAAAAGATCTAAAGAAAATAATTTCTCAAGCAAAGTCAGTTGAAACCTTAAAATTAATTCTGAATTCCTGGGTTTTATTTTAGCGGACAGTGAGCCCCTTATACATGTATTCCATTAATCTTGTCCCTTCCTCAACAAACTCAAGGTGCTTTTCTTCCCTTTTTATCATCCAAATATCTCTCTGATATGAAGTTCTCTATACTTTTAATTTCATTAATAGGTATCTAGATTTTTCAGTTTAGATATTGTATTAATATGAAAAGGATAAGAATAAGAGACAACGAGAAATAGAAAGTCATCCAATAAATTTCATGGATTAATGGATTTGAAACTCAATTTTGAAACTATGATTCAGCACGTTAACCATTTTATATACTGGGTCTAAGTCCAAACTATGAGTTCTAGTCCCACTTTAGGGTTGAAAGGCAGATGTGTGATTTCAGACCAGTCACTCTCAGCCCAAATCATCTCAATAGCTTGTTGTTGTTGTGAAGAAAATAGAATGATGAAGGAGTATAAAGTATGCTTGCTGCCTTGAGTTTATATAAATAATAATTTAATTAAATTTAATTAATTCAATTTATATGCCGCCATTCTCCAAAGACTCAGGGCGGCTGAGATATAAATAAATAAATACATGCATGCATATATACATACATGCATGCTCTCATTTGAAATTATACTTTATCCCTCTGTCACAAAACTTGGTGCATATAAATTTCTGATGTGTAGTGAAATCCTCCTTATTGCTTGTTAAACTAATATTATGACTAAGAAATACTGAGGAACGGAGGTTAGCTCACTTTGGAGCAAACTAGCCAATTCTACAATAAGAATGGATTTGTACCCTTCATACCTACGTAATTGACAGAAAACCACAATAATGCTTTGGCAGTGAGGGAAAATAGCTTCCTCTATATTGGCTATGTATTCTCAGTAACATACTAAAATAATCTATTGATCTAGATTTGTGCATTACTCTGACTACCCCATGGATGGGAATCCACCCAATATAGCAAGCCTTAAACATTTTAAACTATCATGTTCTGCAAACAAAGTTCATGAGGTGAGCTTGTCAGGGTTCCAAGTAATACACTCATAGCAAACAGAACTCCGAGACAGGTAGATTCCTCAAAGAACAGTTTTATTTGGATATATCATATTGGCACAGACTGGTGAAAACCGACTCTAAAGGTTCCAGTGGTTTTCACCCAATTAAAAGTAAAAGTTTTCCCCTTTTCCCAAACAAAAGTCACATGGTCCAATCAAGCCGCTCTCCAGTTGCTTAGTAACATCACTCCTCCTCTTCTCAGCCACTTGTTGGAATGTCCTTGGTTCCCAGGGGAAAGTATTTTGTTTTGGCTACAATCCCCAGCTATCTCTTCCCCCCCCCCTAATATTAATCTCCATTGTGGCAACACTGAAGCCTCAAAGATGGCCTCAGTCAGACCAGCTTCAGAGTTGATAGACCTAATGTCTGTCTATATCACAGGTGTCAAACTCGCCACATCACATTGCCATCACCTGACGTTTTGTGACATTTTTCCCATTCATGGAGCTGGGGTGGTGCAGCCTGGGTGTGAGGCATCCAGCTCGCAGACCGCTAGTTTGACACTCCTGGTCTAGATGCTGCCAAACTACAACCCCTAGCATCCCTAACTATTTGTTATGTTGGCTGGTCTGCTGGTCCCACAGATCAGTAACATCTGGAGAACCACAGGCTTCTATTATGATTATTATGTTGTAAGTCAAGGACTACCTATACGAAGAGATATTTTCCCCTTTTTTTTCCTCCACTCACCTTTCCCCAGTGGTGAAATCCAATTTTTTTTACTACCGGTTCTGTGGGTGTGGCTTGGTGGGCGTAGCAGGGGAAGGATACTGCAAAATCCCCATTCTCTCCCTACTCCTGGGGGAAGGATATTGCAAAATCTCCATTCCCATCCCACTCTGGGGCCAGCCAGAGGTGGTATTTGCTGGTTCTCAAAACTACTCAAATTTTCTGCTACTGGTTCTCCGAACTACTCAAAATTTCCTCTACTGGTTCTCCAGAACCTGTCAGAACCTGCTGGATTTCACGCCTGCCTTTCCCTCTTTTCATGAATTCACCAGCAGTTTACAGGTCTTTGGGTACAGTCTGACATATTATAACTGCTGCTCTCGCAGAATTACCCACCAAATCCATCACCAGAGAGCGGATAAACAATTGCTGTCATAATAGATTAACATAAATCCTTTCTTGCTGCTGTTGTTATTTCCAAAGCAGACAATTTCTTGATGATCCTAAGCCTCATTAAAGCAGACTTTTTAAAATATTTCCTGCTCTAGCTTCTTCTCTGGAAAAGTGAAACTACGACAATAATTATATTTCTGCAAAGCTTAAAATTCCATGCAGGGGTGGGCTGCTGGGGGTTCGCAGGGGTTCGGGAGAACCTCTAGCTAAAATTATGTGCAGTTCCGAAAACCCCCATATCCCACTCCTGGCTGGCCCCACCCACCCCACCCGCCTTTCTCAGGAGTCCCCATGCGGCCCGTTTTGGATACAAGTAAGTGCAGGGAGTGCATGGAGGTTCAGGGAGGGCAAACAAATGGGCCTACCAGAAGTTTCAGAAAGCTGGAAACTGGTCCATTCCAGCCTCCAGAGGGTCTTTGGAGCCTGGGGAGGCCAAAAAAGCCCCCCCCCCCCCCGCCATGGTGCAGGAGGCTGACTAGGCCACTCCAGCTACCAGGCAGAGAACCCCTTGCTACAATTTTTGAATCCCACCCCTATTCCAAGTATTTTCCAACAGCCAAGTTACATTGATGTTTTAAATCAGAATGATTGCCTTAAAAAAAGACAGCAAAGCAGACTTTAGAAAAGGCTCCGGTGTTCTCACTGGCTATGTATATTTATTTGCATTCAGTTTTAGTTAATCTTGAAAACAGACGTCATGCAGCTACAACAAGCAGCCTTGATATCAAGCTCAGCACAATGAGTTTATTTTATTTCCTAGTGCAGTACAAAGAACATGGTGGACCATGTTAGATCCTTGCCTGGAGGCATATGAGCCAGAGTCAACATCTGGAATATTCGACTAGCTTTCAGGCCTTTGCAACACTGGAATTGGCTGATTCCCAATTCCAGCTCAGTGTCTCAAACAATGCTAAGCAGAAGACTTTGGTCCCATTTTTATTTACCCAATTTTTCCCAACCTGGAATTGTTCCATAATACAGCAGGACTTTTAAATATTGACTAGATCTAGCAGTCCATACTAATTGAAACTTTGCGGCCGCTGGCTCTCTCCAGCAGGCAAACTCTGCAGAAGGTAATTAGTCTCAGCCTTGTCATTGTTTGAGCCAAATTCTGAAAAGAATCCACAAAGGAAGAACTGAAATATAATGGCTTGGTTATGTATATATGTTTGTGTATGCGTTGCTTTGTTGATTTCTAAATGTGCAAAGTACAATATGTCAATTATGCCACTGTTTGCTTTTAAGGGCAGCCAGACAGCCTTAATTGCTTTCCATCAGTTGACTTGAGCGTGAATGTTTTTAAAATGGTTTTCTTCTGCTCATGGAAAGCTGCTCTGCTGGGAATATCTCTGCTTTTCAGAGAGGTGCCTAATGTTGTTGCTCAGTAATAATTAACAGCAAAGATGTTAGCTTCTCTGGGTTTTTCTAATATCTTAGCAAAATCACACACAAATGTGGAATTCTGCTCAACAAAACTGTGGTTCCCACAGTTTCTATAGGGCAGGTGTGATGTCCCGGGGCATGGCACAGAGGCAACACAAGCAGCTGACACTTCAAACAGCCCCTTTATTGCTCCAAATTGCCCCAAGCACTCCCATGTTTCTGGCAAGTCCTAGAGCAAAGTGATCTCACACACACAGTCACATACACACGCCCTTCCAGCAGCCTCTGGCTACAAGTAGTCCAGCACAATGCTGTGAGCACAACTGCAAAGCAAGGAATCCAGCAGGGCAAGTCAAGGAGTAAGGATTTAATCCAGACAGCCAGAAAGAATACAAGGAATCCAGGAAAGTTCAAACACTGGCAACGGCACTCAACACTCCATGAATTCAGCATTTGTTCCCGACAAATGCCCCTCCCCACAGCATCTCCTTAAGTCTCAATCCTCAGGTGTGCCTTATGAAGAGAGGCGGGGTGCTCTCCTCCCATGTCGTCGGGTTATCCTGTGCTGTTCTCGCCTTCTCTCCACTCTGCGTGCTCTAGGATCAGGAGGGGTGGTCCTTGCTCATCATCTGAGTTCTGTTTCCCATGTTCACTGCTTAGCCTTTCTTCCTCCCTGAAGCCACCCCA
Organism: Masticophis lateralis; assembly: GCA_030761175.1. Taxonomy (NCBI): domain Eukaryota; kingdom Metazoa; phylum Chordata; class Lepidosauria; order Squamata; family Colubridae; genus Masticophis; species Masticophis lateralis. The sequence goes on from JAUDYJ010000006.1 coordinate 20,873,357, forward strand.
ATCCTGAAACACCCTGGCCTGCCTGGGCCTGCTCCTCCCCGCCTTCCTCCGAAGCCAAAAAGCCACCCCCTCGATCTCCCTCGGCTCCAGTTCTAACTCAACTTCCTCCACCGATTCAGGCTCCGATGTGAGCATGACAGCAGGGCTGTCAAACTCATGGCCTGCCGGCTGGATGCATCACATGCTGACCACTCTCATGCCCGGTTTAGCAAAGGGATAGAAAAGTCATGTGACTTTGACACCCCTGCTATAGGGGTGGAAATAGATTTCTTTAATATGAGGGATTCTTAGTGCTCTGTGGGCTTAATTGTTTTCTTGCAGACATTTCATTACTAAATTAAGTAACATCATCAGTGATAGTCTGATGTCACTAGCTAGTTACAAGCACTGCTGATGTTATCTAGTTTGCTTATTTGTTTATAAAATTTATTGGCTGCCCATCTTCTCATAGAGCCGTGATGGTGAACCTATGGGACGGGTGCCAGAGATGGCGCACGGAGCCATATCTGTGAGCATGCAAGCATTGCCCTACTCAGCTCCAGTGCGGATATGCACGCCAGCCAAATTTTTGGGCCTTCTGGGCCCACCTGAAGTTGGGAAATGGGCTGTTTCCGGCCTCCAGAGGGCCTCCCAGATGGGGGACAGAAGGCCGTTTTCACCCTCCCTAGGCTCCAAGAAAGCCTCTGAAGCCTGGGGAAGGCAGGAGTTGGGCCTACCAGGCCCACCGTGCCATTGCATGCCAAAAGTGTGGTAGCACACAGGGGGGTCACACATGCATATGCAGGTGGTGGGGCGTATTGAATTATGGGTATGGGCCCACATATGTGTGACACCCCCCCTCCGCATGATCCCTACTTTTGGCACACAACAGCAAAAAGGTTAGCCTCACTGTCATAGAGTAACTCTAGGAAGCTTACAGTTACATATCAACTGAAATCTAAACAGTTAAAACAACTTTAAAACCAAAGACACATGGGGAGAGCAGAGGTGCAGTGCAGGGACGTGGGATATGTTATTAATCAACCACCTCCATTGTGCTGTTCCATTATTGGGTCCCCAAAGCCATGTCTTTAGGCCCTTACAAAAAGATAGGAGGGTTGGGGGTTGGGTAACAAAACATCTGTAAGAAAATAACGAAGCTCAGAGAGCACCAATGATCCCTCATTTCAACCCTCAGTTATAAATATACCCACAGCTACAAATATTCTCCTTTATTTCTATATTTTTGATGAACATAACATGTAGACTCTGGAGGTGAGATCTTAACTGCTGTAGATATTTCAGAATACATGGCTGTATCTCCTTGAGGTGTGCCCACCTTTGAGTCAATGTTGAAGTCAAAGTTATATTTTTCAATGGTGGGGCATTCCGAGCAGCTTACTTTGGGAGGTGGGGAGTGTGAAGCAGAGGCACCATTTCATAAAAAGATCAATTTATAACTGTCAGTCAAGGAGAAGGAGCAGTTGAAATCAAGACATGAAACACTAGCTGCCTTGCCCAATAAAATCGTACTATTAATAGGATGCAGTGGCTCAGTGGCTAAGACACTGAGCTTGTTGATTGAAAGGTTGGCAGTTCAGTGGTTCGAATCCCTAGTGCCACGTAACGGGGTGAGCTCCCCTTACTTGTCCCAGCTTCTGCCAACCTAGCAGTTTGAAAGCACATAAAAAATGCAAGTAGAAAAATAGGGACCATCTTTGCTATGAAGGTAACAGGGTTCTGTGCGCTTTTGGCATTTAGTCATGCCAGCCACATGACCCTGGAGAGCTCTTCGTTGTTGAAATGAAGATGAGCACCGCCCCCTAGAGTCGGGAATGACTAGCACATATGCGAGGGGAACCTTTACCTTGACCTATTGATAGGGGAACCTCTTATCCTTTGCAATCAGTCAACAAAGTTGAGGGATGCTAGCTGCATTCTATGAATGAGGCATCTTCCAAAGGCATCTGATGGGATAGGATCTCAAAAGAAGGATTTTGTCCAGATATAACTGGATCGAGATGTTTGAGATTCATCTTGGAAGAGTACCAGGAGCAATCGTGATATGAGAAGTGGGCTAACCTAGCTAAAGAAATAAGAAGAAAATGATTTTTGACTTTGCCAGCATGTTTCAAATATATGTCTGGGAGGAAACCTCCCATTATCTGCTTGTAAATCTGTATTTCCTAGTAAACAGGTGGGTTTTCTTCTTCAGAAAATAGCCATGAGGCTATTTGCTTTTACAGCATGTAAAGTCCTACTGCTATTATATCTCTTGTCTCTAAGCTTCTGACAATCATGAAATTTTGAAAAGACAAGATGTTTAGCACTGCAGTGGTATCTTTGACCTCCCCTTTGAATTAAAAAAAAAAAACCTTTGAAAGAGAACGGCTTGCTCACATTTTGTCTAAACTTCACTGAGAAGCTTCTGATATTCTTATAGTTTAGATTCCTTTATATATAAAAAGAAAAGAGTGGGAAACTATGATAGGACAATACAGGGAAAGATGGACCTGGATGTATATTTTTCTGGAAATAAAAAATATCGTCTTATTATCTGACTTGACCTCTTTCTCATATTACCTCATTTATTTCTGACAGGTTCTTCCCACTATCAGTTTTTGTTTTTTTTTTTTTACTCTGATCTTTGGCTGGTTTTGTAACCCAGAACATTATAGTGGAACTGGGGAATCTAAATTTGATATAAAGTGACCAGAGCTTTGCCAAACGAAAAAAGGAAACTAAGTTGAATGGGAAGTATTGGGTTGCTGAAGTCTGTAATTGGAAGGAGTCAGAAACAGACGAAAAAAGGTCTTTCAAGGTCAGGACAATATAAGAAAATAGCTGTTGGGAACAATAAGGGGGGCAGCTTGGCAGAGAGTAATGAAGCCTGCAAGGAAATGAGAACTGGAGACAGAATTGGGAAGGAGGGAGATGTTTGTCATAAATAGATGACAGAAAAAGAACAAAGTCCAGAATTTGGGAAAGGTATAAAAAATTGTAAAAAGGATAATTGCGCGCAGAAAGTTGCACACAGATCGACAAATAGCAAAAACAGAAGAGGCAGAAGGAAAAAAAGGAAAACAGTTTATGGTAGGCAGCCAGGGGAGTGTCTCTTCTGCTGGTAGAAAGGGGGAGCAAGAGGGAAAGGGTGAAGGTATACGGCTTTTCTTCTTGCAACATTGCACCCAGCTCAGCGGGGGGTTTCCAATATTCTTACCACCGGTTTGCCTCACCCGCGTGCCTTCTGCGCATGCACCCAACCTTTCACGCATGCACCTTGCTCACTTGTATGCCATCTGCGCATGTGCCCGGCCTTGAAAATGTACCTAAATAGGATGTCATAGAGTCGGGGCGGGTGAGCAGGCCCGCCCACAATCTCTGCTACCGGTTCACCCAAACTGGTAGGAACCAGCTGAATACCACCTCTGACCCAACTGGCACCCCTGCAAAAGTAATGAATGGCCCTTGAGCAGTGCATCGGGGACCTTGATGGGTTGGCACCCTTAGTCAATGTGCATAAAGAGAATGGCAAGTTACCCTTGCAAGGAGCACCCAGTGAACTTGGCTGGAGGCAGGATCATGGCTTGCCAAGCCAAGAGAAGAGAAACAGACTGGTTTCAGTGCAGCCCGAGTGGAAGAAGTCAGGATTGATCAAGCAGCCAGGATGAGAATTAACCACAATTAGTGGTGGGTTGCTACCAGTTCTCCCCAGTTTGGGAGAACTGGTAGCAAAAATCTTGATGTGAAAGCGAACCAGTTCTCTCCGACCATCAGTTGGGCCAGTGGTAAAATCTAAAACTTGTTACTACCAGTTCTGTGGGCGTGGCTTGGAGGGCGGAGTAATGTGACTGGGTGGGCATGGCCACTTTTTTTTTTTTACTTTTAAAACCATTTTTTCTACAACCTCTTCAGCGAAGAGGTTGTAAAAAAATGCATTCAAAAGGCTCTGACGATCCCAGCTGAGTTGCCTGATCCAAGCTGAGTTGCCTGATCAGCAGAGGCTTTTTAAAAAAAGCCTTTAATGATTGTGAGGCTCAGCTGGGCATGGGGAGGGGGGGAGGCAGGGATTTTTGCTACCAGTTCTCCAAACCACCCACCTCCATCGCTACCAGATCGGGCGATCGGCTCCAAATTGAGAACATTTCACCCCTGAGTTGGGCCCTCCCTCCCGCCCCCGCACTATACCTACCGTTATTTCTTCATTTTTAGCCCAGCTATAAGGTGCTGCAGAGCAGATTGCCCTACCTCAGCTTGTGTTAAAATTTAATGTGCTTGCACGGTCGTGCGCAAAGTGTGTGCATGAAGTGAATCGGTGGTAACACTGGTTAGAACCCACCACTGACCGCAATGTGAGACTCCGCACAGAGGCTGTAGCATTTTGCAAGGCAGCATGGAAAAATAGGTTATATGAATACGTGTTGTGTTTTTGAAATCCCCTATTCCTTTATGTCACTAGGATTAAGTTGGGATCTAAACCAATATTTGTTTGATCTAAACCGTTTTGGAGCACTTTGCCCTGAATAACAACCTGAAAATATCCATTACATGCTTTCTTCCAGAAGACTGTAATCTTATATTTAGTCTTAGCACGTAAAAAGTCCAATATAACAAATGACATGGAATAGTCAAGCAATTTAGAATGTTCTTTTTATTAAGACTTGAACAAATAGCTGGAGTTGAATGTCCTGAAGCCACCTCCCCTACCTTTATGAGTGTCATTTGTGCTGGAAGTTTAACTACAGCAACCCCTGGCAAGCTCAGAATTAAACTATAAGACCAAAGATTTTTGTAACTATTTTGGCATAAGCCAGCAGTGTGGGTTGTATAAACAGAGCCATAGAATCAAAATCACATGAAGTATTAGTACCACTTTATAAATCCTTATTAAAACCACACCTGGAATAATGCATCCAGTTTTGGTCACTACATGACAAAAAAAGAAGTTGAGACTTTGGAAAAAGTGCAGAGAAGAGCAACAAAGATGATTAAAAACTTGGAGACAAAAACATATGAAGAACAGTGGCAGAAGAAGGGTGTGGCTGATCTTGAGAAAAGAAGGACTAGGGGTGATGACATGATAGCAGTATTCCAGTATTTGAAGGGCTGCCACAAAGAAGAAGGGGCAACTTATTTTCCAAAGCACCAAAAGGCAAGAGAAGAAACAATGGATGGAAACTAATCAAGGAGAGAAGCAATCTAGAATTAAGGAGAAATCTCTTAACAATTAACCAGTGGAAAGGTTGCCTTCGAAAGTTGTAAGTACTTCATCACTGGATGTTTTTAAGAAAAGATTGGACAGCCATTTGTCTGAAGTGGTATAGAGCAGTGATGGCTAACCTTTTTGCCATTGCGTGCCAACAGCGGGGGAAGCACGGAGGGGGGGGTCACACGTGCATGTGCGCACACCCATAATTCAATGCCCCCCATGCTCCGCCTCCCATGAATGCAAGCACGACACACACACTCCCCGCACTCCCCCCGCTTTTGGCACGCAACAGCAAAAAAATTACTGGTGGGCCTGGTAGGTCTGTTTTTCACCCTCCCCAGGCTCCAAGAAAGCCTTCCCCTTCCCCTAGAGGCCCTCCGGAGGCCCCTCCAATGGGCCCAGAAGGCCCAAAAATCAGCTGGCCGGCACACAGATGCACACTGCAGCTGAGCTAGGCCATGCCCACAGATGTGGCTCCGCATGCCACCTGTGGCATACATGCCATAGGTTCGCCATCAAAGATATAGAGTCTCCTGCTTCAGCAAGAGATTGACCTAGAAGATGTCCAAAGTCCCTTACTGCTGTATTCTGATTGATTGATTGATTGATTGATAACCCATCCTCCCAGTTCAGCTAGAGAAACCACGTTGAGCAGTCTGCTTTAAAAAAAATTTAGGATGGCTTGTTCACTATTTAATAAACCATTGGGTGTTGTGATAGCAAATGCTGTTGTTGGTTTTACCTTTCTGTTGCCATTTCCAGAAGGATGCTGACATCCTGTCTGCTTCTCAAATGAAAGTCACCAAATTATCTTGCAGGATAAATTTAGGAATACCTTTTGGGAAGGTTTGAGCTAACAATGATCTCCCAGTGAAAGGAGAATAGTAGGGAGGCAAAAGTGGTATATAGTAGCCAAAAGCTTTAGAAATATCCATAGATTTCCAGCTTTATGTACCTGTATCTCTTCCATCACCACCCCATCCACATCCCTGTGAACTCCTATGAATATATGCAATGTTCCTTTTGTTATTTAATCTAATGTGCAGTAATTATATGAGCTGGGAAATTCTGGGAGTTGAAATCATAAATTTACCAAGGTTGAGAAACAGTGGCCTACCATATTCGCACTGCAAATTCCCTACAGAGAGATGGTGCCCACATAGGGTGAGCTGAGATAATGGGCTACCTCATTACTAGGGCATGCATACATTTTCATAATGAAGCATTCGTGTGTGCTCATGCACACACACAAAAACACATTTTGTTCTCTCTAGAGATTTTTCATATCTTCAGCAGTGGGTCTTCATAGCACACCAGCTTTGCCTTTCTGGAAATATGTGTCATCCAACTTCCCCACCCTCTCCGTTGCAAAGATGTATTTTATTAGGTTTCACACCATGGCTGTAATTACTGGTGGATGTCACAAGATTTGGTAATGTGCTACAACAGTTCCAGCATTTAATACAGTTATTAAGAAATGTGTCACAATTTCAATTGTCTTTGTCTTTTGAAAGTTTCCTCCTCCTCCGTTAAGTCTACTGTAGGTTGAAATTACATCAGTTGAGGCAACATATATGATATATACTGCATAAACACAGAATGGGGGATTTATAAAGTTGATCTTGGCGGTGATCTGCCTTATGCACTAGACCCGTGATGGCGAACCTATGGCACTCATGCCACAAGTGGCACATGGAGCCATATCTGTGGGCATGCAAACATTACCTTAGCTCAGCCAGCTTATTTTCAGGACTTCTGGGCCCAGAAATGGGCTGTTTCAGGAAATGGGCCGTTTCTGGCCTCTGGAGGGCCTCTGGGGAGGGGGAGGCCATTTTCACACTCCTCAGGCTGCAAGAAAGCCTCTGGAGCCTGGGGAGGGCAAAAAGTGGGCCTACTAGGCCCACTGTACCATCGCGTAACAAAAACGGGGGTCACGCGGGAGGTCGCATTGAATTATGAGTGTGGGCATGTGCACATGTACCCTCATGCTCCCCCCGCTTTTGGCACATGATGGCAAAAAGGTTAGCCATCACTGCACTAGATGGTGTTCACTATGTTGATGCTGATTAAAACTTTATTAAAGCAACACCATGTTAAGGTACTGAAAAATACACACAGTGGCTCACATAAGTAGATCAGCTTTTCTGGGATTCAGGCCGAATCCTTTTCATCCCTGCTTGAATTAAAGTTTTGCTTGTTTATTTATTTGCATCCCATCTTTAATATTTTTATGAATAACTCAAGGCAGAGGACATATCCAACAACCTCCCTCTTCTTATTTTGCCCTCCTCAGCCCAACAACCTGCCTCCTCTTATTTTCCCCACAAAAACAATCCTGTGATGTGAATTCAGTTCAGAGAGAGTGATTGGCCCAAGGTCACCCAGGTGGCTTTCATGGCTAAGGTGGAACTAGAACCAGAGGTGGGCAGCACATGAATTAACAACAGGTTCACCCCAGCACCAAAAATGTGGACTGGCCCATCCGCAGGTCACAACTACCAGTTCACCCGAACCGGTCTGAACCGGCTGAATCCCACCCCTGACTAGAATTTACAGATTCCTTGGTTCTAATCTGATGCCTTAACCACTAGACCAAAATTGGCTGTCACTTGGATTGGAACAGGAATCTTCTTTACAGAGAATAGAGATATATATCCATGATGGCACAGTCGTTAGAATGCAGTACTGCAGGCTACTTCTGGTGACTGCTGGCTGCCAGCAGTTTGGCAGTTTGAGTGTCACCGGCTCAAAGTTGGCTCAGCCTTCTATCCATCCGAGGTCGGTAAAATGAGGACCCAGATTGTTGGGGGCAATAGGCTGATTTTGTAAACTGCTTAGAGAGGGCTGTAAAGCATTGTGAAGCGCTATATAAGTCCAAGTGTTATTGCTATTGCTATAGCTTCCCAATTGCTCAGTTCATCTTTGCCAAGCACAGGAGTCCAACTCCAAATAACTGCCAGACATGTCTGGTAAGGTTATTTGGGACCTCACTAAACAGTGTAAAGCAGAGCTGTCAAACTCGCAGACTATGGGCTGGATGCATCGCACACTGGCCACATCCACACCCAGTTTAGCAAAGGGGGAAAAAGTCATGATACGTCATGTGACGATGCCATGGCGATGTAAATTTGATACCCTTGGTGTAAAAGATTAGCCTCTTATCCTCAAAAATATTTTTTTATGTTTTTAGTACATCAGCTTGTATTGGGGGGCGGGGGGGGCAGGAGGTGTTCATATTTTTAATATTCCTGAATGATGTTAATTAAAACCTCAAGCAATTGGAAACAGTCTGTCCTAGGCTTCTATCTAATGAATTCCTATTGATTAAGCTATCCAAAGGAGCAGATTGTCTGCCTTAAAACAGAGCCATGATGAAAAAGCTTTGCAAGTGCGGTTGTGCCGTGAGGCAGCTTGGCTTCACCTTGAGGAGTTGTGTGTTGTGAGGGCGATGTAATTTTCTTCGCTAAGGTAAAGTCCCTTGCCTCAAGGTGGTGCTTTGCATTCCTTTGATGCCTCGACTAGCCATTTCAACAGATAGAAGAGGATTTGCGTGCACCGCAGACTCCTCTCCCGTCTGTTAGAACTACGGGGGAAGGCAGCGAGGGCAGGCAGAAATGAAGAAGCACAGCTGTTGTATTTTGCTCTTAGAAGCAAAATGTCTGACCTGCAATTTTTAAGTAGCATTGAGGGCAGGAGTGTTATTCAAATTAGGCAACAACCAATTCTGATGATAATTCAACATGTTACCAATGAAAAAAGAAAAGAAAAAAGAAATCCAAGTAGCTAATAATAAGAAAGGTTGTACTAATACATTTAACTATGGCTTACTGAATAAACCATATTTGGTTGGGTTCAGAGGTCTATGTAGGATTGGTGGCTTTTGTCAAAATGATAAAAGCACCATCATAACTGTTTGGAACATACATGTATTGTCAACATGCATATTAATAAGTGAAACAGGTTGCATTGTAACAGCACAATGCTGTTTCCATCATTCATTTAAGAGTCACGGAGGCGCAATGGTTAGAGTACAGCACTGCAGGCTGCTTCTGCTGACTACCAGCTGCCTGCAATTTGGCAGATTGAATCTCACCAGGCTCAAGGTTGATTCAGCCTTCCAGCCTTCTGAGGTCGGTAAAATGGGGACCCAGATTGTTGGGGGCAATATGCTTAGAGAGGGCTGTAAAAGCACTGTGAAGGTACTGTATATAAGTCTAAGTGCTATTGCTGTTGCACTCCAAACTCCATTCCGAAGCCTTGATACTCTGGCTAGTTTTAAAGAAAGCATATTATGGTCTGTTTATGTGAACTAAAAATCCAGTTTATAGCATGTCTCTAAGCACGTTGGCTTTCTTGTGCCCCTGCTTCCTTAGCCATACACAACGCACCCACAGGGAAGTTCTCATCTAACCTCCTTATGCACCTCCTGATTTGACTCCAGGTGGCCAATTTCAGCCCCCACCCTCAACCCCACCCCTTCCTGGAGCTTTGTCCTAGATTTTGCTTAGCAAGAAACAAGAATAGTGTTTCTCCTTAGCTGCAACAGCACACACACTGATGGGGATCACAGTTTAAAAGTGAATAGGGAGGGCAGATAGTGAGAACAGGGAAGTAGACTAACTTGACTCAAAAACCCTTCTGCTGGAGCGGAGGTGGGATTCGCTAACTTTCCCCACTGGTTCGCAAATTGGCCTTGTGCGCATGCGCAATAGTCATGCATTACATCTGGGCAGGTGGGCGGAGCAGTCGCCGCTACCAGTTCGTGTGATCCTGACAGAACCGGCTGAATCCCACCACTGTGCTGGAGGATATTCTTCCCTCGTGTTAGCTCTTTAAGGTAGATCAGGCTAAGAATCCAGCATCATGCCAGTTAATAGTACTTTTATTGTAAAAAGATAGTAACCAAATCTTTCTTTTCCTGAGTAGAGAAAGATGGGCATGCACAATGAGAAAAGACAGTGGTTGAACAAGTATCTTTCAGTGTCCTTTAGAATGGAATATTTTATATGGACCAAAGAAAATGAAGATATTTTAGTGCTTCATTCCCTTATACTGTATGATTCCAGTCTGCCAAGATGCTGAGAAATCAAGCTTGATTTGGCTCCCTTCTTCTTCTCTAGCTAAAGCTGTTGGGAACAACAACAAAAAAACCTAGCAAAGGATGTTGCTACTTAATTAACAAAGTGCTCATTATACAAACAGAGCTTTTATGATTGCTTAAAAGGGAAAATTAAAGGAAAACCAGCCAAGGGAGGCCATCAACCAGCTGAAATTTGAATATGCATAAATCTTTGTACATATTAATCTTGCAGCATACTTCTCTGGAGGCATATATCACCAATTTAGAATCAGCAGATTTTCAGATGGTTTGATGACAACTGGTGTTATTGAATTGTCTGCTTAACATTAAAAAAAAAAAAAAAGCCAGATAATTCCCAAAAGGACATGTCTTTGCTCCTTTGGGATATCTGAATAATTCAACTAAGAGGCACAGAGAGAAGAAGTGAACAAATGCATAACATTTCTCAGAGTAGTGCTTGGCTGTAAGTATTAATTAAAAAGAGATGATTTGAGACAGTTTGAAATAATATAGAAGCTCTTTGCTTTCCCCCTTTCTTTTTATGATAAAGAGCAAGGCTTTATTTAGAACGAAAAGGAGAAAAGAAGATCTTAATTTATGAACTTCTAAAAAAAAACCATTTAAGAACAAAGATGGTCGTAATGCGATCCCATCATGATTCAAAATTGTTTTAGAAAGACTGTGGGCTCAAATTGGGTGAAATTAAAAACAGAAAATGTTGAACCGGGAAACTAAGATAGATAATGAAGCAGTCTTTCTTAGAAATTATTTGTTCCTTAAAATAAAATAAAATAAAATAAAATAAAATAAAATAAAATAAAATAAAATAAAATAAAATAAAATAATAAAATAAAATAAAATAAAATAAAATAAAATAAAATAAAATTATATATATATATATATATATTATTATATATTGTATTTCTATTTTATATATTATTATATATATATATTTCATTTTGCTAGCAAAAAAAGAGATGAAGCCTTGTTGTTTTTTAAAAAAGATACAGGAATCATCATGAGTACTGTACTCCCTCATGTCTGCCCTTCTCAAATCATATATCAGAATGGCAGCAACATTTAGGCATGATAAATGATGCAAAAAAGATGCAGTGAGGTGAAGAGAGACTATCCGGGAAGCAGAACTGTATCCTGTTCATGGTTTTATTTTCATTTTTTTTTAAATGACCCTTTAAGGACTAGGAGTTGAAATAGCTTTTTGCCTCTCTTTTTTCATCTCATGACATTTAACCTGGATGCATCTGGACATGGACTGCTGTTTTTCCCTGACCATTTGTCTATTCTCAGAGCTTCATTGACTGAAAGGTCAGACAAATATGATTTTAAATATGCTTTTAAAACAGAGCGATACAATTAAGATCAAGTGAGGTACTAATAGCACTCTGTGAAGCCCTAGTAAGACCACACCTAGAGTACTGCATCCAGTTTTAGTCACCACACTATAAAAAAGATGTTGAGACTCTAGAAAAAGTGCAGAGGAGAGCAACCAGGATGATGAGGGGACTGGAGGCCAAAGCATATGAAGAACCGTAGCAGGAACTGGGCATGCCTGGTCTAGTGAAGAGAAGGACCAGGGGAGACATGATAGCAGTGTTCCAATATTTGAGGACCTGCCACAGAGAGGAGGGGGTCAAGCTGTTTTCCAAAGACCTGAAGGCCAGACAAGGAATAATGGATGGAAACTGACCAAGGAGAGAAATGAGGAGGAACTTTCTGAAAGTGAGAACAATCAACCAATGGAACAGCTTGCCTTTGGAAGTTGTGGGAGCTTCATTACTTGAGACTTTCAAGAAAAGATTGGATGGCCATTTGTCAGAAATGGTGTAGGGTCTCCTGCTTTAGTGGGGTGGTGGTGGTGGACTAGATGATTTATAAGGTCTCTTCCAAGTCTGTTAATCTGTTAAATCAATTAGCTTTAAATCAACTAGCAATAAAACTATGGGCTTCTTTGCTGGTGGACTTGCTAACTAGCTCTCCTGACCTACAACCTTAAACCCCGTAAGGGTAAGCATCCTCCTCAAAAAACAGTTGGTAAATGTTTTCTTCTTCCTGGACAAATCAATTTCCTTTGTCCTTTTCTGCTTTGCAGGGTGGAACATTTGAGAGATTTTTCAATAAACATCTGGAAACATAGGAATAAGATGGCGATTTAGGGTGATGGAAGAAAAAGATTCTGAGTTCTAATCATGATCAGGTTGCAAATGAACATGTGAGGCAACTGCTAGAAAAAGGAGGATGTTTTTTATTCGACAGCTTAATGTAAATACAGCTCTTGAAGTTGGCCACAAAATTGGAAAGCTGAGAATAATAATATTTATAGTAACCGTGGGCTTTGATCATGAGGTGTGCAGATGAGTCAGCTGAGCTGTCTTGTCTTGAGATTGTGTGAAGTCTGTTAGTGAGGAAAATGTCATCTCTCTCCCAGTGGGTTATGTTGATTTTCTCCAGGTATGGAATTTTGCAAGGAGTCTTGTATTGGGGGGGGGGGGGGATTTGGGAGAAGGGTCTGGTATTGGGGACTTGGAGGTGGAGTCTGCTGTTGGGGAACAGTGTTGTGATGAAGAAATTTCTCTATCTTGAGTGAATTTTACCTCATGATTTATTCCCAGTATTGGTTGGCTTCTTGGAGTGATGCATTTTGTCAGTTTCAGCCTACATAGGATGAAAGGGCTTCAAGCATTTTTTAAAATGCTGCATGTGGTTTTGCTAGAAGGTTTAGGGAGGCATTTGCCTGTGGATGGGAAAGGGATGACCTAGATGGCACGTGGATACAGTATTTTCATCCTGAAAGGGAAAGGAACCAAAGAGAAGGACTGAAACGTGGGTTACTCCATCTCTTACTCCACCTGTGAGATATCTAAGGCAGACAGCTCAGCCTGACCCAGGCTGCTCCCTTCCTGTACCTTGCAATTCGCTTTTCTGGAAAAAATCTGTTATTGTCTGGAGTCACACAACAAGTGAAAGTATTGTCCTAAAGGAGGAGTCAACTGGACTACCTTTTTTTTTTCTTTTGAAGACATTTTGCTTCTCATCCAAGAAGCTTCTTCAGCTCTGACAAGATAGTGGGGAATGGAAGGATTTATATTCCTTGTAGACAGCTGGCCATTTGCATCCTTTTAAAGGGTTGTTGAAGCACTTGGAGATTTATCTGTGTCCTCAGGGTCACCTGAGTAGTTCTCCTGGTTCCTGTAGTCTGCAACTTTTTTCTTCTGGAAATCCATTCCTACTCCCACATCATTGAAAGGGTGTTCATCCCAAATTGTATACCTAAAAGTCTGTAAAGATTCTCAGACATCCAGATCATGGTTGTCCCAAAGGTGCTTTTTCTCAGGAGGCAACTTGACTTCCTTGGTTTTTCTTTGGTGTAGAAGTAGGAATGAATTTCCAGAGAAAAAAGGAATTGTGTAGGAGTACCAAAAGCCCCCCCCCCCAAAAAAAAAAACCAAACCAACAAACCTGTTTTGTAAAACAATGTCACCCACTCATTTCTAAAAGTGAAGTTACTCTGTTTTGGAACTCCTCTTAAGGCTTAAGCATTTCCTGTAGAGATTACCAGATAGGAAAAGACCCAGAGGAATCTTTACCTGCAGTGGAGGCTGAAGTATTTCCAGGCTGGAAGGATTCCACGAAATGCTTTAGGCAGCGTACATGAAGCCAAGCAGCATAGAAGCAATTTGGCCACTGCTGAGGGAGGAGGATGGAAAGTGCTTTCTCCCACAGAGTTGGCTGGAAGCATTTTGGGGTGATATAAATTGCTTCTTTAAAACAAATTGTATTTTCCTCTTTTCTTCAAGAAAAAAATAATCCTATCAGCTTCATGCTAGAAATCTCTTCATGGAAGCAAGCTGCTTTGCACAGGCCGTTAAGTCACGACACACTTAACCATGACTTACTGAACAGCCCACCATTTGCAAAGTTCACAAAACATGCAAAGTCATAAAATCAGGTGTCAACTTGCAAAGCTTTCAAGTTGCCATGAGCAGGAGGGAGGGAGGGAGAATTGATAGAGCTGATTTGATTTCCCTAACTGAAGTGCATTCCATACATGCTTCCTGACCGCAATCAGAAGGAGGGTGTTGGATTTCACAGCCACCCAAATTGGTGAATTGGAGAATGTGATTTATGACATGGCCAGGGAGGAAGGGAGAGACAGGTTCATAGGGGAATGTAAATCTATGTGGGATTAGTTCTAACTGCATCCAAATATTGCCGAAATGGTGCTCCTAATAAATGACTGTATTTCTTTTGAAGTTTGGCTCATGGCTCATGAATTAATTAGGGCATCTTTCGGAAACTTCACAGCAGACTTTGAAACTTCATATACTACTCTCAATCCAAAGCAAATGTTCTGGTTTAGCTCACCCAATCAGAAGTCATTTTGATGAATTTTCATCCAGTCTGTCCCACAAGCTGAGGGATGGTCATTTAAAGTAAAGAAGGAAGGTGTCAGGGTTCCAAGTAATAGATCCATAGCAAGCAAAACTCCAAGGCAGGTGGATTCCTCAAAGAATAGCTTTATTGTAAATATTATATTGACATGTATCTGGTGAAAACCAATTTTGAGGGTTCCCATGGTTTTCACCTAATTAAAAGTAAAGGTTTTTTCCATTTTCTCAAAACTATGAGTCACATGGTCCAATCACAGCTCTGTCTAGTTGCCTGGTGACATCCCCCTCCTTCTTCTGACCAGGTGGGAGATTGTCCTTGATTCCCAAGAGAAAGTATATTGTTTTGGCTACAGAGTCCCAACTATCTCAATTCCCCCCTCCCTATCCCTCAGCTCCAGTGTGACAACACTGAAGCTCCAAGATGGCTTCAGTCAGGTCAACTTCAGGATTGACAGAGGGGAGAATAGGAGAAGTTGAAGAGTTAGAATGAATGCAAATAGCTTTTGAAATGCTCCATTGAATTTATGGGCAGAGATATTGAGTGGATGAGTTTTTAAAATTATTTTAGAAGTTCTCCCACAATTTCTCAAGGACAGGACTCCCACAGAGTGGTTACATTAGCCCTACAGAAGGGGGGAACCTCTTTGTGGGAGAACTTCCCTTGGGGACTCTTTTCTTCATGTAGGGAAAGCCAAAGAGGCTGCAATCACTATTAGATAGATGATTGACCATGTAAACCCTACCAAGGAGAAGATTCTTTTTTTAAAAACCTGAACTCAATACATTAGAAGTTAATATCAGTAGAGCTGGTGAAGAAGTAGAGTAGAGTAGAGTAGAGTAGAGTAGAGTAGAGTAGAGTAGAGTAGAGTAGAGTAGAGTAGAGTAGAGTAGAGCAATGCAGTGCAGTGCAGTGCAGTGCAGTGCAGTGCAGTGCAGAGCAGAGCAGAGCAGAACAGAGCAGAGCAGAGCAGAACAGAACAGAACAGAAGAGTTGGAAGGGACCATGGAGGTCTTCTGATACAAGAAAATACACCCATCCTTAAATCAAAGAGAAAAATTGAGGCTTTCCTTTTTCCTGTCTAACATAACATGTGGCCTCTTAGCATTCCAAGAATTTTTGGCATTCATGGATAAGCTCCAGTTTTAAGAACACAACATATGTAAATCCTTATACTCTGATTTTTCATGAATCAGTTTGATTTCCATTAGAACTCATCTAAATTGGTGGATATCTGAAGGCAATGAATTCCATTGATTATCTATTGGGTAAAAGCTTTTTTTACATATCCACTTAAGAGAATTTGCATTCACTTACCTGACCTATCCGAAACTCATCAGCTCCCTCTGAAGTATTTTGTAAGAGCTATTTGAGGTTCACGTTTCACTAACATGACATTTGAATATTTAAATAGATTGCAGATTTTTTTTTAAAAAAAATCTGAGTTTACTGCTGACTTGGCCCCCTCTTGAAGAGATACTTCAGTTGAGAAACACTCTTTTGACCTTATCTTGGATGAATAGTAAATCCAAGCCATTCAGCCATGAAAAATGGTTTCTGGCTAAGGCCATTTATCCTCCAGCTTCTTTGAAAACTTCTGCTAGTGATGGTGAACAAGTTGAAGGTAGCCCAAATTCAGGGAGGAGTTGTATATTCTACATCAGTCAGGCCTCACACTGAATTCTTTATGTGTCATACTTGAAGAAGAATGCAAATACAAAGAACAACAATAAGAATGGTCAGGGTCGTAAAAACAAACTCCCCTGGGGAGGGAATTGAATGTTTTTCCTTGGAAAAGGATGATAAAGAAAAGATATGATGGCACTGTTCAAGTATCCCAAGAGGTATCACATAGAAAAACAAAACCCTCAAAATCTATTCTCTATTGTCCCTGCTTGTAGGACATGGCATAAGGTTTTAAGCATCAGGAAATCAGATTTCAGTTGGATGTTGGGCAACATTTGGACAATGGATTCAATCATGTAGACAGGTGGTGGCTTTCATCTTCACTGGGTATATCCAATCAGAGGCAAGGCAGCCATCTGTTGGGGATGTTTTAATTTGTATTCCTGCATTGAAGAGAAGGTTGGGTGCAATGGCCTTTCTTGAAATTCTACACTTCCGTGGATTAGAACATATTTGCCTTCTGGTTTTCCCCTTATTCAAACTGTACAATGCACATCTGAGTTCAGAAATGTATCAGAATATTATATTTTAACCCATGTTACATTTTTAAAAAGTGTATTTTTATGCATAATTCATACCTGGCTATTTCAGATTGAAACATGTAAAAAAAAACAACCCATGAATTTTATTGACAAAACGTTTTAGGCGTATGCATGGGTTTTGATTATGGGTGCATATAGAAATAAGAAGAATTTATGAATAATGGTGTAAAATGGCTGACTGAAATTGATGTAGCCACCCCTACCATCTGGGTACATTATTTTTGTGAAATTACATTGTCCATTATTGAAATTGTTTAGGATCAGTTGGGCCACTGAAGTTTGTGGACCAAAAAGATGTTAGTGGCTAAGACGCTGAGCTTGTCGATTGAAAGGTCAACAGTGCAGCGGTTCGAATCCCTAGTGCCGTATAATGGGGTGAGCTCCTGTTACTTGTCCCAGCTTCTGCCAACCTAGCAGTTTGAAAACACGTAAAAAAATGCAAGTAGAAAAATAGGGACCACCTTTGATGGGAAGGTAACAGTGGTCCGTGCGCCTTTGGCATTTAGTCATGCCAGCCACATGACCACAGAGACATCTTCAGACAGTGCTGGCTCTTCGTCTTTGAAATGGAGATGAGCACCACCCCCTAGAGTCAGGAATGACTAGCACATATGTGTGAGGGGAACCTTTACCTTTATAAGCAATTCAGTTTGAAGGCTGACTGTATATGTGCTACCTTCATTTCCCCCCTCCAGATATTGTGAAGATTTATGTACCCTTTTCTGTGAACAAGTGTAACATAAAATGTTAAATATAAATACCATAAACATATAACCATCCATAAAACAAGAGTGCCAGAAAAAGTAATGAAATAGAAATATGTCAACATCAAAAATCCAAAAAAGCTGAATAGAAAAGTCCTTCCTGGCTTTAAAATGACAACAGAACTTGTGATAACAGAGGATCTGTAGAGAGATTCTTTTGATTGACTTGTTCCATCTAGTTCAATATTTCATATGCTGACTGATGGTATTGAAAGCATATATTATTTCACTGGGAATTATTGCACGCATAATATTATGTACTATTCATGGCCTTTCAAATATCAGGACACTTCTATCAAAAAGGCCCTATCTTGAAAAAGACAAGAGAAGAGAAGGAGACATGCCAGGGACAAGTCATTTAAGGTGATGTGGAAATTCTTAAGGAAACCAGGCCTCAAGATATTTCAGCATTTAAAAGTTATGCCACCAGATTGGATTGGATCAGATTGTACTTAAGGCAGTACTGTTGTTTTAAGGCAGGCAAGATCTGCTGCAATTTTCTGCCTCCCCATTAATTAAAAAAAAAGTTGTCTTATTTTGCATTATTGCAGTTTCTCAATTACAGTATGTTCAAGGGCCATCCCGTGTTGAGTCATTGGTAGGAATTTTATGTTATTTCTGAAGTAAGGGCAATGGTAGGTAAGTTCTCTTTGTCTGAAATAGGCAGGAGTTGATACATTTGGAAAAGAAATGGCTTCACAGCAGCAAGTCAGTCTCCCAACCTCTAAAGCAGGGGTGCCAAATTCAAGGCCTCAGTGCTTAGATCTGGCCTGTGGGGCCACCCTGGGAACTGTGAAGGACCGCCTCGCAGTGCCTCTGCCAGCGAAAATGGAGCTCAGGAAGGTCGCGTGCAGCCCTCCAGAGCTCTGTTTTTGCTGGTAGAGTACTCAGGCCACCACAGGTAACCTCAGTATGAGTGACATTGGGCTGGCCACGCCCCATGGCCACACCCCCTGCCCCCACAAAATCAAATGCAACCCTGATGCCGCCCTCAATGAAATCGAGTCTGACACCCCTTTTCTAAAGGGATAAAAGAAAGAATTCAGAGTTCCATCTCCAGAATGTTGACTAGATATGTTATAGAAATTGTAAGGCTTTTAAAGAGAGTTCCATTGTGAAAATGGGAATCTTTTAAGGAAAAATACACCCCTATTCTTATACTTTGTAATGAGCTGTGAAAATAACCTGGAGGAAGTGTGGAAAAACCACAGAGAATGCAACAGTCAAATAAGAGAACTCTTGAGCCCAGAGCAAAAATGTAATTTGAGGAAGTATCTCAGACTTGACTTTCCCTAGTTCTCTTTAGGGTAAAGGCAGGGAGGGGAGAGGGACATTCAAACTTGTAAGATTCTGTTACTGTAATCCTATAATAAAAATGTAGTATTTATCACTTTGGTGTTCACATATGGTCTGTCTTGGAGAGCTGGCATCAATCAGGTCTCCCTCCTCTTTCTCATGGTTATTCTCACAGTTCATTACACACCTAACCATTGCAAAATCCAAACAAATCATGCAAACTCATTTGGGTGGTTGTTTGGCTGCCAAATTTTAGCAGTGCTCAATAAACAGGAGCTGCAAATGGGGTGATAGCAGGGCTAGAAAATAAGGTGTTCGAGGCAAATGGAGTGATGGGGGCTATATATGACCCACAACCTATAAACGGTCCAACCAAGGCTTAGGTGATGAAATGATCTTGTGCTATAAAGGCTAGACAGCTTTCAAAGTTATACTTTGATCTAAAAAAAATTCAAAGATTGCAAGCCTGTTTTCACTCAAAATAGCCATTGTCTAGCTTAATTATCAGTGATAGCTGAAAGCTTATTTTCCTGGAGCTACAGCATACATTACTTGAAACTCATCCACTACTTCTTAATCTTTTTGTAAAGGCATAGTCATCCCTAAAACACATAAATATGCCTTAAGCTTTTACAGGCCTTCTCCCTGTGTGCAATTTGTGACTATCAAGTGGCATCTAGGACTAGTAACCAATGATTTTCAATTAACATTAAATGGAAAAACCTTTCATAACAATTGTTATGTGATAGCCACTTTAGATAAAATTAATGATCACAATGGCATGGCAAAGAGCAAACACAATGGAGAACAAGTTTTCTGCATGTCAGAGAGGCTATTCTAGTAAATACTGTTTTTCTTGCCTGCTAAAATTTTCTAGCCAGTATAAAAATGCATGAATTAGGTCTCCTGGGTACTAATGTTTTGTCATGGAGAAAACTGAACTAAAATTTAAGTGGATCCAATGGTGCCACATTAACTTAATGCATTTCTTGAAAGGAATTGTTTTATTGACTGATTTAAGTGATGAAATTGAACTTGATGGGGTGAAGGAAGGAAGCCAACAAGAACAGCAATCTTGGGGTGATGAATTACATGAGAACTGTGATGGGTCACAAGGTGGAGGAAGGCTATCCACCAAATAATGGGAAATAGTTGTAGCATTTGGCCAGAAGAACAAAGAACCAGATTTATCCTCACTTATGATATTCACCGGGTGACCTTAGACCAGACTCCCTCCCTCTGCCTTACATGCCACATGCAGGGAGGTCAAGGGATATCATGTATATCATGTCATGTCATGACATCACACAAACTATGTGAATTATGAAATTGGCATAAATCACAACTGATGCAAAGTATATCGTTCGTATCATTCACACTGTGATGTCATGATTGCTGTGATGTTATTGTAACTTTCATCAGACACTTTTGAGCATAGGGTTGATTTTGTAAGGAGAAAATGGGAATGGTAGGTATTGGAAAATCACACAAGCTCTTGAAGCAATGTGGAATATAAATGTAACACATTATTTTATTTTATTTGTTTTGTCTAAGGAACACTGTTTTAGTTCAAAGTATATTGTAGCACACAAGCCAGTTGTAAATCCATCTCATTCCTTATATGATACACTTATATGATACACTTTTACAGTGAGGGAAGGTATGTTTCTTGTTCCACTAGACTAACTTTGAGGGCAGTGTTGAATGCTTTGATCCATTTTATTTCTTTTCCTTTCTATTTAAGGATGGGAATGGAAACACAAGATTTGTAGGAGACCCATTCCCATTTCCTCAGGTCACTCTACAAAAATAGTTGAATATCAACATTTCAGCAAAAAGCAAAATGACTATTCTTCGGTCATATAGTTTTAGCCTCTCTTTCCACCCCAAACACTTAATTTAGGAAGAAAAGAGAAAAATAACTTTTTATAAGAGATGGGCAGCATAAACATTTATTAAATAAATAATATAACAATTTGTAAATTGTCTACTTTGATGTTAAATTTAAAGATAAAAGTGAATTGCTAGGCCATGGACTACAAGGATACATCTCTGATTTCCAGAGCTGGCCCAATATATGTTTTCTGATACAGAGAAGGAAGGAGGAGGAGGAGGAGGAGGAGGAGGAGGAGGAGGAGGAGGAGGAGGAGGAGGAGGAGGAGGAGGAGGAGGAGGAGGAGGAGGAAAGGAAGAAGGAGAAGAAGAAGAGGAAGAGGAAGAAGAAGGAGAAGAAGGAGAAGGAGAAAGAAGAGGAAGAGGAGGAGGAAGAGGAAGAGGAAGAGAAAGAGAAAGAGAAAGAGAAAGAGAAAGAGAAAGAGAAAGAGAAAGAGGGAATATTTCTCCTTTTAACCAACTAATTTTTACATCAGACAGAATATTTTTACCCTGCCTTGTTCCATTTCTGGCAACAAAAATATAATCATTATAAACTAGTGGGTAACATTTCCTTGTCCCTTCATGACACCAAATACCTGTTGTTTTAGATAATTGCCTCATTCCATCTCCTACCCGCCCTGAGCCTTAGGTCAAAAGCAATGTTGAATTGGCCCTGACCTGTGGTGATTTCACAATTAGAAAAAGATAAACACTCCCAGTTCACTCAAAAACAAAACTTTCTCCACAAGGAGGAGCCATATTCTCAGCACTGGGAAAAGCAATTACACCATTCTTATGGGTAGAGGAGTTGTGTGATTCCAGTTGCTTGTATTTGCTAAATTGTTTGAATTGTGTCTACAAATAACATTACAGAATGAGACTGGGCTTTCTGTATTTCTTTATATAGAAACTTAATTTTTGGTGGCATTACTTAGTAATGTCTTCATTCTGCAAATTGTTCATCCTTGGGGCTTTGAACAGAAAAAAGAACATTATAATGTTATGCATAGCAGCTTTTGTGACATGATGGCATGTTGGAAAACTGGTATGACAGTTTGATGAGTTGCCATGGAAACTTCCAGAGTTGAATGCATGGATGCACTGTTAAAATTGCGAGGTACCTGCTCTTGGTGTGTGTGAAGGAGAAAAGGAGTTGCATCCAATGATCAGCACCTTTGATAAAAGATATTTAACGATAGGCCATTGTGCTATAAATACTAAGCTGAGAATCCATTGCACTGAACATTAAAGTTTGCTCCTGAACAAACATGGATAGGATTTTACTGGGAAGTATATTCAAAAGAAGGTACTAAAAAGTAGGGGGAAATTCATTTGTATTATTGAATTCAATATATTAAAACAAAAGCAATCTAAATGCCACTTTGAATCTCTTATGCAAGTGTCTCAGCTGGAGGAATTTGAATTCTAATCTTCCCGCGTCTTGAATGTTTTGAATGTTATCATTTTTATTCTTATTTGCATGATCAAAAACATAACCATTTCAAGTCTATGGAGATTCTCGGTTACCAGGTCATGGTTGTCCCAAAGGTGCTTTTTTCAAGAGGCAATTGGGCTTTCTGGTTTTTCTTTGAAGACGTTTCGCTTCTCATCCACTGAGAAGCAAAATGTCTTCAAAAAAACCCCGAGATATTGATAGTGTGCCTAAAGTTAATGTTCAGGACCAAGTTTTATTGTCTTGATTACCGAATGGGTAAACCAAAGCAAATAACAAAATGTGTGTAGCAGCATCATCACATAGATGCCATGACTTATATACTTGTGTTGTGATGATGTCACAACATTTACTTTTATTTTTTAAAAAACAATAATGCAACATGATAATGTCACCACACATATCTTCATTTTTGCATTGCTATGCTTTGCTATGAACTAAAATATGAAGTTGGTGGTCCAGAAGAAGTAATGCTAGTTAAATGGGAAGCATACCTTAACTTGCTCTTTTCACTAAACAGAATGGGTAACAGATAATAATAAAGAAAGAAAGAATCATAAAGAATAAAAGAAAAAAAGTTGCCCTTTGGAATGCATTGGAAGCATAACTAGCTTTCTGCTAATGGATATTATACTGTAATGCTAGCTTTGCAGATTTTTTAGCTCCAGGGAAATCAGGAGATCCAGGCACTTCAAATGAGTATATATATTATTTTTGGAAGCTTAAGCTCTCTACAAGAATCTGAACTACTAACAGTCAAAGCAATTTGGTGGCAGATAAGGAATTCATAGAGGGCTGGACTTAGATCCCTTGTGGGCATGAAGGGACTCATGACTGATGATGACGTGTTTGAACAAGGGGTGAAATCTATTTACCTTCTCTACCAGTTCAGAAGTGCACGTGCCACACGTGGACTCTTTGCACATGCACAAACCCTTCTGCACATGCTTCTGCACATGCTACACAGGGTTTGTAGAGGGTAAAAAACAGATTACTTCCTGGTTAAAACCAGGAAGTAATGATGAATGGGTGGGTGGGCGGAGCCTCGCGCTGCCGTCACTACCAGTTCTCCAAACATGTAATAAATACAATAAATAAATAAATAAATAAATAAATAAATAAATAAATAAATAAATAAATAAATAAACAAACAAACAAACAAACAAACTACCCACTGCCATCACTCCCGGTTCATCCAAACCGGTCTGAACCAGTAGCATTTCATCCCGGTTTGATCTCTCCTGCAGGGTACAGCCTGGTCAGCTGCCACAGCAGCAAATTTCTACATTTATCTTCAATCAGGTCTTCTACTGTAAGATTTTGCTTTACAATGCATTTTTTCCTCAATGGAACGTCAGGATTGTAACATGGCTAAGATAATAAGAAAGCCAATTTGGTTTACTGGTTAAGGAACTAGATTAGAAACTAAGTAATTAAGAGTTATAATCTCACATCAGGTGTTTGAAAGCCTGCAGGGTTGCCTAACTCATCTCACAAGGTTTCTGCAGGGAAAATAGGAGGAGATAGGAGCCTAAGATATGTTTACCACATTGACTTATTAATAAAAATAATAAAGATGGGATTTTTAAAAAAAAAATCCAAAAAAAAAAAAAGAGGTTGAATCCATTTCGAAGCAGAATTAACACCTCTCCATCATGAAATCAGAATGAACTAAGATAAAATGAATAATTTCTCATGGACATTCCGTAAAGGTTAATTCTATGTTAATTTCTGTAAACTATCTAAGTTTCAAACTATTTGTTTGTAGATGTGCTCAATTGTATATCTATTTGGGTACCAAAACTGTATTGAAATATTATAGGTCTTCGATTATGCATGAGATCCAGCCCTGGACAACATCTTCGAATCTCACTGTTTGAGGAAGTTGCATAACATTCTCAGAGACTCTTCCCATCCTGCTTACAATTTTTTGGACTGTTGCCTTCTGACAGAAGATACAGAACAATTAAAACTCGGACCACACATTTTCTGAATAGTTTTTATCCCAGAGCTATAATTGCACTCAACAATGAACTAAAGGGCCACCATCAGTGAACTGTTGGAAAGAATTACTTGATCTGTGGTGTGGATGTTTGGATGGTTTAGGGTGGGAAATTGTGGTGGTGGGGAGTGTGTTTGGGGATTGTTATGTGTGTTTGACCTGATCTTTGGGTGTTATGTGAATTTCATTGTATGGGTATACTGTGCATACATGTACAATGACAATAAAGTTATTATTATTATTATCAGGAGTGTGCTTGATTTCTCCTGTGTAAACAGCTTTGCAATCCAATGTCATAAAGATGTTTCAGAGGAGACATTTTACATTTGCCCTATTAGCTTTCTGTCTGGATAGGGTTGTCTCCTCTGAATTTAAATGGGGAAAGGGTAAGATGTTAGCAGAATTAGAGGGAAAAGTGAGCATAATATCCTGACGGTAATACATATTTTGTGCCTTTTCCCTCCACTGCCATGCTGTTAACTGTGCTTGACTTCCATTTCAAAGAGTAATTACTGGGTCCATGCAGATCTTTCAAGGGGACTGTGTTTGACAAAGCCTCAATCAAAGCATTCCTTTAAAGAGTCATTCTGGATTGAAGTGTTGTCTCCTTTTAAAATACCAGATCAGTGGCTGCTCAATGTCAATCTAGATACTAAATGGACCATTTGCAGATGTGCTGTGCTTGGGCTATTTTCTGGTAGAGTAGAAAAAGCAGTTGGATAGAATCAGCTTGCCTAGACATCTTAACTCAAAGTGTATAATTGAGATACTGTTTCCTCTTAAATGAGATCACCGAAGTTGTCCAGGTTGGTGTGGCGCCTCAAAATATAAGTCTGTCTGGTGATTATGGATCAACTAATTCTAACCGTATTACCCACTATCTCTTTATAATACTAACTAATTACTGAGAACCATGGTGGCACAGTGGTTAGACTGCAGTACTGCAGGCTACTTCTGCTGGCTGCCGGCTGCTTGCAATTTGGCAGTTCAAATCTCACCAAGCTCAAGGTTGACTCAACCTTCCACCCTTCTGAGGTGGGTAAAATGTGGACCCAAATTGCGATATGCTGACTCTGTAAACCGCTTAGAGATGGCTGTAAAGCACTGTAAAGCAGTATTTAAGTTTAAGTCAGGGGTCTGCAACCTTAAACACTCAAAGAGCCATTTGGACCTGTTTCCTGCAGAAAAGAAAACACTGGGAGCCACAAAACCCTTCCTGTGCCTGACTATTACTTGAGCAGCCACAAAACTAGCATATATAGTTGAATTAAACATTCTGTTTTCTTATGAAACTTTTCTTTTCTTGGATTTATCCCTAGTTGGCCTACCAGGGGTTGAAAAGCTCAATAAATTGCGTGTTGGCAGGTGTCGTACATTGGCTGTTGTGACACATATTTTGAGTGACAGGAATCTGCAGCAGAGGGATGAAAGCCACAAGTTGCTGACCCTTGATCTAAGTGCTATTGCTAATAATAATTAACTACACATTCATTTTCTATAAAAGGTTTATATGTGCATGAAAAATAGATAAGTTTTCATGCTAAGAACATGATAGAGAAATGAGACCAAATGAACTTCAGGTTTGAAAAAAAAAAGAGAGAAACCACAAACATAGATTTATCTATCTATTCTTTCTCAACTCTTGGAGATATCAAATTTTGCCTGAATGCATAGTGTTGCAAAATGTCCATAATTATTGATCCTCATTTCCTCCCATTTTAACAACACTGTATCCTGGACCTCTTTTTCTACATTAATTTGAGATCACCTGCCTGTCTGCTGTGGGTGACTTGCATGGCACTTTGTTCATAATGCTGCTAGGATTCACACCAATCTAGGCAAGATCTATGGAGATAAGTAGGGCACTCTCTCATCAAACTATCAGGGACTCTTTTTCCCGGTGGCCTTCCGGGTGCATTTCAAGGTGTTAGTCACCATCTTCAAAGCGCTCCATGGCTTAGGACCAGGATATTTACAAGACTGTCTTCTGCCAATGAATATCTCCAACCACCCGATACGCTCTCACAGAGGGGGCCTCCTCAGGGTGCTGGCGGCCAGACAATGCTGGCAGGCGACCCCCAGGGGGAGAGCATTCTCTGTGGGAGCTCCAGCCCTATGGAATGAACTACCCCCGGATATAAGAAAGATTCCTGACCTCCGTGCCTTCCGACGAGCCCTGAAGACTCTGTTGTTTCATCAAGCCGGTCTGACTTAAATCTGTGTTAATTTTTTAAAAGGGTTTTTAGCAGGGGTTTTAAATTTTATGGCCAAATAGTTTAATTATTTTATTAGTTTTAATTTTCATATGTGATATGTGATTGTTTTAATATGGCTATAAACCACCCTGAGTCCCATTCGGGAGAAAGGCGGTATATAAATGCAATAAAACATTAAAAACCTTAAACCTTTACACTGTGAACTTTAAGGAAGTTGATAGTTCTGTATGGGTTATCCCTTGGCACTTGCAACTTGGATCCCTGCCTGGGCTTTGTGAGTAGTTGGGAGAGGTATGTCAACAGTTGTTTTCAGGATAGGAGTACCAACAGTCTTGAAAGAAGCTGTTTCCTTCTGAAATGACAACTCCTGGATCCAGTAGTCTTAGACAGCTACATCCCAGTCTTCAACCTCTACTCTGAGGAGAAGATTAATAAGATAGTGACTGCTCTAGAATTAGTTGGTTATCTGTACATTTTCAGACAGATTTCAGGTAGGGATATAGGACTGAAAAGTCACTGGTTCATCTTCTGAATGACTTTTGTTGGGACCTAGATGGTAATATTGCCCTCCTTATGGTCCTGTTAGATTTCTCATCAGGTTGACCATGGTATCCTGTTGGAGTGCTTGTATGGGGTGCCTGAATAGAGTTCCACAGGAATTGGTCCTCTCTGCCTGCTTTTTAATGCCTGTATGAATCTCACAAGAAGAATCTTCTGACAATTTGGGTGTGCTTTCATTATTAATATGATGCCACCATCACTACCTCATCAACAACCACCTGGGATGTAGAGCAAATGCCCCTGATGTCTTATTTGGTGCTTGGAGGCTGTGAGAATGTGGATGCACAGAAGTGGCTGAAGCAGGTTTCATTTTTTTCATCAAGGTTCACATGAACAATGATATAAAGGGTAGGCATAACCTTTGAAGGAGCAGACTTGCAGTTTGGGAATCCATCTGCACTCCAGGATTCTGCTTGAGCAGTGTGTGAAAAAAAGATAGAGAGGATTTTAGCCAGCTTGGGCTGGTGCATCACTTGTAGCCATGTCTGGTTAGGACAATCTGGCTACGGTAACTCACACCCTCATGACCATCCAACTGGATCTCTGCTCTACATACAACTGTTTCAGCAATTAAAGATGCTGGACTTGTCAGCTGGAAAGCTAACAGCCTTAATTTGAGACCCAAGTGCCACACAATGGGGTAAGTTCCCATTACTTGCCCCAGCTCCTGCAAACCTAGTCATTCAAAAGCATGCAAATGCAAGTAGATAAATAGGTACCACTTTGGGAGAATGCTTGGCATATAGTCATGCTGGACACATGACCACAAAAGTGTCTTGACAATGCTGGCTCCCTTGGCTAAGAAATGGAGACAACTAAGCAGGGGAAATCTTTCCCTTAAGAAATTACAGTTGATCCAGAACATAAAAGCCTATGTGCTAACCAGCATCTTACCTTGGTTAACAAGTGGTTTGTTATCTGGATCTGCCAAAGATTATGGCAAGATAAAAATAAAATTAATTAATTTGCTAAACTAATCTGCCAAACAAAGGGTTGGGAAACTATCACACACACACACACATATGCCTTAGAGAATCTTACATTGTTCTTATTTTTTTCCTTATCTGATGTTTTTTCCCCTCTCCCTTTACTCTGTGATATAAATTCTCCTCTTGACTTGTTGCAATTCCTAAATGAGACAAAGATTAAGCCATGAACTAAGATCAAGCAAAATAAAACAGAAAAACAAAAGCTGAGTACCTGAACTTTATTATGCTTCTCCCTGGGACAAAGCTGCTGTGGTTGCAGTGAAGGAAACTCAAAAATGCAAAGCTTATTCAGTTAGTATACGATGTCAAATGGGAATACCTCAAGGGGACATACTTAAAGTTAAAAAACAAAGGAAGCTAGATACTGCCTCTTCCTGTCTGAAGAAAATACCCAAAGGTATTAGAATGCAAAACATGCCTAAAAAGTTTTCTTTGGACCAGATCTTTCCCAAGGTTATAGAACTAGTTTGGTATCATATTGACACACTGAGCTTTGAATCATTTTTCAGGGATGAATCCCAATAAATGACTACCCAGTAATGAGTATGGTCATTACCATTACGATGAGTGAGATCATTACCTCAAGTACTCATGATGGAAGGGCAGCAGCAGTACCCCCTTACTGGTCTTCCTGAATTCTTGTTGACACTTCATTCACAATACTTTTCTCTAGAGTGACTTAAATGAATGGCCATCAGATTGAATTACCCCCATCAAATTCTTCCAAAGCTCTAGCATGAAAGCCAATGTGAGATCATAGTTAAAGTGTTGGGCCAGATTCCTCCCCTCAGTCATGGAACCCCAGTGGGTGATTCTGGTCAGTCAATCTCATTTCAGTCCAACTTCCCTGTCAGAAGTGCTGCTGTGGGGGGGGGGGAATGGAAGAGGGAGCACTCTGAGCACTCCTGAACTAAAAGCAAGTTATAAATCTAATAAATAAATATGCATCCATCAAAGAGCCAAATCAATTTCTGAACACAGAATGGATAAGTGGCTGTCTAGTCTCTTTTTCAAAACCTCCAGTGATGGAGCACCCACGATTTATGCACCAGGACATTATGGCAACCTTTCACATGTTTATCCCTGACTGCATTCCCTAGCTTTTTGGGAAAGAAGTCCAAGTGTGAATACAGAAAATGAATCTTCAGTGACGCGTTGGACTTCATGGTCTTGTATGCTGCAAGAAGTTTGTCAACCAACTGAATGTAACTTGATGCTTTGTAGTTGCCAAGAAAATTTTCAACAACATCCTTAAATGCTTTCCAGGTGACCTCGCTGTTTTCTGACCCCACTAACAGATCTTTGAACTGTTTGTCATTGATGGTATATCTGATCCATGGACCAACAAAAATGTCTGTCAAGGTTCCAAGTAACACCCCTAATGAAATCAAACTCTGAAGCTTGAAGTTCCTCAAAGCTAACTTTTATTAGAGATGTCATATTGGCACATCTGGGAAAACTCAAATCTGAGAGCTTCCGGGTTTTCCACACCCCAAAAAAAGTTCAAGACCTTGCCCCTCACCCAAATGTCCACCACACATCCAATCAGGTACCATCCGGAACAGACGATACCTCCTCATTCTTCTCAACACAGCTGCAGAGCAGAATGGCCTTGACTTTCCATAAAGAATTTTATTTTGACTACATATCTTCTTCACTCTATACAATCCCCCCTCCCAATTTCCCACAGTAGAATTTGTGGCAGGCCTGAAGCCTGAAGGCACAAAGTTATAAAGATGGCTTCCAGGTCTGACAATGCCTTCCTTAATCTTGGCATTAGTTATTCTTGGAAACATCTGTTTCAGCTGTTTTGTTCATCACTTTCACAAAAAAAAAAAAATTATCAGTCCAGGTTTTATGTGAAAGGGAGGCAAAAAAAATCTTTGCTGAGTCAACAAGTGGTTTACATGCCACTTTTTTTTGTCCTGGAAAATTCTTTCAGAGTGGCCATTTCTTTTTCAAATCATGTGACTTTCTTGCATGGCTGTCCCATTTGCATATCTAATAAGAATGCTTGGTGTATCCAAGCTGCATTCCAAGTAACAGAACCACAACTGTTAGATCTCCACAAACATTCCAGTTGTATTTGGTGTAGTGGATGAATTTCAATAATAGTTCCATGTTTTGTTTTGTTTTCATATGTGCATAGCATAATCAATAGGTACTGAAGATGTACGTTGTAAAAACAAGATTTCTACTAAACAATATGGGCTAAGTTAAATTACAGGTTATTTTTGTGCTTAGCAGCCAAAAATTTATAAGATACTCCAAAAGTGTTCATATATATCCTTTCTGTAAGGATTGTAAATTTTACTTTACTTTTTTACCTTATTTTTCTTAGAAAATTTGTTATCTTCTCCCATAAACAGACAGAAACCTTTTTTTTTAATAATATAAAAACTAGATTTGAAGGTGGCAGTATGAAAATACTAACATTTCTATTGCAAGTGGAGTGTGTGAGTGTAAG
This sequence comes from Masticophis lateralis, assembly GCA_030761175.1. Classification (NCBI taxonomy): domain Eukaryota; kingdom Metazoa; phylum Chordata; class Lepidosauria; order Squamata; family Colubridae; genus Masticophis; species Masticophis lateralis. The sequence goes on from JAUDYJ010000006.1 coordinate 20,903,883, forward strand.
TACTCCTGACAGCAAGACATGGATATAAGCAATTATGATTGAAGCACATTCCATTATTTTAAAAGAAAAGGTTTTTATAGGAAATACAAGATAGAGACAGGCAAACCTCACACCTAGCCAAATGCATATTACCAGAAAATAAGTCAAAGATTATGTGCTCCATGCACACGTGCCTAGGAAGAAAGACAGAAGGAAGCAATTTGAGACAGAAAAGAATCTGCAGAGAAGGAAGGAATACAGAACTGTTCTGCCCCAGCTACGGATCACAAAGAACAAAGTACACACAAAGTTTGTACAAAACTTAATTTACTAAAATAACTCAGTCTTTCTCAAAACAAAGGCTGTTAATAAAATTTCTTAACAGCCTACAAGAAAACAAAGATAAAGTAATCACAATCTTACGAAGGTTGGCAGAAAGCCCAGAAGTAATGTGCAGAGAATCCAGACGCGAAGTAGAGTGAACTAAAGTTGTTCCCTACAACTTGCTTCAGTCGGCATTCCTCCTTAAATAGGCTAAGAGAGTGGCCAATTAGCCCCAAGCCTTACTCTCAAGGAGACTTCCTCCTGAGGAGCCATTTCTACCTTTTGGCAGCTCTGCACACTCGTGTATCGAGAAGAGGATCCTCCTCTTCGTCCTCTTCACTTAAAGGAGCTTCTAGAGGTTCTGAAGGCCCTGGCTGAATCTCTGCCTCTGACATCACACCTTCTCCAGCCTCCTCATTGTCTGACTCGGGTGCCAGCTGCACCTGCTGCTGACGCAACACCACACCAGCCACCTCGCTGTCAGAATCAGCTACAATCCACACAGGCCGCTGACGGGCCACAAAAAGAACTTACTACAGAACTGGAGGCTAAAACATATAAAGAACGGTTGCTGAAATTGGGTGTGTCTAGTTTAATGAAAAGAAGGACTGGGGTGACATGATAGCAGTGTTTCAATATCTCAGGGGCTGCCACAAAGAAGAGGGAATCAATCTAGTCTCCAAAGCACCTGAAGGCAGGACAAGATGTAATGGGTGGAAACTAATCAAGGAGAGAAGCAACCTAGAATTAAGAAGAAAATTTCCTGACAGTTAGAACAATTAACCAGTGGAACAACTTGCCTCCAGAAGTTGTGAATTCTCCAATACTGGAGGTTTTAAAGAAGAGATTGGACAACCATTTGTTTGAAATGGTACAGGATATCCTACTTGTACCATTTCAGGTAGGATATCCAATGGTACAGGATATCCTACCTGTACCATACAACAACAACAACAACAACAACAATCATCATCATCATCATCATCATCATCATCTGAGCAGGGGGTTGGACTAGAAGACTTCCAAGATCCCTTCCAAGTCTGTTATTATTCTATTTATTCTATTCTATTTAAACTACCTACTTTAGCTCTTTACCTGCCCCTACTTCACATCTGTGGTCAGTACATCATGAACTGGGTGAAGAGCTGGATTCAGACCCACAAGAACAAAATTCAGATCTCAGAATTTAAGAGGAATTAAAGAGAAAACAGAACCCAATGATCTTGAGTCAGATATTTCTTCATTTTGGCCCTCTTATTTGTGAGGTATGAGTGGAATTTGACATTTTGTTGAAATTTCATTCCCAGACTAGTGCTAGTAGTAGCAAAAATGACTTCTAAAAAAGCAGCTAAAATGCGAGGCTGTTTTTTTTAAAAAAAAAAAAAATAGTGCCATTCATTCTTCCACCTTTAAAATGAATTAAAGACTGAATAGTGAGGGAGTGCCGTTACCCCTTCCCCCGTTCCCAAATCGGAATTAGAAAGTTTTCTTTAATATTCGATTTTGATAACTGTTAGGATCGTACTCTCCTTTGTAGTCAGAGTTTCCGGCAACCTGTGGAAGCAACATGTTGCGAAAATGAAACAGAACATTCAGCAAGACAGTTTCGGAATTGCTTTCTCTATGTTCTCACCCCATTAGCCAACAAATTGGGTAATTAATATTAATAATTACAAAAAGAATGAATATTGATTAGACTATTACTCTGATGAATGCCTGAAAACCTTGCAAGAAAATCAAAATGAGTTTGTTAAGATTCTACTGGGGAGGAAAAGAAAACACACATTCTCAGCAGTAAACCAGCAATATTAGCAAGGTATTAATGAAGCAACTGAACCCATGCCATCAATATACATAACGGATGCCAGGCTGATTTTGCAAGGATTTGTCAAGAGACGAACATGGTCCAAATGTCTTTTCTCTACTAATATTAATTATGTTGCTCCAAGGAAGAGCCAGTCCTAGGATTTGACTAATTTATGTTTGTTATTCTAATAGTGGTTCTTATATTGATATATATTTTTGCTTCGGGATAAATAAACTACCTGTACAAAGAACTCATGCTGAGACATGTCGTTTTTCTCTGACATGGTTGTGAATTCAGTGGGAGCTTGAAACAGCAGAGTGAAGGTACACAGGAGGAGTTTCTGCCACCATAAAGGTAAAGGTTGCCCTTGCACATGTGTGCTAGTTATTCCCGACTCTAGGGGACGGTGCTCATTTCCGTTTCAAAGTCAAAGAGCCAGCGCTGTCCGAAGATGTCTCCGTGGTCATGTGGCCAGCATGACTAAATGCCAAAAGTGCATGGAACACTGTTAATTTCCCGCCAAAGGTGGTCCCTATTTTTCTATTTGCATTTTTTTTTACCTGCTTTCGAACTGCTAGGTTAGCAGAAGCTGGGACTAGTAACGGGAGCTCACCCCATTATGTAGCACCAGGGGATTTGAACCGCTGAACTGCCGACCTTTCGATCGACAAGCTCAGTGTCTTAGCCACTGAGCCCCCACACCCCTTAAAGGTGTCACCATATAAAGTGGCAAAAACTCTTGAGAAAAACAGGGTTTCGACATGAAGTAATCAATCAAACCTTTATTACAGCTTATAAACCAGAAGGGACAACCATAAAAACACATAGACCTGTAACTATTAATAACACATTAAAAATGGTAATAAAATTACATAAAATATATTATTATAGGTAATTGTAGTACAGTTGCAATCATCAACATTTGTGCTAAACTGTAGTTAGATGCATACAACGAATGGTAATACAGTATGTATGGTAATACAGGCAATCTGGCAAGTTGTGTCAGGGTCCTGGTCAGTATTGCAGGCTAATTCCGCCAACTGCCAGCAGTTCGATTCCGAACATCTCAAGGTTGACACAGCCTTCCATCCTTCCAAGGTGGGTAAAATGAGGACCCAGATTGTTGGGGGTGATAGGCTGACTCTGTAAACCACTTAGAGAGGGCTGTAAAGCACTGTGAAGCGGTGTATATATATCTAAGTGCTATTGCTATTGGACATTAGGCTTAAACTGATTTGAAAATCAACATCCAGATGGCTCCTAACATTTTCAAGCCTTAATAGGCACACACTTTCCTAAGATCTGAAGTTTGATATTAGTTTTTGTTGGCCAAAACTGAAGTGGTCTCTGAGAATCAGTGGAGCCAAACCCAGAGGAGAAAAAAAAAACTCAATTTCAACCAGAAAATAAGGAAATGGAACCAGGCTCTGGCACTCACAGAAAGCAAACATCCCTTAACCATAAAATACCATTCATAGTGCATCTTGAAACTGCAAGTATTGCTCTTATAAATTTGGACTGGACAGCTTCCAGGATATTAAACTTTGTAAAAAAGTGAATTGAAACATCATAAAGAAGTTTAAGAGATTACTTCAGCAAGAAAAGTCTTGCAAGTTGCAGGAATAAAACGTGCCCCCTTCAAATAGAAGAATGGTAAGGCAGCAGAAGACAGCTGTGGAGCTATATTGGGCCACACTTGTCCAATGAAAGAAATGTGTGCTTCAAGATAAGGAAGCCTGCAACAGCACTCTAGGGTGCTCTACTGAGCCAAGGTGGTGCAGTGGTTATAGTGCAGTACAGCAGGCTACTTCAGCTGACTGATAGCTGCAGTTCAGCAGTTCAAATCTTACCAGGCTCAAGGTTGACTCAGCCTTCCATTCTTCCGAGGTGGGTAAAATGAGGACTCCGATTGTTGGGGGCAATAGGCTGACTCTGTAAACTGCTTAGAGAGGGCTATAAAAGCACTATGCAGCGGTATATAAGTCTAAGTGCTATTGCTATGCTCTATTCAGTTCTCATCATACAAACATTATTTATTTATTTTTTATATAATTTATTACAAGGTGTTCTTTTAGGCTAAAGAAAACCAATGTCTCCTCATTCCCACCTGAGAGACAGACAAAATTAAGAAATCCTTTGCCTATAGCCATGATGGCGAAATTATGGCACGGGTGCCACAGGTGGCATGTGGAGCCATATTGGTGGGCACGCGAGTGTTACCCTAGCTCAGCTCCAGCACGCATGTGCGCCCTGGCCAACTGATTTTCAGGCCTTCCGGTTCCACCGGAAGTTGGGAAACTGGCTGTTTCCGGCCTCCAGAAGGCCTCCAGGGAGATGGGGAAGGTTGTTTTTGCCCTCCCCAGTCTCCTAGAAAGCCTCTGGAGCCTGGGGAGGGGGGGAAATGGGCCTACCAGGCCCACCGAGCCATCATGTGTCAAAAGCAGGGGGAAGTGTGTGGGGGTCACGTGCGCATGTGCAGGAGGGTGGGGCACATTGAATTATGGATGTGGGCACTTGTACCCATGCCCCCCCATGCTCGCTTTTGGCATGCGATGGCAAAAGGTTAGACATCACTGGCCTATAGGAAGCCTGGATTTGCACATTCTGCTCCCATTGGAAGTGATGATTAGGAGATGTGGAGCCTGAATTATTGAACTGATGTACAAGTTAAAAAGTAAGGAGGGTAGAATACCAAAAACAGCTCTAGAAAGGTGGCCCCCAAGGGGAGCATCTGACTTTCAGCAAAGTGTTAGAATAAAGAGTCTGGATAAGGACGAGCAATCTTTTATCCATTGAGGATTCCTGAAGTTTTTGCCATAGCTTCTCCGTTGAAATCAGATCAAAAGCTGAGTTGAAATCTACAAAGGCTTGCAAAAAGGTGCCTCTGGGCAGTGAGGTATATTTTTCAGCTAAATAGTACAAGACCAGACAGCAGTCTAAGGTTGAACGGTCTCCTCTAAATCCCACCTGGTCTTCAGCAAGAATATTTTCACTTTGGATCCAACTCAATAGTTTTAAACAAAGATACTTTGCACCTAGTTTGCATACTGTATTAAGGAAGCCAACGGGTGTACAGTTGGCAGGGTTAAATCTATTTCCTGTATTCTTAGAGAGAGGGATAATTATGGTGTCATTCCATTCAGATGAAAAACATGCTATGCTATTAATATAATTTTTTTAAAAAAAACCAGCCTCCGCTGGAGCCCACCAATCTTGATTTTCTTTTAGCAACTCTGAAAGGATAAAATCATCTCCACTTTCACTTGTACAATGAGATCCTTAGCCTTGGCTATGCACAGGAAGCCATTCAGGAGAAGTCACCATTGGGTTTGTTTGTTTGTTTGTTTGTTTACAGTATGTGTCAAACACATATAAGATAACAGTTATAAGTATAAACATGATTATGAAGACAGGATAAGGATACTAATAAATGGGGACAGTAGGACAGGGACAGTAGGCACATTGGTGTGCTTATGCACGCCCATTACAGATGTCTTAGGAATGGGGTGAGGTCAACAGTAGACAGTCTAAGGTTAAAGTTATGGGGGTTTGGGGAAGTAACCACAGAATCAGGTAGTGCATTCCAGGCATTGACCACTCTGTTGCTGAAGTCGTATTTTCTGCAATTGAGTTTGGAGCGGTTTACCTTTATAAACCTTTACTTTTATATCTATTGTGTGCTCATGTATTATTGTGGTTGAAGCTGAAGTAATCATTGACAGGTAGGACGTTGTAGCAGATAATTTTGTGTACTATGCTTAGGTCAGATCGAAGGCGGCATAGTTCTAAATTGTCTAATCCCAAAATTTCAAGCCTGGTGGCATAAGGTATTCTGTTGTGAGCAGAGGAGTAGAGTACTATTCTCGTGAAATACCTCTGGACTCTCTCAATTGTATTTATGTCCAATATGCAGTGCGGGTTCCAGGCAGATGAGCTGTATTCGAGAATTGGTCTAGCAAAAGTTTTGTATGCTCTAGTTTGCAGTACAATATTACCGGAGAAGAAGCTTCGCAAGATTAGGTTAACAACTAATCAAAAGTGGTTAGTTATGGTTAGTTAACAACTAACCCAAAGTAGAGAACCAAAAGTGGATTATTTAATATTTCTGTGTGGCAAAAAAAGTTCTGAAAGTAACTCTCCAAAATATCTGCAGGTATTTGGCAAATGGAACCTATTTTAAGTGACTAGCCATAGGTGAGCAGTTAACTAGACGCCAGAAACAAACAGGGTTCTTAAACTTAGATGCTGTAATTAATCTTCCCTAATACTCTCTCAGTTCTTGTCCTTTCTTAGATTTCATAAGTGCTTTATAAAACTTCTTATGCTCTCTGAGTCATTGAAAGGAACATAATGAGTTGTCAGATCGAAAAGTATATACTGCAATAAGAAGGGCCTTTTTTCTTTTGCAATCTATGTCAAACCAAGATTTGAATCTCATATGAAGGGGGCTTTTGAAGAAACTCTACATAATGAAGCCTGGAGAATGTGAATAGGAGACTAATAATGTGATAATATCTGTTCAGAACAGTCTGCTAAACAAATTTTGGAGAAGAATTAAAGACGTGGAGGGAGGGCTCTAAATTTAACAAAGTGGACAAATTTTTGCTACTCTTGAAGACCATTATTCCAAATGAGTCTTTCTCTTGTGGCATCAGGGAGACAGGAACCTAATAGTTATTTTAGGATTCAGATGGCAGAATAATGGGAAATTGTTACTATCTGGATGATTCCTTACATAGAAATAAATTATTAGATGAACCAGTGCATCTATACATGAAGCCATTAAATAATTGAGCTCACTTTCTCCTTTGCAGTCCCAGAAGGTTAGTCCTCATTTAAGTCTGCTCAAGACAGGAGTCCTGGGGCAAATGGTTGCTCAATCTTTTCTCGAAAACCTCCAGCAATGGTGCGCCCATTCTACTAGGAGTCAAACTGTCCTACTGTTTAATTGTTCTCACTTTCAGGAAATTCCTCTCCTTATTTTTATGTTGACTCTCCCTCTGATGAACTTCCACCCATTATGTCTTGTCCTGCCCTTAGGCGCTATGACTACATTGATCCCCTCTTCCTTGTGCTAGCCTTTCAAGTACTGGAAAACTGTTGTCATGTCTTTCCTGAGTCTTCTCTTCATTAGAATAAACATACCTAGTTTTCTAGGTATGGCTCAGTGGCTTATTGATGATGGAAATGGTCTCTGCTCCAGTGGTTCGAGTCCTAGCACTGTATAGTAGGATGAGCTCCTGTCACTTGCCTCACCTTCTGCCCACCAAACAGTTTGAAAGCATGTTCTATGCAAGTAAATAAATAGGAACCACTTCAGTTGGAGACAAGCTTGTGCTCTGTGCAGGCAGGCAGGTTCCTTTCCTCTGAACCTTCCTGGTTATGGTGCCGGTTTGTGAAGCAGCTCCAGGGAGGGAGGGAACCTTGGATGATGATGCAGGAAAAGCCACTTGTCTTTCTTTCTGGTACAAAGCCAGCTCACCTAATTGTGGCACACCATGAGAAGCATGTAAACATATATCTAACAAAGCTGGCAAATAGGCAACCAAACTACTATTCTGCAATTATATTGTACTCTCCTGGCTAATGTAACAATGCCATACTACTAGTAATAATAACCTAGTTTCTTTAGCCTGTCATTATATGAATTCGTCTTCAGACTTCTTATCATCTTTGTTGCTCTTCTACACTCTTTCTAGGGCCTCAGCATCTTTCATGAATTGTGGTGACCAGAACCGGCTGTAAGATTCCAAGTGTAGTCTCAGTACAGTATAAATTGATATTATCATTTCCCGTGATGATCTTGATGCTATCCTTCTGTTGATGTAGCCTAAAACTGGCTTTTTTGGCAACTGCAGCACACTGCTGAGTCATACTTAAATGGTGACCCACCAGGACTACTAGATCCCTTTCACATTTACTACTCCTAAAAGTCTTCCATTTTTAACACTGGGTAATGCCTTGAGTATGTGGAATGTATATACAGCAGACATCCTGCGAGCTCCGGAACTTAAAATTTTAAAATAATTAAAATTTTATTTTACTAAGCTTTCGTCAGCCATCTGCTGACATCATCAGAGTATTAAACTACCATTACAGAGATCTCTGCCTTTATATGCCATTAATTAATTTGGTCATTGCATGTGTAATAGGCCCTTCCAGCCGTCTCCCATTTGTAATTAGCTTAGTTGTTTTTGCTGTTGTCATGCTGGATGATGGAGATTTAATTTCTACTGTTTCCTCCCTCCTAGTTTGCTTATCAGGGTGGGATGATGTTAGCCTGTCAACTATTGCAATTTGCTGCCTTGTCCGTGACCTTGTGGTCGGCCAGGTTCGTTTCTCATTATATATCTATATCTATATCTATATCTATATCTATATCTATATCTATATCTATATCTATATCTATCTATATCTATATCTATCTATCTATCTATCTATCTATCTATCTATCTATCTATCTATCTATCTATCGTCTATCTGTCTATCTATCTATCTATCTATCTATCTATCTATCTATCTATCTATCTATCTCTCTATCTCTATCTCATCAGTAGTGGGTTCCCCTTACCTTTGCTACCAATTCGGAACTGGGGAACTCACGCAGGGACCTTCTGCACATGCGTAGAATCTCCTGCACATGTGCAAAGCATCCATGATGATGTCCAGGCAGGTAGGCAGAGCCTCCCACCGCTGCCACTACAGGTTCAAATTGGGGTGAACTGGTAGAAACCCATCACTGATCTCATCCATGTTTCAGCCCACAGAAGAAAAAGGGGCCTGGGAAGATTTCCTTGGCAACAATACAGAAGTTATTTCCAATTACTTTCTTCTGAGATGTTTCTTCAATTTCCCATCAAGACTATAGCACTGAGATTTTCTAGAGGTCTCTTATCCAAAAGCAAATCATGCCTGACTTTGCTTTTTTCAAGATGAAACTCAGGTTTTAATACAGTATTCCCTTTCTCCAACCTCTATTCCCCTTGTTATTTCTTCCTGAATGAATTTACTATTCCATCTTTGTCTCTTGTTTTCTTTAGACTGATTCTACCATTTTGTAAATGCCAACATGTACAAAGATTTGAGAAATTAGGATTGAATTATACTGCCCTAATCAGTGCAAGTTTTTTTCCCCTTGATTATTTATCTTCTGTTTTGGGGACAAGAGAGATTTGTTTAAAAAAAATCTTGATTGTTTTTATAAGCCATAAAGAAGCCCATACCATTCTATGCAGTTCCAGGAAGAATTATGAGATCCTTTTAAACATGTTTTATTTTCTTGCAGGTGTGTATTTAAGCAAAAATTGCTTTTAACAAAGATTGCAATCAAATGATGTCAGCAAAAGAACAAGCTGAAATGTTAAAAGAGCCCTAATCTCCTTTCTTGGTTATAAATCCATGTGCTTCAGCTTCTTTATATATTACAGAGCATCATCAAGTTATTACTCTCATGCCCATGGTATGCATGAGAGAGGAGAGTGAAGTAAATGAAGTCATAACTACCATTAAAACCTGCTTTTTCTGAATTTAGATATTGTTAAAAGAATGCACATTTAGTAGAACCTGACAGCAGTCTTCTGCAATATCCTGGAAGTTATAGGTTAAGACAAGCCTACTCTTGCAGTTATACACGAGCAAACTATTAACTGTGTCTTTCCTGACTAATGGTATTGCATGATATGAGGGATATAAAGGGATATGAGGATGGAGGTTTGTTCTCTGAGTTTGTGGGTGGTTTCCGAATGCTGCCTGAATGTAGCCTTCTGTTTCCAGGCTGGGTAACATCTTCAGTGGAATTTAGGGGATGTCAGTGTTGATGTTCTACTTATTTATTTATTTATTTATTTATTCAATTTCTATACCGCCCTTCTCCCGAAGGACTCAACTTATAAGGGCTTCATGTGGTCATGTGAAGTGAGGGTCACTGAGAGGTGAAGTGCTGGTTTGGGGGAGTTTTGTGTGGGTTGGTTGAGGGTCAGTGTGCAGTTGCTGGTTGGCTGTGTGGTTAATTTGAATTCTGAGAGGTTCATAGAGTCGTTGTAAGTCAATGTGTTTGTTGATGGAATGACTTGTGGAGTGCCAGGCTTTGATAAACTTGGGTGCGTGGTGGGTGGTAGCATGGCCAATGATTTTTGTATAGCACCAATCAAATTGAATCAATTCGAATATTGAATTTGACAAATAAGAGAATCTTTCCTCTCAGAAGTTTTGATTCATTATTTTATTTTTCGAGTCAGACTATGGCAGATTGAAGAATCTATAAACAATAGTGCCATCAGGACTGAATTGACTAATTGGCAAAGCATTGTTAAATTAAAGCATTAAAGTTCATCCAGTTTAGCATCTCATCTCCAATAATGACCAAGCAATTCTGTCCAGAAAGCTGACAAGCAAGCATCATTTCTTCCAGTACCATCAGTGGTGGGTTCGTCCCGGTTCTGCCCGGTTCCACCGAGCTGGTAGCAGTGACAATATGACATCACCAAACCAGTTCTGCCCCCCCTCGCTCCCCCGCATTATTCTTACCTTTTATTTGGCCCCACCCACAATCTATTGTTGCCTCCTGAGTCCCAGCTGATGGGCTATAAGGAAAAAAACTGTTTAAACTCTTGCCACAGGGCTTCAAAGGGCCACCCTACAGCTGATCAGTGGTAAAAGGCAGTTTGGTGGTAGACCGGTGCCTCCAGAAACAAATGAGTAGACCAGTGCCTGCAAAAATAAATGGGTAGACCAGTGCCTGCAAAAATAAATGGGTAGACCGGTACAGCTCTTCAAGCAGTTAAAAGCCTGGTAGACCAGTACCTTTGCTAAATCCTAAAGAATTGTCATCAAATGTCATGACCATCAAGCCATGCCCACAAAATAAGCCACGCCCACAGAACCGGTAATTAAAAAATTTAGAACTCACCCCTGAGTATCATTATTGTTAAATAGTATACAGCCACTGAATACTAATCTCATTGCACATATGTTGTGCACCAGTGGTGGATTCTATTCAGTTTTACCACCGGTTCGCATCGTGCACATGCTTTGCGCACAATTGCCGTACGCATGCTTGCTTCCAGTAGGCCCGTTTTTAATCTTCCCTGAGCCTCCATGTGTGTCTTGCATTTACCTGCATCCAAAATGGGCCGCATGGGGACTCCTGGGAGGGCAGGGCAGGCTGGGTGGGTGGGGCCAGCCAGGAGTGGGATTTGGGAGTTCTCCGAACTGCACAGAATCTTAGCTAGAGGTTCTCCTGAACCACTGTGAACCCACAGCAGGCCACCCCTGCATTTGGCATGATAGTAGCCAAGCTGTCTCAGGAATTCTCGGAGTTGAAGTTCACAGGTTGTAAAAGGGCCACAGTTGCCCACCCCTGGTCTAGGCTGTGTCTCTTCCTCCTGTCTTCCAAGGTCATTCCCCCTTACCTCCCAAGCTTATTCCCACCTATTATTAAGTTTTGGATAGGAATTGTAAGAGTGACTGTTGACCTGTCCTTGTCAGATGATGCAGTTTGTTACATCTGGCCCTAGGCTATGTGGGATCTCCTGGCAAAGTTGATGACCTCCCCTCATTGGCAGGACTCAGCTGTATCCAGGTTGTGATTTACCAATAATGTCCTATATTAACAGAGGTCACAGAAAGTAGACTGACACAGAGAACTATAATGAGTTGGTACACAGACTGCCAGAGGCAGGAGTTGACATGGAAAACAGGTCAATAATAATTGTGTCACACCTTGTGCTTTAAAATAATAAATACTTAGACTAGTCTCTATTTAGGTGTTAGCTTGGCATCTATTAATTCTTTGTCAAGCCAGCTCTGCAGTTCTATACTTTTTCTCTCTCTCCTCAGATGAACTGTGCAATTTCCCCCTATTAAATTTAATTCTTTTCAACTCATTGTTTGGATTTTCTAATATTTTCTTTTAGACTTTCCTCCTAGTTTTGTGTCATTGTGAATGTCATTATTGTCCCCTTCATTCCTTCACCCAGCTCATTAATAAACAGGGAACATCGCCTTGGACACCCGCTTCAGTGCTACTCTCGATTTCTGTGTTCTCTCTGGGTGCTGCTACTCAGCCAATTTTGTAACTTCTAGCCCGTACTTCGCTATTTTATTCATGAGGATATCAAGAACAACTTGATCAAATACTTGCCTGAGGTCAAAGTACACTGTGTTCAAAGCATCTTTCCAATCTGTTCAGCTAGAAACTCTGTCAGAAAAGAAATAAGATCTACAGTACTTGGAGTTGCTCGAAGTCTACCCCATGTGTGGTACATCCTGCCAAATTCCCAGAAAGAACTTCTCAGTTTGCACCCTGTTCACTCATTCAGTACAATGATGGGGAATGGGAAGGAAAGGTTTGATCCAAGAGCGGATTCTAGTTTGACTTGTGAATGGAGAAAGTGAATTAAGCCCAAAACAAGATTAGCCTCATCACTCCAAAAGAGCTGTAACAGGCAGAAAATGTAATGAGGTATTAAACTCATTAAAAAAGTCCATAAGAACGTTCTATCTTCCCTCCTTCCAGCATTTTTCTTGTATGGAAGTAAAGTAGCTGTGTTGTAGATTATGTGTGACAACTCCAGAAGCAATAGAAAAGCCACCGAGACTTTAAAGCATTTTGAAAGAGCTTGATGTGCTGCAAAACTATTTGATTTGATTTGCTGCTTGAAGTGAGTCCCTTCTTTAATTCAAAAATCTGTTTTGAGAATGTGGCTGAACTTAGTTCTGCTGAACGGAAACAAACATTTCCAAGTTGTGCACTGTCTATTCGCTTTAAGGTAATAAAACGTTGTTTGGAAAGGAAAAAAAATATTGTCTCTCCTAGATCTCCAGCCAATTAATTTCATTAGTGGTCCCTGAATTGTGAAGGAGGAAGAGCGAGAATCTATGTCCCTGCTTTTTTTCTGAAACTTTCAAGCAAAATTCAGAAGAAATGAATTCCATACCTCACAGTCTTACAGGATTGTTTCAAGGTGTCCTAAGCCAATGTGTGAAGAAGTGTTGAGTGGCTGGATATTGATACATTTTCAGACCTATTTCTTAGCACATCTGTCGAATTTCAGTTGTAACAACCTGTCAAATAGGTTGAAGAATTTTGAAATAAGCCAGGTTTGTGAAACCGAAGCTGAAGGCTTCTGAAAGCCTTCCTCGTCTCTTTTGTCAGACTGAGAGTTTTGTGTGATGACAGAGTTGAGAAAATAATACATCAGGATAATATGCAGGAAAGATGAACAGAGGTTATGACAAGGGAAAATCTAGCCACCAAAACTGGCCTCAACATTAGATATGTCTCTGTCCCACAACAGGGTCACTGTTGATAGGAGAGAAGAGTCTAGACCCGAACCTATGGCATGTGTGCCAGAGATGGCATACAGCACCCTCTCTGATGGCACATGATTGCCCCAGTTCAGCTCTGCCGCACATGCGCGCACACCTCCCTCTGGCCACCTGGTCTTTGGGTCTCTGTCATGCATTCATGGGGGGTGGGGCACATGTGGGGGCATGCTCACCTGCCTAGGAGTGCATGCAGGGGGCCATGTGCATATGCCAGGGGGTGCATGAGCAGAGCCTACACACACATTGCATTTTGGGGGTTTGGGTGCACACATGCGCATTCGGGCGCACACACATGCACTTTGGGCATTCAGTCCAGAAAAAGTTAGCCATCACTAGTCTAGACAGAAGCCGCTGGTTTGTGGGTTTCCTCGAGGCTCGAGTCCCTTCTGATTTCTATTTAATATGTACATAAAACCACTGAGTGGGGTCCTATACGCAGTTATCCATTTCAGTCCCTAGCTGACCAAGCAAACACCCTTTGTTATGTGTCCAGAGTCTACGAGTCTACGGCCTGGATGGGGAACAATAGGCTTAGATTTAACCTCAACAAAACTGATTGGCTGTGGATTCTAAAATCTCTCAGATATGGTGACTTTCCATTATTCTAGGTAGAATGATATTCCCTTAGACAAAACTGGTCCACAGTTTTGACCAGTGGGGAAATCTAAAATTTGTTACTGCCAGTTCTGCGAGCATGGCTTGGTGGGAGGGGGGTAATGTGACTGGGTGGGTGTGGCCAATTTTTTTTTTTTACTTTTAAAACACCTTCGGTGAAGAGGTGGTAAAAAAATGCTTTCAAAAGGCTCTAACGATCCCAGCTGAGTTGTCTGATCGACAGAGCCTTTTTTTCTTTGAAATGCCTCTGATGATCAGGCAACCCAGCTTGGATCATCAGAGGCATTTAAAAGAAAAAAAGATTTTTTTTTCTTTTAAAAGCCTTTGAGGATCCCAGATGAGCCGCACAATCATCAGAAGCTTTTTTTTAGCTTTTAAAAGCATTTTTCTACAACCTCTTCAGCCAAAAAAATGTTTTAAAAGTTTTTTAAAAAAAGCTTCTGATGATTATGCAGCTCAGCTGGGCATGGGGGCGGGCAGGGATTTTTGCTACTGGTTCTCTGAACCACCCGCCATCATCACTACCGGATCGGGAGATCTGGTTCAAACTGGGAGCATTTCACCCCTGGTTTTGACATCTTCCTGGTTGCTCAGCACTTCTTTGAAAAATAGCTGGTGGCCATTGTTGAGATGTTCTTCGCATCTCTCTTGAGCACCAATTTCATTGATTCCTGGATCACGAGATCCTGACCATGGTTATTTATGCCTTGATAACCTATCATTTGAATGATTGCAACACACTCAATGTAGTATGCTGAGGAATATCTTTATTTTGCAAGCTGTACTGGCTTCCATCAGTCTCTGCAATCCATTCAAGATGCTGGTTATCACCTACAAAGCTTTCATGGCATAGAGCTCAGTTATTTGTGTGACCACCTGTCCCCTATTCTTTTAGCATGTCCCACAAGTTTTCACAGGGCAAGTTTCAAGAATATGCCATCAGATGGGACTCAGAGACATAACATCTTTGTTGTAGCATCTTCCCTATAGAAAAGCATATATCTCTGAGATTTAGATAGCTCTGACCATGATGATCATTTATACAGTATAGCACTGCAGACCAATTTCTTCCCTTGCATTATAGGCCATCTTTAAGAGGTAAATTAGACGATTGACCTTGGACAGTGTGGTGCAGTGGCTTTGAGGTGGAACGCTCACCTCACAATCAGGAGGCAGTGAGTTCGATCCTAGGTAGAGGCAGATATTTCTCTCTCTGGGCACATTGAGATTATGTCTGCTGAATATCACTCTGCATTGGTGACAGGAAGGGCATCCGGCCAGTAAACACTCAGCTCCATTCAGTTGCCCAGACTCTATCCTGCAAGGGATTATGGGGTCATTAAAAGACAATGATGATGACTGACCTGCACCACAGTGCAGTTCTGTGGTGGTGTGAGTGTGTGTGTGTGTTGCTGTTTTAATCTAATTTTAGCTGCCCAAAGTCACATTTTAAAATTGTATAGCGGGCTTATCTGTTGAATCTATAATAATCTATCAAATGTGAGAAATCTCTGCTAGATTTTAGCCATATTTCTGATCATTTCGTAAATATTTACAATTTCCAGAAATTGCATAAATTGACACCCTGTGTGTGTGTGTTTGTGTGTGTATTTGTGCATCTGATGCATTTGCAAATGTTACATAGAGATAATAGGCCTCAGAATATACAATGATCCCATAATTAACAAGCTGGTGAGTGATGTTGATTTGAGAGTAGGAACATGAATTTTAACCCTCGGATAATAATTATCTAAATGTATTGCATGACCAGGAACATTATCCTGGAACAAGGAAATCTTAAATATCCTTCTTTCATTGTTCCATATTATAAGAACCACAGAGCAATCGTTGAACCAGTCTTCAAAAGAGTGCTGTTGTGCTCTGACCCAAACTATTGACTTCACACTTATGTTTCTATGTGTTTACTGTCACTTGATCACTTTCCATTAAATGATTGCAATGCAGAATGAAATAACAGAGTGGTGAAATTCAATTTTTTTTACTACCGGTTCTGTGGGCGTGGCTTGGTGGGTGTGGCTTGGTGGGCATGGCAGGGGAAAGATAGTACAAAATCCCCATTCCCACCCCACTCTGAGGCCAGCCAGAGGTGGTATTTGCCGATTCTCCGAACTACTCAAAATTTCCGCTACCGGTTCTCTAGAACCTGTCAGAACTTGCTAGATTTTACCCCTGAAATAACATTAAAAACTGTGAGATGAAGCAGTATATATCCACATGGTAATTATGGGAACATGTGACCTATTAAAAAAAACCCACCTCTCTTCCTTCTGATGCCTACTTTATAATCCCCCCCCCCTGAAAAATCATCCACATGGTATACCATTTTGCATTCCATATGTAATGCACATTTTTACATATCATGACAGTTTTAGGTGTGGCTTGTGGGGAAAATGTGCAGAGTAGAGTAGAGCAGAGCAGAGCAGAGCAGAGCAGAGCAGAGCAGAGCAGAGCAGAGCAGAGCAGGCTAGGCTAGGCTAGGCTAGGCTAGGCTAGGCTAGGCTAGGCTAGGCTAGGCTAGGCTAGGCTAGGCTAGGCTAGGCTAGAATAGAATAGAATAGAATAGAATAGAATAGAATAGAATAGAATAGAATAGAATAGAATAGAATAGAATAGAATAGAATAGAATAGAATAGAATTCTTTATTGGCCAAGTGAGATTGGACACACAAGGAATTTGTCTTGGTGCATACGCTCTCGGTGTACATAAAAGAAAAGATACATTCATCAAGAATCATAAGATACAACACATAATGATAGTTATAGGGAACAAATAAACTATCAAATAAATTTAAGGATATGTAAGTCAGCTCTTACATTACCCAAGGAACATCTGTACCTTTTCATATAACCGTATTTCCAAGTGAATAAACAAGAATGTTGGGTTCTAACATCCAAAATCAACTCTGAAGTACCTCTGAAGTTGGACATCAACTTCAGATGAAATATGAATTGGACCAAACTGCCAGAATTTGGGGCATTGTACCCCAAGACAACCAGAGAGCAGTTCTTGCAATGCAAAAGTACAATTTTGGATCTTTGTATACCTCACCACTTTCTTTCTCAGGTGCTCCAATTTTACAGAAAAGAAATATAAATGTGGGAATGGGGCTTGGTTTGGTTTTTTTTTTTTTTTTTTTGCTCACAATGTAAACTGAAGCCACAGGTTTGACAGACTGATATTGACCTTAATGGAAAGAGGTAGCTGAACAATGCAAAACAGAACTTGTTCAGGTAGCTGTGTTTAGCTATAGCACATGGCTGCTAGCTTCTGAATAGGTCCATTCAAGTGGGGCCTTGAGGGCAGAGATAAGGGAGCAGGCAGTGTCAAAAGCTCCTTGTAATCTATAATGCTAGATTGTCCGCCTTTCCTAGTTCAGGTTCCTTTTTTATTTATTAGAGAATAAAGAAGGAATCATTGGGAGTCTTGGAGGCCTGTACAATAGGTTCTTTCATGTTGCCTTTTGTGCAAAAGGTTACTTTGAAGTTTGCTTTGTTCAGGAGGTGTGCAGAATACATTTAAGTAATGTAGGCTTTTATAAACTTCTCCCCCACTCCCCCCCCCATGAAGACCAGAAGTGTAGTTGCCTGACAAATACATTCAGAGGCAATGAGACAGATGCTAGTGACAAGTAGGCTTCAAATTGTCTCTGATCACAAAAATAAATGGAATTCTCACTAATAACTTTAAGGGCTACCATCAAATGCCCTGAAAGTATAGGTGATCTAATTTACCACAACTCCTGTCTTCACAAAGCCTTGCTTAATGCAATGATAGGATAGGAGGTCCATGATGTCATCACATGAGGTCCACAAAGGCTTGAAGAAATTTGATGATTTAAATAATCAGTTTTGGGGGTCCGTGGCCACAAAAGGTATTTAAAAAGGATCCAAGTTGAAGAAAAAGGTTGAGAACCACTGTTCCTGTTGCCCTCTGGATATTGAGCCTTAAGAGAGAAGAAGGCTAAACATTGACAGCTTGACAACAAATTAGAATGAGGTCCCATTTTGATTTGTAAATGGCTAGCACAGATATATTCCAGTAAAAGTATTTGAGATGTTTTCCTGTATCCCCCTATAAGCACATTGATTCTGTTATAAGAGGCAACTGGACTTTCTGTTTTTTTCTTTGAAGACATATCACTTCTCATCCAAAAAGCATCTTCAGATGAAGATGCTTCTTGGATGAGAAGCAAAACATCTTCAAAGAAAAAAACAGAAAGTCCAGTTGCCTCTTGAAAAAGCACTTTTGGGACAACCGTGACTTGGATGACTGAGAATCTCCATAGATAATTCTATTATAGTTGCAGTTAGTGACTAAAAAACATTAAATATCTAAAGATATCAGCAAAAAAAACCTGAAGGACATATTCAGTCACATATGGTCTTTATTAACAGTGTTAATGTTTCCATTAAATTAGCCTCATTTGTATAAATATTACTTGGACAGAAATGGTAAATATGGATGTTTAAAATATTTATATTTCTCCTCAAGATTATACACACAGACACACACACACATATATAAAACACCTGACTGACACCCACCATGAATATGTGGCATGACCACAAATGCGAAGCCAAACAACAGCAATGCAGCTCACCAGCTCAAATCCCCCTGCAACTCAGACTAACCCGAGAACAACCAAGCCCCCACCCAAACAGAACACACCCCCAGCCAATCAGAGCACAGCCAACCCCCCACCGAATCAGAACACAGCCAAGCTCCCACCCAATCAGTTCACACCCCCACTAGCAGTTAAAAGGAAGAAACAGCTGCGATCACACATTGCTCCTAGAAGCACAAAGCCGAAAACACCAGCCTGAAGATGATGAATGAGACTTCATCGAAACATTGCCAAGATACTTCTAATTTTACGCAGGCGAAAACCCGAAAACCAAAGACCCCCCCACACACACATGCAAATTAATAATAATTCTATTATGACTTATTAAATCACCCAATAACCAGTGTTACTTGGTTATTAAATAATTAAATGGGAATATAAGGGGACAATAACACACTAAAACATTAAATGCATAATATTGCCATTTGGAGATATTTTCTCAGCATGTTTAAACGTCATCAATCTAGTTGATGGATGCAAATTGGAAAGGAAGCTCTACTGATATGTGTCAATAGCAGAAGGAATTTTCTTCCAAAATAAATTCTTCCAAAATAAATTCTGCAAGTGGAAACAATATGCAATATTTGGAGAAAATGTTTGTTAACTTTTTGGCAGAAATTATGGAATACTTACATTTCTCTGTGACCATTTCCTTTTCTGATTATAAATCAGAATTCTCTGGAATGCTAAGAAACTACTTGAAATAAGGCAGTGATGGGAAGCTATTAGCCTAAGTCCTAGAAACGAAGACAAGGGAGCAATCAGAGGATCTGACAGTCCTTCTCCTGTGCCCCTGGCCTCTAAAAGCTTCTCAGATCTTCATTAAGCAAGGTTTTTCTCCAGACTGGCAGTTAGACATATTTTCTTAAATCTTATGGGTCAGTGGAGCCATCCAGTAAGACTTGTGAAATATTTATTGACAGCTTGGAGAGGCAATGTATTAATGCCTGAGCAGGAAGTAAGATGTACTGGCGGCATTTATTTGCACTTTTTGGAAAAGGTTCTTATGCTAGGAAGGTTGGAAGGAAAGAGAAGAAGAGCACAACCAGCAGCAAGATGGATGGACTCAGTTATTATGTCAATAAGGAGATGAAGTGGGAGATGATTGGGAGACTTGGAAGGTTAGGGAGAAGATTTGTCTGTGTGGTCACCAGGAGCTGAAAACAATCTGAAAGCACTGATATGCAACCGCATTTGGGTTATTGTATGCAATTCTGGTTGCTGCACTTCAAAAAAGATATCGTGGAGACACAAAAATTTCAGTCGAGTGCAGCTGAGATGATCAAGGATATGGAGCAAATGATGGGGAATATATTTGGAGCATACAAATGTATTCATGGACAAAGAGAAACAATTTCCTCCTCCCTAGAATATTGGAACTAGACAACAAAAATGGATTCTGGAAAAATCAGGACAAACAAAAGGAACTATTTTTTTTACAACATTAATTCAGTTTTGGAATTCACTACTGTGACATGTGGCATTAACTACACGCTTTGAAAAACTAGAGGACTTCTATGCACAGATGGTTGGGCCACCAGTAGATTGATGGGCTAAGGGTGTGATTCAACAGAAAATTGCTTGTGTTCTTATATTCTCTACCATATGTGCTCCAGGAAGCACTCTAGTAAAGGCAAAGGTTCCCCTCACACATATGTGCTAGTTGTTCCTGACTCAAAGCCGAAGAGCCAGTGCTGTCCGAAGATGTCTCCATGGTCATGTGATTGGTATGACTAAATGCGAAAGGCTCCCGGAACGCTGTTACCTTGTTACCAAAGGTGGTCCCTATTTTTCTACTTGCATTTTTTACGTGCTTTCGAACTGCTAGGTTGGCAGAAGCTGGGACAAGTAACAGGAGCTCACCCCGTTATGTGGGACTAGGGATTCGAACTGCTGAACGCCAACCTTTCAATTGACAAGCTCAGCGTCTTAGCCACCGAGCCACCATATCCCTTACTAAAGCACTCTAGATTCTCACTTATTTCACTCTTGAAAATGTCCACTTGATAGAAAATAAGCTCTTCGTGATTTCTTCAAAACTCTAAATAGTAAGAGAAAGTAGGGAGATTGCATAAGTTCTTGTATAACATTGTGAAATGGCACAAAAACAAAATTGTATGAAAATAGGATAGTTGGAGTCCTTCTCATTTTCTGTGATGCTCATGTAAAACAGTTTGGTTTATCTCATGGAAGAGTCTCTCTAAAACGAGTTCAGTGTTAGTGGTGCATACCAAGGTGCTGAAAAGTCTGTAAAGATTCTCAGTCATCCAGGTCATGGTTGTCCTGAATAAGCATGGTTGCTTTTTCAGGAGGCAACTGGACTTTCTTATATTTTTTTCTTTTGAAAACATTTCACTTCTTATCCAAGAAGCTTCTTCAGCTCTGACATTTCCCCACTATCCTGTCAGAGCTGAAGAAGTTTCTTGAATGGGAAGCAAAATGTCTTCAAAAGAAAAAACATGGAAGTCCGGTTGCATCCTGAAAAAGCAACTTTGGGACAAAGTGCTGAAAACCTGGGCTGTTCTTTTTGTTCCCAACTGATAGGAAATCCATGTTTTGATTTTCTCTCTGGCATGCCTCTGATTTTTATTCCAGATAGATTAGCAACAAGAATTAAATTCAGATGATATTCTCAGATTCTGTGCCCAGCTAAATATTCAGAGTCATTTCTCTGCGGTTGTTTTAATGATATACACAGTTCTCAGAATGCACCAACTGAGCAACAACATTATAAGCACAAATAATTTATGTGCCATCTGACAAATACAAAATTTCTCTATATCCGTGTGTGCCCAATTTCAAAAATTAGTTTAAAATAGAGGCATGTGATAGAAAGGGATGCAAAGAAAGCTAAGATTGTAAATCCCCTATACTTGTTCTAAAGGTAAAGATAAAGGTTCCCCTTGCACATATGTGCTAGTTGTTCCCAACTTTAGCAGGCAGTGCTCATCTCTATTTCAAAGCCAAAGAGCAAGCGTGTCCAAAGATGTCTCTGTGCTCATGTGGCTGGCATGACTAAACACCAAAGGTGCACGGAACATTGTTATCTTCCCACCAAAGGTGGTCCCTATTTTTCTCCTTGCATTTTTATGTGCTTTTGAACTGCTACGTTGGCAGAAACTGGGACAAATAATGGGAGCTCACCCAGAAAAACGGCACTAGGGATTTGAACCACTGAACTGCCCACCTTTCAATCGACAGGTTCAACGTCTTAGCCATTGAGCCACCATGTCCCTTATACTAGTTCTACTTTGCTGCGAATTGTACAATGCAATCCCTCCGCAATTATTCTGAAGTTTCTGGTCACAACAATTAGAGGTTTTTGAGACTACATTTTGGACTGCAGGAACCTTAGTTTTGCAGGCACATTGGGGTTCCTTCTTGCCCAGATTAGGCTGGATATAAATAATTTAGAGAACTTTGTTGGTTATAGTAGATTCTACTTATGCCTAAAAAAAGCTGGACAGCAGAGAAGAGGCTGTCTCAGGATGAGCTGATTTGAAGAGGAAATATGCAACTGCTTTATTATTATTTGTTGAGCTTGATCCAAGACAACCATTTTTCTAGACAAAACATCTGAGAAAGATACAGACATCTTCCAGTTTGCTTTCTTGGATCTATCACATTTGGAGACTAGAAGACTAAAAAAATAAAATGCAGTAACACAGAAGAAATATGCCATCCCATCAATTTATACACATTCTCAGATTAAAGGCATTCTAAAATTTAACTAAGATCTAAAAAATGAAATATGTGAGAAAAGCAAAATGGCATGTTCTCTGCATTTTAATAATCCAGTTAGGATTTAGATAAATGGCTTCAGATTGCTCTTGTCCAGATTGGGTGCCAGCTGGTATATCAACCGAAGTTGATAAAATATGCTCTAAACTACCATGTCTACCTCTGCTCCCAGTGATAATATTAAATCTAGATGTATTCTAATTAGTATTATCTACCTAATTGTACAGAGGTTCATGTGGTCCATTTAGAACACCATTTTCCTGGATAGATCATTGGTTGTTTTAAGACTTGGAGATTTAAGGGGTCAGATATGCCTACCTCTTATGTCCATATTTCTTGCCATGGAAGCCTATGCTGCTTCTCTGTTGTAATTTGTCCATTAAAGTCAATAATCCATGTAGAAATCTTTTCCCCCTTCTCCTCCTCCTCTTCCTCCGCTCCCCTCTCCTCCTTCCCCTGCTCGTCCTCCTCCTCCTCCTCCTCCACTCCCTTCTCCTCTTCCTCCGCTCCTTCTGCTCCTTCCCCTCCCTTCTCCCCCTCCTCCTTCCCCTCCTCCTCCTCCTTCACTCCCTTCTCTTCCTTCCTCTCTTCCTCCTCCTTCTCTTCCTGCACTCCCTTTTCCTCCTTCCATTCCTCCTCCTCCAAAACAAATTGTTGTAAATGTTTACATTAATGTTTAAAAACTGTTTTTTAAAATCATCCTCCAGCCACCTTTTCTGCAGAGTACTTATTGTACACAAACTCCCTCCTCAGAGATGTACATTCATTGGCTCCATTAGCTGAAGATATCCATTTGCTCTGAACAGTAGCCCCTTTCCTGCTTCATTTGTTTATATTAACAATTAGTTTCAAAACTGATACTGCAGCATTATGTTCCCTTTTGTGATTTAGAAATACAAAACTTCCAATACAATAAGGAATGACTCCATGTTTCTGCCATATATGGTCACTAAAGTTGTGGAGGATCGTGGATCATCTTGGAATAACTGATACAGATTAACAGAGTTGGAAGAGACCTTGTAGGTCATCTAGTCCAAGCAGACCCTACACCATTTTTGACAAATGGCAGTCCAGTCTCTTCTTGAAAGCTTCCAGTGATGAAGCTCGCACTTCCGAAGGCAAGCTGTTCCATTGGTTGATTGTTCTCACTGTCAGAAAATTTCTCCTTATTTTTAGGTTAAATCTCTCCTTGTTCAGTTTCCATCCATTATTCCTTGTCTGGCCTTCAGGTGCTTTGGAAAATAACTTGACCTATTTTCTATGGCAGCCCTTCAAATATTGGAACACTGCTATCATATCTTCCCTGGTCCTTCTCTTCACTAGACTAGTCAGTCCCAGTTCCTGCAACCGTTCATTCCATGTTTTAGCCTCCAGTCCCCTAATCATCTTGGTTGCTCTTCTCTGCACTCTTTCTAGAGTCTCAACATATTTTATAGTGTGGTGAGCAAAACGGAATGGAACTGATTCCTTTCAAAGCATTTCACATTAAAATCACAGTTGAATAACCTATTACAAAAAATAAATAAAAATGACTTTTAAAAATCCCAAAGAGTCTTAGTGTTTTATAAAAGTAAAGCTTCTCTGAGTTAAGTTTAACTCTTGAACATCTATTATTGATTCCTGGCTTTTACATGGACAATGTGCCTTCATCTGGATCTCCCCTTTCTCCAAATTCTCCAAATTCTAAAGCCATAATTTTTTTTTCAGGTGGCTTCTCATTCCAATAGTAGTCACATTCAATCCTTCTTAGCTTTCTTTCTGAGAACAGCCAAAATGGACTAGGTGCTACAACTTCTTGTAGATTGTGATGTTAATAGATCCAATTACTGAAAAGATACTTAAGTTATATTTATTGGTAGAGGAGCCAAAGACACATATAAACCCTACTGAGATCAATGTTTTCTATTCCAAAGTGAACTTCCTGAAGGATCAGTAATAACAAGTTGGCATTAGGTGAAGGCCTTTTAACCCACTGAGCAACTCAGCATGTGAATATGCTTTGATTATGGCATTTTCCTCTGTTCTGTTACATGCTATAACTTTGTTTTAATTGCTGTTCCTGCAGTTTTATTTTCTTTCTTTCTCTCTTTCTGCAAGGTCTTCTAATTTTTATATTACCATCTGCTGCCCCAAGAGATGTAACTGAAAACAGCCATAGAACTTTTCTATAGAAACAATTGACTTTATCCAAATATTCCCTCCATATGCTCACAACACAATACCTCGCAGAGAACGCCAGCAGGAAAAGGAAAAAGGAAAAAAGAAAGAAAGAAAGAAAGAAAGAAAGAAAGAAAGAAAGAAAGAAAGAAAGAAAGAGAGGGAGGGAGGGAGGGAGGGAGGGAGGGAGGGAGGGAGGAGAAGAAAGAAAGAAAGAAAGAGAGAGAGAGAGAGAGAGAGGGAGAGGGAGAGAGAGAGAGAGAGAAGATCATGGTTTTTATAACTTTTTCTAGTAGTTTAAAAGGCCACTCCTGAGAAAACTACTATGGAGTGGGAAGCAGCAAACCCCCAATTATCATTACAGATGATATTGCCCTCCATCCTTCAAGGATCATCTGCCACCCATGTGTCTTTCAGGACCATCAGTCTATTTATATCCATAGGGATTGCTTTGACAGGAATCACCCATGCAGGGAAAACGAGCTGAATTACAGTGGGAAATTGCTTGAAGCCTTTTCTTTTCTTCACTTCTGCTTATGACAATTTGAATTGAGTCATGTGGAAGAGCTTCAGAATTTGTCTTATAGTAGAAAAATGAGCAGGAGCCTCTCTTTGGAAGCTCTGTAAACATCTTCGCAGAAATTTTAAGTGGGATCCATAGAAGCCATTTCTTCCCATTTCAACTTCCATTAATTCTGTTCAACCAACTGTACTCTCTTTCTTTCCGTGCTTTGCCTTCTCTTCTGCCACATTTTCTTACTGTCAGACGCAGCATTTGGGAGCTAAAGAAATATAAGGAGGCTGCTGGAAATTCAATTGCACAAACATTATCCTGCATATACTACTATAGTTCCAAGCTACCAATGCAAAAAATTAGGCTTGTAACTGCTTTGCCTTCAGCCGAATAGAAACATTCTGTTTTGACCCAGCTCCTCAAACACAATAAACCCTCTGAAATTAACTCAAAGATTCCTTTATTAGGAATGCCGGGAGCCCCAGCAAAAAGTTTCTCTCTCAACACAGGCTAATAAGGCCGGTCCGCCGGCAGATGAATAGTTGTCTGCCACATCTATTCATCTCCGCTCCCTGCCTTTTATCCCCAGAGCTAGGGTGTGGCTTTGCTAGCAGTGATGGCTCTTCCTTCTTAAGGATCAGCCCACAGATTTCCACTGCTCTCCTCTCCTCTGCCTTTTGAGCATCTGTGCATCAGGCACTGGACCCAGCTATTTCTCCTTTTCCTCATCAGCCACCTGCAGACCTGGGGGCTGTTGACTCACCATCTGAGGGCTGACAGACGGTCCAGGCTCTGCCTCTGTATCTCTCTCTGCCAGCTCCATTCCCTCTTTCCCCTCGGAACTCTAAGGTTGGCTTGATGCTGACCCTGTCTCCCACGCCTCCTCCTTCTCCCCCTCTGATTTGGCTGATGAAGGGGCCAGTGGCCAACAGGCCACAACACATACTTCTAGGCAGTAGTGAAATCCAATTTTTTTTACTACCCGTTCTGTGGGCGTGGCTTGGTAGGTGTGGCAGGGGAAGGATACTGCAAAATCTACATTCCCATCCTACTCTGGGGCCAGCCAGAGGTGGTATTTGCTGCTTCTCTGAACTACTCAAAATTTCCGCTACTGGTTCTCCAGAACTTGTCAGACCTGCTGGATTTCACCCCTGGCTCTAAGCTTACTGATAATCAATATTTAAATACAGCTCATTTTTTCTCAGCAGTTTTTAAATTGTATTTGTTTTGTATTTATTTATTAAATTTATATGCTGTCCATCTCACCAAAGACAACTCTTTTAAATGTAACCAGTTTTTTTTTTTTTTAAATTGAGCATTTTTAATAGGAAATGCAAACAAAAGTCTCAGTAATACAATCAATGTGAAAAACCTACTAGGCAAAATTGTAACCAGGTAGAGCACAGATCTATATTTTTTTTATGTAGAGTCTGTTTCAATGCTTGGCATCTTTCTTTGGCTCAGCTAATGATCAGAAGGGTAATCCTTGGTTGCCTGTTATAGTAACCAAGAAATGTTGTGATTATTTTTTTTAATTCTTTATTTATTCTGGTTTTGTATCATTTCTCAAAAAAAAAAAAACCCCTCAGTGAAACATGGGAATTGTCCTATTTTATTTAGATCCGGGTGAGCAATTTATCCAAATGTCTTTAAGAGAAGGCAAATGCAAGAGCTTCCCTCCACTCTGTTCCCTAGAGATTGAACTGAAATATAAAAAAAAATTTTTTTTTTTTAAAATACAGATTGCAAAGATGATGGTGTGGTGAAAAACAGGACACTCACACACTCACACTGGCTGCCTCATTATTAAATATGTTCTATAGTACTGGAGCCCAGTATGAAAATATCTGCAACATTTTATTTGTTGTGGCCTGCCAGTGGATCTGGCAGCAGATTCAGACAGTGAGGACGTTGGGGAGAAACATGGGCCAGTCCTGGAGTCTGGGGAAGGCTCTGATGAGGGCTCTGCATCAGAGGCAGAGACGGGGACGGGGCCGTCTGACAGTTGTCAGCTGCCTTCGGAGTCGGACATCAGTGGGGCAGAAGAACAGCTGGAGCCTGTTCCCAGTGTGTGCATGCACAGAGCTGCCAAGAGAAGGGAACAGCTAAGGAACAAGGGTCGACTCAGAAGTAAAGCCACAGATGGATTGTGAATGGCTTCTCCCATAGGGAATAAAAAAGGAGCAAAAGGGGAGAGGAGTTTGCAGGAGACAATTAGTTCACTTAATTAGTTCATGACTCTCAGAGACTTCTTGCCAAGTTTTGAAGACATTGGCCTGGCAGCTCTCCAAGCCAGGTAAGAGCTGTGACTGTAAATTCTCCCTTGAAAGACTTTGCTGGATGTGAATGAGAGGAATTCACCGTAACTTAATAAAAAGGGATTTTTGTTGGGACAAGGAGTCTGCTTCATGCTCTTGGGTAGCCTAGGTCAGATCATTCTTCAGCTTTGTAATGGAATGAATGGATGACATTGGGGGATGAAGGGAAGAATGTTGCCCAAGAAATTATGAGGCATGAGAAGGGGGAACCCCCAAGGGTTTAATGGTCAGAGAAAGAAACATGTGAAAGATGCACCCTGATTGGTCAAATGGTTAAAGAAAGGTGGCAGGAAATGTGTACTTTCAGACTTGCAATTGTGTCAATGTAGCCTTATAATAATGCAGAATTAGCTTATCTAGTCATGTCCCCTGTCTGGTTTACCCTTGACAATATTTCACATAGTTTCTAAAATAAATGAATTTACATCAAATTTGAATGAGGATCCATGGAAAATCTATGGCATGGTCATCTAGCTCAATATCACCTGGTGAGCTTTGGAGCAAAATGAGAATTGGCCTCTGTATCTTCACAATTCATTCAATTGCCTGGTTGACAATTAGTTTTATTTAAGCTTTTATTTATCAGAGTGGGGAGGCAAGGAATGTTGCGGGTCCCATCTCCTAGGGAGATACACCTGGTGGGACCCAGAAGAAGGGCCCTCTCTATGGTGGCCCCCCTCTCTCTGGAACATCATCCCCCCCACCAGAGATTAGAATGGCCCCCACTCTAGCACTCTTCCGGAAGGCGCTGAAGATCTGGTTCTGCCACGGGCCTGGGGAACCCAGAGCAGGATAGAGCTCATTAAGTGGCTCGTGTGAGGTGCTGTCAGCCAGGATGGGAGTGGGGTGTGTGTGTGTGTGTGATTTTATTATATTATATGACTCTTCTTTTACTAGTTTTATTGTTTTTATATGAGGTTTTATATTCTGTAAGCCGTGTTGAGTCACCATGTGTGAATAGGCAGCAATATAAATTCCCTAAATAAATAAAAATAAATAAATAAATAAGGAAAGGATGTACATGGCGCCTACTTAATTCTACAAGCCAATTTACTCCCCATGTCCCCATTGCTACATCAACTGCTCATCCCAAATTTTGCCTGTAGGTCATTATCTAGGGTTGACACAAAGTCATCAACCATATTGCCAATGAAAGCAAATATATGTGTCCCAGGATATTTGCAGGATCCAATCTGGATCAGTCACCTGGGCCAGAGGTTTAGTCTTCCAAGCTTTCAGGCTTGTGCTGAAGCCCATCCTCGGGAAATGTCTCTCTACCAGAATGTGTAGAGAGAAGTTCCCTGAAGACGGGCTCAAGTCTGAGTCCCAAAGCTTGGAAGACTACACCCAGTAGTGGGCTGCTGCCGATTTGGACCCATTTGGGCGAACCGGTAGTTCCAATTATCAGTTGGCCCTGCCCACCTGCACCCGTCCTATCCTATCCTATATTTCCTTCTTTCTGGCTCAGCTGATTGGTGTGGCACAGCTGATTTCCATGCCTCTGGTGTTCTACTTACCGGGGCTGCCTTAGGAGGTAAGCAGCTGAGCTTCAAATTGCTGTACTATGAACCCTGCATGTAAGCGGGCTAGGCGCATGCACAATCACCAAACCAGTTGTTAAACTGGTTGTAGCCCACCACTGACTACACCGTTGGTTCCAGTGACTGACCTAGATTGGATCCTGAGACCATATTCATTGTAACTTCATTGGTTTAAGCCAGTGGTGGGTTGCTACCGATTCTCCCCGGTTCTTGTGAACCAGTAGTGGAAATTTCAGTAGTTCAGAAAACCGGTAAATACCACCTCTGCCTGGCCCCGCCCCCAATCTATTTGCTGCCTCTCAAATCCCAGCTGATCGGCTAGAAGGAAAAAATCAGGGCTCACTTGACAAAGAAGAGGGGAAAAAAATAAGACACCTTAGCTTTAAATTGAGAAGCCAAGAAGCCCCTCAACTGATCAGCTAGAACCGATCCACTCCTTCTAAACTGCTCGGTGGTGGTAGATTGGCAATTGAGGCCAAGCTGCCTAAAAGTGGTTTCCAATGCTCTCGGTGGTGGCAGAGTGGCAAAAAACTGTTTAAACTCTTGCCGTGGTGCTTCAAAGGGGCGCCCTACAGCGGCAAAAGGCAGTGTGGTGGTAGACCAGTACACGCCAAATGGGTAGACCGGAACGCTCCAAAAACAAATGGGTAGACCGGTACAGCTCTGCAAGCAGTTAAAAGCCTGGTAGACCAGTACCTCTGCTAAATCCTAAAGAATTGTTTGTCACATGACCATCAAACCACACCCACAAAATAAGCCACGCCCAAAGAACCGGTAGTAAAAAATTTTAGAACCCACCCCTAATTTAAGCCCTCAAACTTTTACACTTGGGAAATTCTTACTAGGTAATATCTTGATCATACATTTCTTAGAAAATCTGGTCTTGGAAAAGCTACTACTGTATTAGCCTCAAATAACTGTGGGGGGGAAAAAGTTCCCAAAGGCAGCATTCTCAGAACAGAGATGAAGCATTTATTTCAGCTCTGTGTGTTTATTTCCCTGATTGCTTAAAACAGGCTGGGAGTTTTGTGAGATGGTATCTCACCAAGGAATGCAAAGTCAAATTCTACCTTCTTTTTGATAAGACAGCCTGCTGTGGCATATTTATATAAGAGAATCGTTGAAAAAGAAGATTTTATTTTATGATACAGGTTATGCGTTCCCCATCTTCCCCTCATCAATCTTTTCTGCATTTATTAACTTTTCTTGGAAACGGTCTAGAATTTTATGAGAACTAGTTCAGGAGGCCAAATGTCACCTCTCCCCTCCCCAAAAAATCCAAACCTAATAATAAACATTATAAACACAATTTCCACTCAGAATGTTGAGGGGTAAAGATCAAGTCGAAGAAGCGCACGCAATAATTCAAAGAACAAATGCTTCCATTCTCTGAAATCCTTTTGGATTCATTCTTTCATGTGGAAGGAAGCCAGATCGTCTCCTGTCCATAGCAGCCCAATATGACAATAGTCATGGCAGTACAAAATTGGCTTCACTCGGACTATGCTGAGTTTTCCCTCTGAAATGAAAAACAATTTCCAAAAAAAAAAAAAAGGTGGGGATATTTCAACCTGGAATCCGACCTTGGTCTTCTGCAAAATCTTGAATCCGTAATAAGTTCTCAGAGCTTGCCTTTCCATGATCTCTCTCTTTCTTTTATTTAAAACCTTTTGGGCAGGAAAAGATACCAAAACCTTGCAGCTCCTATTGGAAGACAACAGCAGCATCAATTAATTAAAGTCCAAGTTTTAATTGCTGTACTCTAATGAAGTCTGTACCCAACCTAACGTCTTTGCTTTTGAGTTTTTGAGCACGTCACATTTTAACGATTAGATCAAGAAACAAGCTCCTGGCAGGCAGCTGAGACAGAGAAAGACAGGCAGACAGACTGCTTAACATTGTCTTCTCTGAAATCTTTTCTTCCTGTGCCAAATGATTCCTGTCACCACCCTGCTCTATTCCTGACCAAAATAGACAGGCCCCTTTTTTTAATCCACCGATAAACCAAAAGACTTGCATAGTTGGAAAAGTGGACTGATAAGCGAATGAATAGCAGTGATGGTGTGCTGGGCATGTTCAAATCGATCCACTGACAAAACAGTTCTGATATGTGTGCCTCATTCCAGCCCCCAAACCTGCCAAGCATCTCAACTGACAGCAGGAAGACATGGCATCAACAGGGGGGAAACATCAAAGTGAAAAAAAAATTAGATGTATGGGATGTAAGGTTCTACATTTGGGCTAGAAAAACAAAAGGCGCAGGTACAGTATATGTGGTACCTTGCTCAATAGTGGTGGACTGTGAGAGGGATCTTGGAGTCCTGGTGGACAATCACTTAAGTATGAACCAGCAGTGTGCTGCAGCTGCCAAAAAAGCCAACACAGTTCTAGGCTGCATAAACAGAGGATAGACTCAAGATCACATGAAGTGTTACTATCATTTTATAATGCCTTGGTAAGACCATACTTGGAATACTGCATCCAGTTTTGGTCACCACGATGTAAAAAAGATGTGGAGACTCTAGAAGGAGTGCAGAGAAGAGCAACAAAGATGATTAGGGGACTGGAGGTTAAAACATATGAAGAACAGTTGCTGGAACTGGATATGTCTCATCTGATGAAAAGAAGAACTAGGGGAAACATGATAGCAGTGTTCCAATATCTCAGAGCCTGCCACAAAAAAGAGGGAGTTGAGCTATTCTCCAAAGCACCTGAGGGTAGAATAAGAAGCAATGGGTGGAAACTAATCAAGGAGAGAAGCAACTTAGAACTAAGGAGAAATTTCCTGACAGAACAATTAATCAGTGGAACAACTTGCCTCCAGAAGTGGTGGATGCTCCAACACTGGAAGTTTTTAAGAAGATGTTGGATAACCATTTGTCTGAAGTGGTGTAGGGTTTCCTGCCTAAGCAGGGGGTCGGACTAAAAGACCTCCAAGGTCCCTTCCAACTCTGTTATTCTATCTTCTTAGGGTTTGCCAGTACTGAGTTTCAGAAATAGTCTGGTTATTTTAGCCTCTGGGACATGAAGAGAGATCAAGCTAAAAAAAAAAAATTCCTCACCCAAAAAGTGCTACTAGCAAAAAGGAAACAATTTTCACATCTTGCCTTCCTCCCATCGTCCTATGCGCTCCCACAGAGTGGGCCGCGTCCAGGAGCCATCGGCCAAACAATGTCGGCTGGCGGCTCCCATGGGGAGGGCTTTCTCTGTCAGAGCGCCGACCCTCTGGAATAGTCTGCCCACCGAGCTCAGGACAGCCCTCGACCTCCTCTCCTTTCGCCGCGGACTAAAGACGTGGCTGTTCCAGCAATAATCTGATCGAGGGGCTGTATAATTTTATATTTTTTAATATGGTTTTAATGGGGGTTTTAATTTTATTTTAATTGCTTTACTGTGATTTGTATTGATGATTGTTGTATGTAAGCTGCCCTGAGTCCTCAGGGAAAATGGCGGCATATAAATCATAATAATCAATCAATCAATCAATCAATTACAGTCTTAAGACTGTGAGAAAGGAAACTTCTGCTTCCATTCAAGAACAGCCCAATGTCCCCAACTTGGATATTCCCTGTGTATGGATTTCAATACCCAGAATTCTCAGATATATCTGTTCTACCCATGGAATGCTGGGAGTGGCCCAAGGGCAATGATGCAAGTTACAGTCCATCGATAGATTTCAATTAGTACTGAAATGGAGTATACAGATAACCTTTTCAGCCATTTTAAAAGAGAAATCTAAAGTGAAAATGGAAATACAATCCTCGACCTATGACCACAATTGAGCCCAAAATTTCTGTTGCTAAGTGAAGAAGTGTCCCCACTTAATTTTGCCCCATTTTATGACCTTTCTTGCCACAGTTGTTAAGTGAACCACTGTACTTCTTAAATTAGTAAACTGGTAGTTAAGTGAATCTGGCTTCCCCATTGACTTTGCTTGTCAGAAGGTTGCACAAATTGAACACATGACTCCAGGACACTGCAACCGTCATAAATATGAGTCAGTTGCCAGGCATCTGAATTTTGATCACATGACTGTGGGGATGCTGTAATAGTTATAAGTGTGAAAAATGGTCATAAGTCACTTTTTTCAGGGATGCCGTAACTTTGAATGGTCATTAAATGAACTGTTGTAAATTGAGGATTACCTGTAAATGCTCTGTCCCTGCCCCCTCAACTAATGACTGGTGTTTCTTTGAAAATCTTTGGTGATGTTTTCAATAGGGAGGAAATTCATTTCGTCCACATTTGAATATTGCATTATCAAGCCACTGCACGAACCAACTGAGTTATCATTCACAGTCTGGAGTTTTCAAATTTTACAATGCATTCCATAATAAATGTTTTACAGTATATTATAGGGAAGCTAATAAAAGTGCACATACTCATAAAAAGGATGTATAAAATCTATTACGGAAGGGGAAATGATTTGCAAAAATTGTACATGCTGAGGAAATTTGCAAACAAAATCTGTTTCATCTGGAGACATGTGTATTTGTAGTTTTCTATTTGTTCTCAGGATATTTTAATTTTTTAAAAAACTTTCTGGATGCTATCCTTTAATGCTTAGACTAATAGAGCTACTATAGATTAGATATGGCAAGGAATCATGAAATGGTTAGTACAGGTAGTGGAAAATGTGGTCCACCTCAAGCCAATGCCATCAGATCCTGGCCCACTTCACAAAATTATGATAAAGATAAAACAGGGGTGTCAGACTCAAGGCCCAGGGGCTGGATCTGGCCCACAGAGTGGTTACATCTGGCCTACAGAGCTGCCCTGGAAACAGCAACGGATTGGCCCGCAGTGCCTCTGCCAGTGAAAACAGAGCTCAGTGGGCCTGCATTTTGCATTTGACATGCAAGAAGGGACAGGAAAGGAGAAAGGGAAAGAGAAAAGGAAAAGGAAAAGATGGGAAGATGGGAAGAGAGCAAGGAAGGAAAAAGAAGGAAAGAGTGGAAGAAAGAAGAAAGGGGAAGGAAGAGGGAAGGAGAAAGAAGGAAGGAAGGAAGGAAGGAAGGAAGGAAGGAAGGAAGGAAGGAAGGAAGGAAGGAAGGAAGGAAGGAAGGAAGGAAGGAGTTTATAATGAAGGAGGGAGGGTCTGGGAGAAGTTCTCCCTTAGCACTTGGGCCATCACAGGTGCTCCCCCCAACACAAGTGACATGAGCTGGCCATGCTCACCTTGGCCTCTGAGATCAAACAAAATCCTGATGTGGCCCTCAATGAAATCGAGTTTGACACCCATGAGATAAAGTAATGATAGCAATACATTTCTAAGGCAGTAATGGAGTAGAGGGGAAAGCTGTGATATTCTAGAACAGCTTTTCTCACCCTTAGCAACTTTAAGGTATGTGGTCCTCAACTCCCAGAATTCTGGGAGTGTCCTGGCTGGAGAATACTGGGAGTTAAAGTCCACACTTCTTGAATGTGCTGATGTTGAGAACAGTGCTGTAGAATATCTAATGTATATCTACACCATGCATTAATGGTGCGCAATGTAGATATTCTATAGCAGGGGTCTCCAACCTTGGCAACTTTAAGACTTGTGGACTTCAACTCCCGGAGTTCTAGACAATGGCCAGACAAGTGGAAACTGAGTCCATAGAAGAAATGGGCATGACAAACAAAAGGACCCTCACTAGTTTCTTGGACCGTAAAGATGGGGGTGTGTGGAGAGAGAGATATGTATTTTCCGACTTGCAAGGTTCTGTTAATGTAACTCTACGATAAATTTAAAGCCAGCACTCCTAGGGCTGCTTCTTCGAGGGGCTACCATGCAATGCTGACAATCATTCAGATTAGCTATATTTACTTGAATTTATGGAAACTCTACATTAACGATGTTCATTCTCACTGATCACTGATCACTGATTCTCCTACAAGCAACGAGTGAAAACAAAGACCTGTTGAATCTGGACAAACTCAATATGGCATTAAATAAAGTGGGAGTGGGAGGGTGTGATAATTATCAGCATCTCACCAGACTGGAAAGATGAATTTAAACTATCCTTTGGTTTCCCGCTGTTATCCTGATGAAAATCACTTCTGCAAAACAGCTAGGCACAGAAGGAGGAAACCACACATTGACAGTAGAGGGAAGGTGCTTTTCAAACAAGTAACAGCTTCAAAAGAGAGGGCTCCTTTTTTTTTTCCTCAGAATCGCAGGAAGAGGAAAGTGTAAATCCCTTCTTCACTCCCTGCAAAAGTTTCAACACTGTGTGCTGACCTAGGCTTCCTGAGTCATTAAAACACACAAGTAGACTCAAAAAACTCTTTTATTGCAACAGCCGTGAATTCTGTTCATTCACAGATGAGTCCCAAATAGTTATAAAGAGTCCTTCTGGAGAAGTCCTTCGGGATAATCATCCACCTTTATCTCCCTTGACACGCTGCCAAAGACCTAATTGGCAAAGCCACACGGAGTCCAGAATCAAACAGAGCTTCAGGCTTTAAGCTGAACGGAATGAATAAACGTTGCTTCCTGCAAAGGCCCACATGCTCTTGCTCCTCTTTTAAGTCTTATGGGAGGGGCCAATCATCTCCCAGCCCTACTCCCGAGTCGTCCCTTTTGTTTTAGCTGTTCTTGCCTTCTGGCAGCTCTGCGCATGCACGTACGGGGAACAAGTTCCTCTTCCACGCTGAGGTCCGACTCTGGAGTCTCCAGAGGGAGCATGTACCTTCCAGACGGCCCTTTCTCTGCCTCTGATGCAGAGCCATTGTCCGAGCCTTCCCCAGACTCCAGGACTGGCCCATGTTCCTCTCCAGCCTCCTCACTGTCCAACTCTGCTGACAGCTCTGCAGGCTGCTGGCGGACCACAACACAATGTTCCATCTCTGCTCAAGTGAGGATTTCCATTTGTTCTTCTTCAAATGTTGCCATCGAATGCATTTTCCACTTGGAGTCTGCTTCTTAGGAAGCCCATGCCAGCATCATGGGTCATAAAAATATCTTAAGGTAGGGAGGAGCCAAGAGTATATATGAACAAATATAGACTTGTTCTCTCCTCTTCTAGGGAGAAACTGGTTGGCCAAGAGACGGTGTGATGCTGAGAACTTCCTGAGAGCTTCCTTTTACTGGAGGGCTCATAAGGAATGCCTGTATTTGTGTAAAGCAGGAGAAAACAAGTCTATATTTGTTCATATACAGAGGTGGTATTCAGCAGGTTCGGTCCAGTTTGGGCAAACCGGTTTGGGTGAACTGGTAGTGGAGACCTGCGGATGGGCCCATCCCCCCCACCCCCCCACCTACCCACCTGGATGCAATCCCATCCTATATTGCTGTGTTTTTGATGCTGCATGCATGCATGGACGGTGCACACGAGCGAATTGCCGGGTTGTTTGACATCACATGCATGTGTGGATGCGCACGCGAGCGAATTGCCATGTTTTGTGATGTGCACGCTCACATATCCAGTGCTGGGTGAACCGGTTGCTAAAGTATGTGAATCTCACTTCTGTTCATATAGCTAATCTATTTTTAAAGCTGCTCCCATTTAGCATTAGATCATTGATCCTCCCAGGCAATGCATAACATTCAATGCTCTAAAGACTGCTTAGTTCTTAGAAAAGGATTGTAACTGGGATGGGATGTTTATCCTTGTAAGCAGAACAGTGCAACACAAACATAAGAACAAATCCTTTGGGACAACGGTGGAACTTGGAAGTGCCTATCAACCTTCAATCTCATGGACTGCATAAAGTAAAAGTGCCCTAGTACCTGTTCTTATGAACATAAATACTGTATATTCTCAGAGTATATTTTTGGAGAAATATTCTTTCTCCAAGGCATTAGAACGAATATTAGCCAAGCAGGGTTACATTTAACTAGGTAACATAATCAGTGCTAGTAAGGAGTGTTGTTTGCTGTCAGTTTATATTCTGTTGGCTTGACCTGTCAGTGGATGGTGTGTGTGTGTGTGTTTGCGGGGAGTGGGGGCG
The DNA here is from genome assembly GCA_030761175.1 of Masticophis lateralis. NCBI lineage: Eukaryota > Metazoa > Chordata > Lepidosauria > Squamata > Colubridae > Masticophis > Masticophis lateralis. The sequence continues at coordinate 20,940,787 of JAUDYJ010000006.1, forward strand.
GTGTCTTAGAGATTCTTTGATTGGGCTGTGTACTGATGGCTCTTTGGCAGTTTCTTGATTCAGGTATTGCTCATTTGACTGTTGGTCTGAAGTTAACCTTGGAATTAATCTATGCAGATCTGGGTGCTGATTGCTGGTGGGGATTGCTGCTAGAGTCTTTTTGTTCCCTTTCGGACTGGTTGTCTCTTTTGCATAGTTTATAGATCAGTGGTAATATCCAATTTTTTTTTACTACTGGTTCTCTGGGCGTGGCTTGGTGGGGGTGGCAGGGGAAGGATACTATAAAATCTCCATTCCCACCCCACTCTGGGGCCAGCCAAAGGTGGTATTTGCCAATTCTCCGAACTACTCAAAATTTCTGCTACCGATTTTCCAGAATCTGTCAGAACCTGCTGGATTTCACCCCTGCTATAGATGTTATTAATGTCTATGTGTCTATTGATGGCTAATTTGTCAGAGTGCCAGGCTTCTATAAATTTCCTGATATTTTTGGACTTCGCCTGGTCTAGGATGGTCACATTTTCCCAATTGTCACAATTTCCCATTTAACCATATTTTCATTTGGGAAATGTTTCAATTGGGAAAACCTGACAATTGGGAAAATGTTTGTGTGTGTGTGTGTGTGTGTGTGTGTGTGTGTGTGTACGCATAACATATATGTATTTCTCTTTCGCCAGGTTCTTCCTACATAAACCAAGATTTTTATGCAACCCTAGTTCAGTGAAATCACAATCCACTAGTTTCTAGGCTTTTGTTCTGGCAGCCAGCAAACCCTCTGCTGCCCATTGGGAGACTAAGGAGACCAAGATAGATCTATTTTGGATTTATAACCCTCATCAGTTAGCCACACCCTCATCCCATATATCCTCCCTGTAAAGGTACAATATCTGTTTTCTTTTCTTTTCGTAGGCTTTATGTGTATTTCTCTTTAGCCAGGTTCTTCCTGCGTAAGCCAAGATTTTTATGCAGCCCTAGTTCAGTGAAATCGCACTCATAACATATATACATATACATTTACACACACACGTGTGTGTGTGTGTGTGTGTGTGTGTGTGTGTGTGTGTGTGTAGACAGACAGACAGACAGACAGGAGACAATGGTGGTAGTTCTTGTCATGGATCATTTTCCTATTAGTGATTTCTAGGATTCTTTAGTTATCTATGTGGTGTTAAAGTACCAGGCCAGAAGCGAGGAGACCATGAGTTCTAGTCTTGCCTTAGGACTAGATGATTAATGGCTAGAGACTGTCTCTGAGTCCAAGGAAGAAGGCAATAGTAAACCACATCCAAAAACACTGCCAAGAAACCTGCAGGGATTTGCCTAGGCTACTACCAGAAGTTTGAAGGCACAGTATAAATAATAAAACTCATATTATGCCAAAATCCCTTGTTCTGTCTCACTAACAGCAATGAGATCAGGCAAAAGATGGGTAATGCTATAAACATGTTCTGAGTCATTAATTGTGATTATATGTGAGAAAAACTTGAGAAACAGGTGAAGAGATGCTTCCTAGGGAAAGAACAGGTAAGAGTGGACATAGCATGAAGTTCCATAATGGGTAGAGAAAGCAGCTCAGAAAAGACCCTCTCTAACTATTCAGGCTGTAAAGGGAACAGTGGGACTTTTGTACTTCCAGACTTGCAATGTTCTGGTAATATAATCTTACAATAAAGCAGAATTAGCTCATATGGTCTGATTTTTCCTGTCTGATTTATCCCTGAAGACCTCATCTCCATCCCATTTGTCTCTTTGTTCTGGTGTCAGTAAAGTTTTAAAATCTTGATCTGCGTAATTTAAATGTTTAGTCTTTAATTATTTTTCTACTTATTTTATAACTGGCAAGCCACTCAGAGTCACCTTATATGAGAGATGAGGAACATAATTCCCTCAACACTGTCAAACTATTCACTGAGGCTGCATTACTATTACTATTAGTCGTCTCATCGTTCCTGTCACCCATCTCCTCTCACTTATGACTGCATGAGTATAACTTTGTTGCTTGTATCCTTACGATTTATATTGATATTGATTGTTTCCTAATTGCTTACTTGTACCCTATGACTATCATTAAGTGTTGTACCTTATGATTCTTGATGAATGTATTTTGTCTTTTTATGTACACTAAGAGTATAAGCACCAAAGACAAATTTCTTGTGTGTCCAATCACACTTGGCCAATAAAGAATTCTATTCTATTCTATTCTATTCTATTCTATTCTATTCTATTCTATTCTATTCTATTCTATTCTATTCTATTCTATGAAACATAAATCAATAAATCTAGGAAGACAGATATAGTATTGGTGAAGAAATGGCTGTGAAGTGCTGACCATACTTCAGGCACCTGTTCATCTTTTTCATGTGATTCCTTCAAGAAGGTCCTGTCAGAAATAAAATCATCCAGGATATACTCATATCCTCTTGTAGATTAGAGTTTGACACCCAACCCAACCACCCATATCTAGGGGGTCTGTAAGAATCCCCATCTCTATTTTTATCCACAATGGTCATATAATGAGACAATTCTCTTTTGATTTTTCAGTGGGAAATCAAAATACGGGATATACAATACTATATCTAGGATATATATGGGACACGGTGGCTCAGTGGCTTGTCCCAGCTTCTGCCAACCTAGCAGTTTGAAAGCACGTAAAAAATGCAAGTAGAAAAATAGGGACTACCTTTGGTGGGAAGGTAACAGTGTTCCATGCGCCTTTGGCATTTAGACATGCTGGCCACATGACCATGGAGACGTCTTCGGACAGCACTGGCTCTTCAGCTTTGAAACGGAAATGAGCACTGCCCCCTAGAGCCGGGAACGACTAACACATATGTGCAAGGGGAACCTTTACCTTATCTAGGATATAAATCTTGAATAGGTTGAATGCATTTGCAAAATGTTAAACTCTCCATAAAAAAATGCAAAAAAAAAAAAAGTTAAAAAACTCACTAGTATCATATCACTCTTTCTTAGATTTCATCATATTACCATACTGCTCACTGTTCTCTTAAGCAGCTAAGGAAGAAAATATTAAATAGAACTGCAGTCCCTGGCTACAAACAGGGTTTTCCCTCCTGATGAGCTTTTGAACTAGCTATCTCGTCACGTTCTCTGCTTAGATATAAAAATAAACAATCCACAGAAGTCATACCTTTGTTAAATCAACCTTATAACTATTTCAAGGTTTCAGTGTGCTTTAAAAAAAAAACTTCCTGGGAGAAAATAAAAATCAGAGAAAGTGGAATAATAGGGATGTGGGGGCAGAAAGAGAGAGAAAGATTGTGGATGCTGTTAGCAAACATTCAAGCATCTGATGTTTCAAGTCATTTTGCTCAGTAGGATTTTTTTTCAGGTAAATGTGTACGGAATTATAACTATGATGTTCTTTCATTTTATGGAAAGGGGTAAATTGCAATTGAAATCTTTGAATGTACTGAAAGAAGAAGGGATAATTTATACTTGGTTTCAGTATGGTCAACTTCAAGCTAGATGGAGGGAAGACCAAAAAATTGGTGTTATGCATAATGAGGAAAATTTGGTAAAACAGATTAGAGATCAAAGTCAAATGCACATTAAAAGGTTGTACAATGCATTATTGGAAATAGACTCAGAAACAGAACTGGTCAAGGATTGTATGATAAAATTGGCACAAAACTTTCAGGAACTAGTGATGATAGAAACATGGGGAAAGATTTGGGTTAGAAATGTTAAATTTACGCAAGCACAAAACTTAAGAGAAAATTTTTACAAAATGTTTTATAGATGGCATTTAGATCCTAAAAAATTATCATGTATGTATCCAAACTTGCAAGCCAAATGTTGGAGATGTGACTGTGATGATGCAACTTATTATCATATATGGTGGACTTGTAAGAAAATCAAAGCATTTTGGATAAAAATTTGGTGGGTAATGCAGAATAAAGGGTGGGGGAAATACTGAGGGGGGGAATTTTTTTGTAAAACTTTTCAATAAAAATGTTGTATATTTGTTTTCTATAAACATACATGCTATCAGGGGTGGGCTGCTGGGGGTTCACTGGGGTTTGGGAGAACCTCTAGCTAAGATTCTGTGCAGTTTGGAGAAACCCCAAATCCCACTTCTGGCTGGCCCCACCCACCCTGCTCCATGCCTCCCAGGAGTCCCCATGCAGCCCATTTTGGATACAGGTAAGTACAGGGTGCGCACGGAGGCTTGGGGAGGATGAAAAATGGGCCTTGGAGAGTTTGGCAAGGCTGGAACCAGACAGTGTCCAGAGCCTGGGGAGGCCGTTTGGAAGTACAAAGCCAAGAACACCAGCCTGAAGATGACATATGAGATTTCATTGAAACATCGCCAAGACACATCCAATTCTATGTGGGAGAACACCCGAATAACCAAAGACCTACATATAAACACCCGCGAAAACCTCAGAAAACACATACATATATGTACCTATGTAACTATCTACCTACTTTATACTTTTAGGAGAGGCAACATTGTGCAAAGCACAAAAAAGGAGTACTGTAATTCAAAATAATTAAGGCGTGAGAGAAGAAATGGAAAAGGAAATAAACAATTGCTTGCACAGATTTTGGTCTTCTGGTCCAGAATTATATCTTTTGGTGAATCTCTACGTGAACAGAGGCCAACACAGCCTGCACAAAGCAAAAACTTAAATATAATATCTTTCTGTAAATTCAAATACACGCTTAATATAGATATCTACTTGTTTACAGATTCCTAATAGGACTTTTTCCACCTTAGATACGGAAGTTACTTGTACCAACTTGAATAATAATCCAGTTCTGGTTTCAAATTGGCCCTTGAAGCTGCCAAGTCCTATTTTTCTATCTCTAGCACCATTTGCTATCTACCTCTATCCTGGTCTATCATTAATGTACAACTTTTTGGCTTGAAAAATCAGCAATATTCTAATAGAAGAAACTAATAGAGCAACTTTGTTTAAGATAGGCAATATACTCTGTATGTGTGTGTAAGAAGTAGAACATCATTTCTCCCTCGCCCTTGAAGTATAACTGGCCCTCACCTTTATGCTTTTCTGCAAGGCCTTGAAGATTTAGTTTTGTCAGGCCTGGAGATTACAAACAGAGATGGAGATGGTTCAAATGGTTGATTTCCTTGTAGTTGTTGACAAGGAAATCAACAGGGAAGGTTGGTTATGGGATTTTGTGTGGTGGCTTTTAAAGTTGTTCAGTCCCACAGAATCATCAGGTGTGTGAGTTGGGTGGCCATTTAATTTCAATAAATAAATAAATTGATCAATTGACCAATTGAGCAGTCGGAAGGGGCATTTTGGGCAAAGTTGTTGCCTGACTAACTACATGAACTGTTTGTTCATTTATATTTTACATCCTGAGTGTGTACCAATAATCTGTGTGTGTATAATTGCTATTTGATGAGATGTGTGTAACTGTACACTGGCTTGTAAAGAGTCACTAGATCAGAGGTGGGTTTCAGCAGGTTCAGCAGTTCTGGAGAACCAGTAGTGGAAATTCTGAGAAGTTCAGAGAACCGGTAGTAAAAATTCTGACTGGTCCCAACCCCATTTATTCCCTGCCTCCCAAGTCCCAGCTGATTGGGAGGAAATGGAGATTTTGCAGTATCCTTCCCTGGAGTGGGGAGGGAATGAAGATTTTACAGTATCCTTCCCCTGGAGTGGGGTGGGAATGGAGATTTTACAGTATCCTTCCCCTGCCATACTTACCAAGCCACACCCACCAAGCCATGCCACACCTGACCAAGCCACACCCACAGAACCAGTAGTAAATATTTTGAAACCCACCACTGCTTTAGATGAAACATCTTGGAGTTGTTTCTAAGATGGCTTCGCGACATGAGGCGTCATGACCTGAGGCGAAGCAAGACTGGCAGAGGAGCCTGGAAGAGTCAAACAACACAAATGCCACTAATTGGTGCAAAGAAAGTTTGCCCCCTGCAGTCCACCAAAGATAAGTGCACAAGCGCCAAACAAAATGAACTCGCAATCAACAGCAGCAAGAATGGTATTTGCACAAAATTGGAAAGCAGAAAAAAATCCTGCAAAGGGAGAGCTAATTAAGAAAATATTAAAATGTGCAGAAATGAATAGATTAACATTAGCAGTTAGAGGGAAAGAAGAATCAGAGTATTACAACATATGGGGGCAATTTTATCAATGGATAGAGACTGAATATAGACAATAGTCTATAAACGGGCCTGGTGGCTCAGCAGACTAATGCATTGTGATTAACTCCAGCTGTCTGCAATTACTGTAAGTTCGAATCCTACCAGGCTCAAGGTTGACTCAGCCTTCCATTCTTTCTAAGGTAGGTAAATTGAGGACCCAGTTTGTGGGGGCAATAAGCTGACTTTGTATAAATATACAAAAGTATGAAGGCTATTGCTTATTGCTTAATGCATTGTAAGCCGCCCTGAATCTCCGGAGAAGGGCAGCATATAAATCAATTTTTTTTAAAAAAAGGCAATGTAAAAATAAGAAATTGGAAAAAATATGTTGTAATACATTAAATTTAAATGTAAGAGGAAAGATAAATATGTACTAAGAAAATGATGATAAATGTTGAATATGATGACACAAAAAAATGTTGTACCCAGATGTTACACTGATTAATTAATGATGAATTGTTTGTTTAAAAATAAAAATATATTTTTCTTTTTAAAAAATGAACTCACATTCTAGACTGTCAGGATTGCATTGTGTCTAACATGTGTAGATTTTCCTGACATTGTATGCCATATGCTAAATAAATAAAGCACACTTAAAATAAAACTGGAGTTTGACTGTACTTGACTGAAATATGGTAAAGCTAATTGGCATTTCTTTACTACTAGCAAGGATTGATGAATTAGTGGCTTGGATACAGCTAAGTTTAATCAACCAGTTTACTCTTTCTGTATCTTACTAAAAATGCATGACGTGAAAGCCTTAATTGATTAAAGTCATTGTAAATTGCAGAAGTCAGTATCCTGGGCTCATCTGGTGATGAATATGGCATCTGGAAGATTAAGACTCAGAATAAAGGTAAAGGTAAAGGTTCCCCTTCCACATATGTGCTAGTCGTCCCCGACTCTAGGGGGCGGTGCTCATCTTGTTTCAAAGCCGAACAGCCAGTGCTGTCCGAAGATGTCTCTGTGGTCATGTGGCCGGCATGACTAAATGCCAAAGGTGCACGGAGCACTGTTACCTTCCCACCAAAGGTGGTCCCTATTTTTCTACTTGCATTTTTTACATGCTTTCAAACTGCTAGGTTGGCAGAAGCTGGGACAAGTAATGGAGCTTACCCCATTACGTGGCACTAGGGATTTGAACCACTGAACTGCCAACCTTTCCATCAACAAGGTCAGGGTTTTAGTCACTGAGCCACCATGTCCCAATCACGTCCCAATCACTGCATCACTCATCTGGTAATGATTATGGCATCTAGAAGATTAAGACTCAGAATAGAGGACTAAATGGTAAACCAGGAAGAAAAATTGCTATGCTTTATGTCTGTAAACTAAGAGAACACCGAAAGTTACAACATATCTGACCGAAGGTTACAACATATCTGACCGAAGGTGGCCTGATCTTGTGGAGTGGAATGGCTGAATAAATGCATAGAAGTAAAGGTGAGGGGTTAATTAAACACAGAGAAAAGAAAAGCACTGTATGAATGCGATTGAAACAAGAATGTTTTTTCAAGGTTACAAAGACAAGAAGAGGAATAATGTACTGTTGCTGTAACCTTAAGTTACTTATAGTTCTTTTCTTATCTTCTGCCTCTAATTTCTGTTGCTTATTACTTCTGTACTCTTTTTCTGCACTTTAAAGTGCGTGGTGGGAATGTTTGTCTTCTATCGACAATTTATAGGAGCATGTTGACTCACGTGATTCGGACACTGGGGTGGAGGTTAGTAAGGCCACGTTTGAGACCTGAATGCTGCCATGGGGAGAGGTTGAGCTCCCATCCTTCACTCCAGCTCTTGCTGGGAACATAAAAAAATCCCCAACTGCATGTCCTGCAGACAATGGGGTTGTCACCAGCTAATCCTTTCAACCTGCATGTGCCTCAGCGCTTCTGATATGACTGCTATATGATTTAAATTGCAAATATGTCTTTTTGTTCACTTTTCTAATGCTCCATGGTTTGAGCATTAAGAGACTTATCACAATATTCCATCATCACTGGCTTTTCTATTAACATAAATCCATTAAATCTAATTTTATCTACTGGGACATTCAAGCAGTCTTTGACCTCTTGGTTCTGGAAAAAACTTCATAACTTTTAAGAATTCTCTCTGTTTGCTCTGCATCTCTTCCTCCAGTCAAATGAGTAAAGAGTATATTTCATTTCCTATCCAGGTTTCCTTTCTTTACAACTGATTATTTCTGTTGATGTCTACTAACCATTGTAGTTTTTCCTTGTCTTTCTTAATAGGGAATAGTCTGTGTTAGGACATGAAATTTATTTCCAAGAAAGAGTTAGGCTTAGCCATTGTTTCCCCAAAGCAGTCTCTTTAATATTATCTCATTTTTTAAAAAGAAAACAACTACCCCATGAAATGAGGGGATAAAGAGACTTTCAACATTTGTAAACTTTTGGACAGGATGTTATAGGATGAGGGAAATAATCAAATGCATACTTTCCAGTAGCAGTTCAAATACTAACAATTATTTGCAAGATCATGTGGGAAATAAAGGTTGCTTTTCAGTTGGCCAAAAGTTTTGTTAAATTCATCAACATCATCATTCAGTGGTGAGTTGCTACCAGTTCGCCCTGGATCGGGCAAACTGGAAGCGGCGGTGGCAGGAGGCTCCACCGACCCGCCCAGACGCTTCTGCGCACAAGCGTCACGCAAGCGAGCAAACCGGTAAGAAACTAAATTGAAACCCACTACTGAAGCTATTATACCATCTACTACAGGTAGTTCTTGACTTATGACCATAATTGAGCCCAAAATTTCTGTTGCTAAGTGAGACATTTATTTAAATGAGTTTGGCTTCATTTTACAGCCTCTCTTGCACAGTCGTTAAGTGAATTACTGCAGTTGTTAAATTAGTAGTGAATCTTTTAAGTGAATCTGGCTTCCCCATTCACTTTGCTTGTCAGAAGGTTGTGAAAGGTCATTGATCACATGACTCCGGGACACTGCAACTATCATAAATATGAACCAGGTGCCAAGCAAACAGAATTTTGATCATGTGACCATAGGGATGTTGCAATAGTCATGTGAAAAACCATCATAAATCACTGTTTTCAGTGCTGTGGTAACTTTGAACAGTCACTAAAGAACTGTTATATGTAGAGGACTACCTCCCTCTATTGAATAATATCATGCGTGGTGGCGCAGTGGTTAGAATGCAGTACTGCAGACTACTTCTGCTGATCACCGCCTGCCAGCAGTTTGGCAGATTGACTCTCACCAGGCTCAAGGTTGTCTCAGCCTTCCATCCTTCTGAGGTTGGTAAAATGAAGACCCAGATTGTTGCGGGCAATAGGCTGACTCTGTAAACCGCTTAGAGAGGGCTGTAAAAGCACTATGAAGTGGTATATAAGTCTAAGTGCTATTGCTATTGCTATCATGGAGTTACACCATCGAGTCACAAATACTTCCATCCATCTTAGTGGGATGAAAAATCATATTTTGGATCTGCAGCCTTTGCTTCAATGTTTGATAGCAGAAGAGTAACCAGAAGTAGTGGAAATGAATTTTCACGCTTACCATGAATTAATTCCATGAATTAATTCTGTCCTGTGATGGGAAATGTATTCAGGAAGGAGATTTAAAAAAAAGAAATCATGATGGACTATAGTTTTAAAATGTTTTATTAAAAGCTGTAAGTTACAACCAAGTTAGCTATTTCAGTGCTGGTACAATCTGCATATAGAAATCTACTCTTGCTATTACGAAACATAAAAACTTGGTGGAGGAAGTTCTGTCTATTTTATACATAAAAAGGCCTGTCTGCCCAGACCGTTCTGACATCATAGAACCCTTATAGGCTACATCTTGAGAGTCCCATGTAAGTCACAAACATGCAGAACCAAAGTGGACTTGGCAGAATAAAAGAGGAATTTAAAAGGAATCTATACTTTCGCATATATAATGGCACTCATGTACTAAACAATATTGCTGCCTTTATTGAGGTTTTCTACACATGCCACTAAGATTATACATTTAAAATACTAGAATATCAACTTTCCCCAACTTGGATCATTCCAGGTGTGTTGCATTATGACTCCCATCATGCCCAGCCAGAAAGACGATGGGTGACAGCTGTAGTCTGACTCATTGGAAGATCAACAAGTTGGAGAACTTGTAACAGTGGAGTAAAAAAGAGAGAGAGAGAGAGAGAAGGGGGTGCATTTGTATGCTTATTTTTCCCTATTGTACAATTAAGCTATAAATAACTTCTGGATAAAAGGACTAGGTGTCAATGAAACTTGTTAACCAATTACATTCAAGGAAGTCCCATTCTCATGGCCAGCATAGCTTCCCTATTCCAGTGGCTTCTCTTGTTTCTTGCCTTCTTTTTTCTTTTTCTTGGGTTCTGTTGACACAAGAAGAATAAGAACAGGATCAAAACATCATCAAAAAGAAAGATGATGGCAAGGAAAGAATGAGCATGTAATAGATCCCAGAAACAAGAGATACGCCCACCATCCTCACAATACTATTTTGTACTCAAGACTATTACATGTAGATAGCATATAGATTGCAAGCCTGAATTATTTTTGTTAGGCATAATACCAGAAAAATATGATAAAGGGCATGTATATTTGATATTGCATGTTTTAACAGCAGCAAGAATTGTATTTGCACAACATTGGAAAAGCAAGGGAACACCTACGGAAGAAGATATAATTAATGGACAGATTAACACTGAAGATAAAAGAAAAAGAAGACACAAAATACTTTCAAATTTGGGACTTGTTTTATCAATGGCTGGATAAAAGAGGTAGAAATTAGGAACTTAATAAGTATTACTATGTAAGCAAATTGGTGATTTTGCTCAATTCTGGTTCCAGAAAAATCTTGGCTACGTAGGAAAAACCTGGTTTAAAGGAAAAACACACATTAAACCTACGAAAAATAAGAAAATAGACATATATATATCTGTGTGTGTGTGCATGTGTGTGTGTAAGGATTATCATATGCAGTCTAAGAAAAATCTGTTTTTATATTCCATCTCTTCCAATTTAGATTCAAGATCCTACAAATGTAACTCAAAGAAAAAGCAACTTGATTTTTTTCAAATGTCTGATTACTAAAACATAAATATTTATCTATATTAAAAGTGAGTGCATACTTCATATTGATACTCTACGTGTATTTAAATTCTTACTGCTTTAAAAAAAAAAAAAACTGGGAGACCTGAATTTGTTATTTGGCAAATAAGAGAACAAAGTCTCATAGCTAGCAATTCCATAGGAAAGGGATGACATAGGAAGAGGTGACCACAAAACTTTACTGGCTGGTGGCAACCATTTTAGATTTTCTAGAATGCCCAGTTCCAAAAACATTTGGAGAGAATATGGACCCACATTCCCAAGGCTTTTTGTTAAATATTAGCAGCGAGCTAAATGAGGTAGCCCTGGAATTCATACCATTTTCCTTCAGTTACTGAAGGAATAGCAGTTTTGCCCAGAACAACAATTTCAATTTCTTTAAATAATCTTCTTCCAGATATATGCCACCATTGGAAAAATATTAGTCAGTATCTCACACAGATACATTCTATTAGAACGTTTCTTCTGCAATGAGTATTCTACAACTTATACCTTCCTGAGTTGTATGTCAAGCAGGTCAATCAAACAGTCAACAAAGCAACAACAACAAAAAAAACAAATAAATGCATGACTTGAGCGAAGAGGTGAAAGGAATGTTTGTTTGTAAACAGCATAACAATTGGTGGGATAACTAATAATCTTAGAGGATGAAAACAAATTTCAAATTGATCTTGACATATTAAAGAAGGGATCTGAAAATTACAAAATGAAATGTAACAGTGATAAATATAGCTTCCTTCTTATGGGAAAAAATATACAATTCTGAAGCAAGAGAGACCTTTGTTATAGTATGTGTGGAAAAGATCTTGGAATCATAATTGATCAGATATGATTCATCTATGTGACACAGCTGCCAAGAAAGCAATAGCAATTTTATGAATGTCCAAATATCTGAAAATAATAATTCTGCTGTTCTGCCAGGCTCTACTTTGCTTACTATGCCCAGTTCCAGCTATCTTTCAGAAGGAATCAGAAAAACTGAGAAAGGTGTAAAGAAAGTCAACAAGGGTTGATAAAAGGGGCTGGAAACTAAGTCCTATGAGAAGAGATTAAAGGAATTGCATATCCAACATTCAAGAATATCTGTAGCTCAGGGCTGGTGCTCTCTGAGCATAGTTGTTTGCTTACAGACAGGGGTGAAATTCAGCAGGTTCTGACAGGTTCTGGAGAACCGGTAGCGGAAATTTTGGGTAGTTCAGAGAACCGGCAAATACCACCTCTGGCTGGCCCCAGAGTGGGGTGGGAATGGAGTTTTTGCAATATCCTTCCCCCAGGAGTGGGGAGGGAATGGGGATTTTGCAGTATCCTTCCCCTGCTACGCCCACCAAGCCACGCCCACAGAACCGGTAGTAAAAAAAAATTAGATTTCACCACTGCTTACAGATATTTAATTATTAACAGATTAACAGAGTTGGAAGGGACCTTGTAGGTCATCTAGTCCAACCCTCCCACCCAAGCAGGAGACCCAAACTATTTCTGACAAATGGCAGTCCAATCTCTTCTTGAGAGCCTCCAGTGATGAAGCTCCCACAATGGAAGGCAAGCTGTTCCATTGATTGATTGGTTGGTTGGTTGGTTGATTTAATTAGCCAACTAGGTAATATTATCAGTGTTAGTGATCAGGTTACCTACTTAAGCAATGGAGCATTTGCAAGCAAGCAGCCAGACTTAGAGAGCACCAAGAATATAACCAACAATATATGGTTAGGTTTGAGAAAACTCATTGAAAGAAGAGGTAAGAGTCTCGGAAGGCGAAAATATTTCTAGAGTGCAGGGAGTAGAATAATAGATTTCAGTTACAGGGAGACACATCCTAGTCATTGAGTGTTAAGAGTGTTAGTTAGACCAATTCAACAATAACAATTGTTTAAAGTGGCGGTGATCTCCCATTCACTGACTCTGTTCAAGAATGGCTGAAGAACCTTCTCTCAGGCATACTTTAATATGGTTCCTGCACTTTTTACAGGTTAGGACCTGATGAAATAAATAGTCCTTTTCAACTCTGTCATTCTCTGCTGTGGTCCTTTGTAGGAAATGATGGATGGATTCTTTCAGCACTCCTGAACCATGAATCTAAAGTGGGCAACAAGAATTGTGTGTCACAGAGAGATTAAGTGAGTAGCTTCTTCCAGGGATGAGTGCTTTAGACTTAGGTTCTAAACTAAAGTTTTCTGAACTTTGGGAAGAGCCTCTTATTAGAAAATTGGTTCCCCCAAGATTACAGTAGAAGTATTGCCAAGGTAAAAGAACCAGGTACTCAGTCAGGAGTAGAATAGCCACCTGTCTTCTAAGGCCCATAGGCTTTATGAGATTTGCTGTTGACCTTCAGAAAGTCCCTGACCTTGCTGTCACTTCTGGTTTGTTCACTTGTCTACTCAAAACCGATGAATTGGTTGGGATAGGAATGAGAAGGAGCAGCCAAAACCACCATTCATCATTGCAGCCATAGGAAAAGAACAAGTTAGCGGGTGTTGCTTTCTGCAGGAAGGGGCCTTTTTCCACACCTGCCTTCTCCCTTTGCCAAAATAAATGTTAAAAATAAATGTGTGATTTAAAAATGGGCAATGTATATCCTTCATCACCTACGCAGATATTTAATATTATTTTCCAGATATACTTTCCTCCCCTCTCCTTGTTTTAAAAAAGGATATTAATAGTGTGGGAAGAAATGGAGGGAGGGGAGAGACAAAACTCAACTATGATCCAGACTCGGCTTTTTTTATCTCAACAGCCGGCTCTACTTGGCATGCAAGTGTTTGTCTCAAGGATTAGCTGGTGGAGGACCCAAAAAAAATACCAGTTAGCTCTTGGAGAAAAATGGCCGTAGTCCAACAGGAGAAGGCAAATAAGAAGATGCTGCATGGCTCTGAAACACACCTCTGCATCCACAAATGCTTTGAGTTACCTGGCCACTGTTTCTTTCTTTCTTTTTTTACTGGGGAATCTTTGGAATGTGCTCACTATGCAGGTGAGCAGCCCACTTTGCACCTTTTCCACACATTCTCTATTTCTAGTATAAAAAAAAGGAGAATTAGGGGTGACATGATAGCAGTATTCCAGTATTTGTGGGGCTGCCACCTGCCCTCTGGTGCCCTTATTCTCCAAAGCACCAGAGGGCAGGACAAGAAACAATAGTTGGAAACTAACCAAAGAGAGAAGCAATCTGGAATTAAGGAGAAACTTCCTAACAGTGAGGACAATTAACCAGTGGAAGAGCTTCAGAAATCGTGATTGCTCCATCATGGGAGGTTTTTAGACACTTATCTGAAATAGTATAGGTTCTTCTGCTTGAGCAGGGGGCTAAACTAGACGACCTCCAAGGTCTCTTCCAACTCTGTTATTCTATTCCCGTGATGGTAAACCTATGGCATGGGTGCCACAGGTGGCACATAGAGCCATATCTGTGGGTACGCGAGCGTTGCCTTACCTCTGTCCAGCATGCATGTGCTGGCCTTCCGGGCCCACTGGAAGTTGGGAAACGGGCTGTCTCCAGGCTTCTGGAGGGCCTCCGGTGTGGGGGGGGGGAGGCTGTTTTCGCCTTCCCCAGGCTCCTAGAAAGGCTCTGGAGCCTGGGGAGGGCAAAAAATGGGCCTACCAGGCCCGCCATGCCGTCGCGTGCCAAAAGCGGGGGGGAGAGCGGGAGGATCATGTGTGCATGCGTGGGGGGATGGGGTGCATTGAGTTATGGGTGTGAGCCCACGCATATGCAATCCTCCCCCTACTCCCTTACTTTTGGCACGCGATGGCAAAAAGGTTAACCATCACTGTTCTATTCTGTTCTGTTCTGTTCTGTTCTGTTCTGCTCTGCTCTGCTCTGCTCTGCTCTGCTCTGCTCTGCTCTGCTCTGCTCTGCTCTGCTCTGCTCTGTTCTGTTCTGTTCTATTCTATTCTTCTACACAATTCACATATATGAGCACACATCCATTTGTGCACACCAATATACATAAACACAGGTTCTTTATATGAAAGTTCTTATCACACTTCAAGACCAGATGCAACCTTTAACCACATACCTACTCCCATGGATGCCAGTGCCATCCTCAGCAATGCAAAGAACAAACCACAAAACTCATACCTGGAATTATATTTGACAAATGAAAGAAGTTACTTTGTTCTTTCCAGCATCCTGCCTAATCTAAAACAATGGTGAGGGAAATGTGCAAGAATAGCAAGGATATGTGTAGCACCACTTTTCCGCCAGAGAATATTGGAAAGGGGGAACAATCTCTTTGCTTTACTACTTCCAAACTTTAATTATTCCTCCCAAATTACCACACAAGGGACAATTGCTTTGACATTTTGCAGATGTTATCCATATCAAACGCCCAAATATATCAATAGATGCCAGTTAATTTGGTCAGAAATAAAGAACTGACAGATATTTCCTTTCCTTTTCTTTTTTTTAAGTAGGCAGTAAAATTTTAGGAAGCCTAACATCAACTTTTACCCTTACCTCTAATGCTGTCTCAGCAAGGTAGACTGTATTTATAAATTATATTTGATAATGTTAAAATATACAACAACTACTGTGTTTCCCCGAAAATAAGATCCTGTCTTATATATATATATTTGAAATCTGAAATAAGTGCTTGGCCTTATTGCCATGCGCTCAAAAGCCCAATTGGGCTTATTATCAGGGGATGTCTTATTTTGAGGAAAACAGGTTACATATATGGAATTCTGAGAACCCCAAAGTTTAAATCGCTGAAACTCATATAGGATTAAAAATGAAGTCAAAACAGGAAAACTCAGAACTATGGATTTCGATCAAGGATTAATGAATGATAATCTTAACATCAGTTCTTGTATTCTGCTGTCGAAGTGTTTGCTTTAAAAGTTCCTATTTTCGTTTAGGTATTATGTTCACTTCATTGTTCTCTTCCATGAAGTTTACACAATGGGTCAAGAAGAGATTCAAACAAAATTGAGCTATCATTTGCCATGTTAAGGCATACCAAGTCTGTCAGGAAAAAGTCAATAACTCTTACTATTTGATGGAACCGAAGCAGAGGTGGTATTCATCTGGTTCCCACCGGTTCGTACGAACCGTTGGTGGAAATGTGGCCAAGGTCACTGAACTGGTAGCGATGACCAGCTGGCTACACCCCCAAACCAGTTCCCCACCATGTTCGTCGCCACCATGTTCTTCGCACACGCACATCCCATTGCCTTGCAAATCCAATGGGATGTGCGTGCATGAAGTAAATAGTGGTGGAGGCAGCAGCTTTTTCTGTGACCTCCGATACTTTTCTCAAAGAGCTGGGAGGCTTCTTTGCCAGCTGCTTTTCAGCAATGGCAGCTGGCTGGAGGCTGCCAAAAACTCTGGTCAGCTTGCCTTCTGGACTCTGGACCAGCTGCTATGGAAGGTAAGCAGCCTGAACAAAGTGGTGGGGTGGGAGGAGGAAGCGGGGTTAGGGCTGGGGCTGCTAAAGTAGGGAAAATGGGGGTGACTGGCAAAGGGAGGGCGGGGGTAGATAGGTGGAAATTCCAAAAATTTTCCTAC
Source organism: Masticophis lateralis (assembly GCA_030761175.1). Classification (NCBI taxonomy): domain Eukaryota; kingdom Metazoa; phylum Chordata; class Lepidosauria; order Squamata; family Colubridae; genus Masticophis; species Masticophis lateralis. The sequence continues at coordinate 20,957,561 of JAUDYJ010000006.1, forward strand.
CTTTCCCTGTTGGTATGGCTAAGTGGGGGGGTTATGTGACTGAATGGGCGTGGGCATGAGTGACATCAAGTTGGCCACACCCACTCGGTCACATGTCCCCCACCTTGCCATGTCCACCAAACTGGTAATGAAAATTTTTGAAACACCAAACAGCTTCTTTATTTACCAAATTAACAATGCAACTTATTCTGTATTTTTTTTTTACACTCAGCCTAATTTGCTTTCGTTTTTTCCAAAACAAGAAATTTATTGAAGTACTTATGAGTAGAATGCTCCTCCTCCTCCTCCTCCTTCTCCTCCTCCTCCTCCTCCTCCTCCTTTTTTGCATTTTGAGTAATGAAGTGGTCAAAATACATGAATGTCCCTTCTTTCATTGTGAAATTCATTGAGTTCTTCAGTTTCCTGATTTCTCAGAGTGCCCTTAAATCCATGAAAACTCATCCCATGTCTCCGTTGAGGAAATTGGGAAATATGGACATCAGACAGACTTCAGGGTAAGTGAAAGCTATGTAACTAAAGAGAATGTCAGCAGTAGCAACCCTTAGTAACGCTTTTTAAAAAGCACCAAATGAGATTAAAAGGAATATGTCGAGCACCCTGAGAATAAAGCAGAAGCTTCTTTTAAACGGGAAGAAATCTTTTGAAAAACTACAGAAATTACAGTATATGGGGCATTTCTAATGAAGCAAAAATTAGTTTAGAAGGTATTTTTTTTTCTTTTTAAAAAACTAACCACAGATGTCTTGGAAAAATCCAAATATTATCTTTACCTATTTGCAGTCCCGGAACACTCAGGACCAACCCAATTTTGTGGGTAAGTATTGAAAAGTGCAAAATGATGATAAAGTTGTGCCGTTGTTAAATCAGAGGTCCTTTTTTCAGCTAACCAAAATCAGTGCAGTTGGGTACCACATCTGGATATTCAGCATTTTTTCTTAATAGTGTGGTTCCAGTATGAGATAGTTCTGAATTGATACAGATAGAATTTTTTAATGTCATGGCCTTTATATGATATATGAAAATTTTAGGAAGAAGCCAGTTGAAAGCTTGTCCCCCAGGATGTACAGCCACACAAAGTTTAAAGGTAAAAAAGAGAAACATAATAGCTAACATTTTGTGGAAATCAAATTAAAAATATGTTATCATTTATTCCTTTTCAGTTGGCAAAGGGACTGGGGTTGGCTTAAACACAAACAATTGTGAATTGTATTAGATTCTATAAAAGCACCTCACATTTCTTGTAAAATATGTCAGTTCTTGGATCCAACCTGCTGATGCAACTGGACCATTGTAGTATTGTATGTCCTGGCAGAAGGAATGGAGAATTCCCAACAATGTGCTGCACAACTTGATTCATTGGCTTAATCAAATTTTGTTATTTTCCATTAGGAGCAATAAATGGCTCAGCATTCAGAATGATGCTGACACAGACAATATCTAAGAATGCTGATTCTTACTGGAACTGCAAAGCTTTAATAATATATTTAAGGCTGTGCAGATGGTAGCCACATTGGTCAATAGCATGTAAAGATCCGAACAATCACTAAATGGCAGAGAAGAGTTAAATTCTTAATATCTTTTTGCTGTTGTTGGAAGAAATGTCCATCTGGGTTCAGTTCCAAGTGGGGATAAAGACACTGGAAACATGAAGGCTGCTTGGAAAGCTGATTTAATGGAGCAGAACCATTAAGCACATGGTCCTGGTGAAGTTGAACACATGGAATGAAGAGTGAGGATTATTTAAATTCTCTCTTGGGCTTTGAACTTGAGCTTCCTGTTCCTGTGGCAGGGGCAGGGGCAGGTATTCTATTGGTTGCTGTATGGGTCATGTGCAAATCCTAGAAGTTTGTCTGAGATAAGTCTGGTTGAACTGTGCTGAGTGATGTAATATCCCCAGGTGCCATGTAGTGAGCTCTGCTGCTAGATGGGTAGAGGGCTAATCCTAATATGTCCTGAGGGTGAAGGTCTTTTGTCTTGTAGATAAGCTGGCACCAAAATTTCTGCTGGGGGAGCTGGGGCTGAGTTTCTGTTTCCGTTAAGATTTTTATTTCTCTTTTAGGGGAAATATTCTGCCTTCTAATATTTCCTAGAATATTTCATTATTTTAAGAGGGTTGGGTGCTAACTTTCTTTGCTGCCAATACTGTGATCTTCTGTATCTTTGCAGCTCAGATATGGAAGCCCTCTAGACTGACAAAGAAGCAGGCACTGGAAGAACTCGAGGTTGTCTTGGCTTATTAGTTGCATAGCTTTTCCCCCTTTCTTCGAGGTCTCCTTTCCCTTCGTTTTATTTCCATAGTAGCAATCCTATATGCTAGATTAGGCTTAGAGGGAAATGATTGAGGAAAAGGACTTGAATCTTCTTGTCACTGATACAAGCCCAGAACATTAAGCACTACTAGACAATCCATCATAGGGTCATCGTTTCTGAGATGTTTTCTTACAAGATACCTCAATGCCTTCAACAATGGAATTTTTTTTAATGAACTGCCATCACTGGAAAAGTTCTTAAAAATTAAGAACTTGAAATTAGCCCTTGCTGAAGTTATAACATTTTGTATTGTGTCATAAAACTTTTATGATAAATTTATGTAATAAAATATTATAGAAAATTTGCCAAATTTCAATTCAATTATTGCTTAATGCATTGTAAGCTGCCCTGAGTCTCCGGAGAAGGGTGGCATATAAATCAAATTAAAAAAATTAAAGTAAAAATTCCATGGAGCTTATGGATTCCAAATTTTGAACACATTATTAACATTAACACAATAATAGGAAGTAATTGAAGTGAAAATACTTTCTCTGTGGATTTAAAAGTGATACTTTATTGCCTGGGGACTTGTGGATAGGAAAGAGAATCTGCTGGTGGCAGAGGTGGGTTCTAATTTTTTATACTACCGGTTCTGTGGGCGTGGCTTATTTTGTGGGCGTGGCTTGTGGGGTAATGTGACTGGGTGGGCATGGCCAACTTTTTTTTTTTTTACTTTTAAAAGCAGTTTTCTACAACCTTAAGAGGTTGCAGAAAAAAATGCTTTTAGAAGCTTCTGATGATCAGACAAGTCAGCTGGGATAGCCAGAGGCTTTTAAAGGGAAAAATGCTTTTAGAAGCCTCTGAGATCCCAGCTGTGCTGTGCGATCATCAGAGGCTTTTTTTTTAACTTTTAAAAGCATTTTTTCAGCGGAAGAGATTGTAGAAAAAATGCTTTTAAAAGTTAAAAAAAAAAAGCCTGTGATGAAGTGGACTGGGTAAGCGAGCGGCGACCAGGCTGGGGACTGGTTCAGGGGCATGGCCAGCCAATGTTATTACCAGTTCTCAGAAATACTAAAAAATTTTGCTACCAATTCTTATGAACCAGTGTGAACCAGGAGCAACCCACCACTGGCTGGTGGAAAGGAAGCAGTACAACAATCACTTTAGTTGATCGTTCTTCAGTTGAAGAAATAAAGGATTTAGACTACTGTGGGAAATGTTAAGGAGTGTTTGTTTAAACAGCTGGAGCACAACTTTGAAAAGAAGTGGAAAAAATAAACCCTCAAACTGGAATGATCTAAATAAATATTTGAATTGGATACTATTTGGAAATAAAAAAAGAAAAGAGAGACATTACATTGACTTGAATATAAACTAAACTTTTAAAAAAATTCTTCTTTGAACTGACAATATGGAAAATTGGGAGTATGAGTATGAGGAACTAATGGAGGTGTTTAAGAAGGTGCATGAAGCATTTAAGGGAAATAAAGTAGCAGAGCACCGGTTAGAATACCAAAAAAGGGGGGGGAGAATAAAAATGAGAAGCAAGAACATAATGTTGAAGGGAAAATAATTTTAGATTAAGAAATAGACAATTACACTGGGATTGACAGTGACAAAATAAAAATGGATAGGGGGGAATATTCCTCAAAAAAGAAGGGTAGAGAAGGAAATGGGAAAAGATTGAGGGGGAGAATTAAGAGGGTAACAATCTTAAAAACTAGAGAAAGAATTCAGGGGGAAAGATACAATAAATATAAAAAGAAAAAGTAAAAAATAAGAAAATGAGAGAAAGGGAGAAAAATATTAAGAAACGGAATTCTTGAGAGAGCAAAAGAAAATGGTTAAAAGGGGAAGAATAATGGATTGTAGAAAGGGAATTAAGACATTTATTTGTTGATTTAAGGCAATGGTATTAGTAGTAGAAATTGTATGTAAGAAGTAAATTAAAAGAAGTATAGAGATTACTGTAAAATGGAATAATTAACTGAAATTAAGATAACAAAATTGAAATGTTAGTAAATGATGTATGTAAGAAGCAAAAAAAAAGTATGTTTATTGTAAAATGGATCAGCAGATGCAGTGTGAAAGATAGATTGGTTTAAATATGAAAATTACTGAAATTGTGATATAAAATTGAAATGCTAGTAAATGAGGAAAATAATTAATTGATGTGGAAATAAGAAATTGGGAATTAAAGAAAATAAGAGGTGGAAGGTTAATTTAGTTAAAAGGTTTTATGATAAAAATGGAATAAGTTGAAATACATTGTTAATAATTAAAAAATGGGATGTGGATTTTGAGAAATATATTCAATAAATTGGAAAAAAAAACATGGTTGCCTAGACACCATAGAGGAAAATACTGAATTGAAAATGAATATAGCAATGGAGAGAGAATGGTAAGAAGGAGTAGAGGGATGGAAGGAGGGGAGAAGAGAGGAAGGAGAGAGAGGAATAGAAGAAAAGGGAAAGGAGAGGAAGAAAGGGAGGGGAAATAAGAGTATGAGAGAAGGTTAGAAAGAGAGGAAGAAAGGAGGATGGGAAGAAAGGAAGGGGAAGTAGAGAAGGAATAAGAGAGGAGGAAAAAAGAAAGTAAGAAAGGATAAAAGAAGGGAGGGAAGGGAAATAGAGAAGAAGAGAAGAAAGATTGTTGTAAAATAAAAAAGATGAAATGGTAGAAAGGCTACCCCGAACATGTTTAAATTTATTAGGATAAAGAATGAATCAATATGAAAGTTAAAAGAGAATATATATATAATTAATAATGGAGAAATAAGAATTTAAGGGCGGAAGAAGATGTGGTTTATACAATTGCACAGAAGTATTGAGATAAGATTAAAAAGTACGGAAAAATATTTTGGTAGAAATTGTAACTATATAAAATGTATTTGCATATGACAAGTTGTATAAGATATGATATGGTCAATACTCTGTTCATAAAATATGTGAGTATGTGAAAGAAAAAAATCAATAAAACTTGATTTAAAAAAACTATTAGTGGATTGAAATCCATTTGCATATTCATGTAACCTTTCCAAACATACAAACTAGACCTACACATCCACTTTCTCTTTCTGTAGTAAAATATCATTATATTATGGTGTCACTACATCTGCAAGTTATATGACTGTCTTCTTGCTGCACAAATAGAAAAGTTCTCAATATAATGACCTGACATCAGAGAAAGGGGGGAAAAAAGACTGTGACATGTTTGTCATTTTCAACAACAGTTGGTGTTTCTTGAAAGATGTGCCTCCCTTTTAGAGTTAACGTTTTCTTCCAGTTTCCCAAAGTAGAAAATGTAGATAGTTTGGCAGCACCGTATATATTTTCACCAACAGATGCAAACAACCACCCAATGAAAATCTTCATAAATTTTGCACTTTGTTCAATTTAATCACAATTTGTGATATGCTGATGTAATGCATATTACTTTTTTGAGATCCAAGGGCTATAAAAGTTGGGTAAGTTTTCTGTAGTACACATACCATGGATTGCCTATCCCTATCATGTAGGAGAAGAGCAGGTAGAAGGCTAGGGTGCAGAGTTGAGCATTTCATGAGCTTAGACTTGTTATATTCCCACAAATGATCCAAGTCCAACCCCCTCTTGAATTCTGTTGACCGTTATCTGGTGGCAATTTAGTATTGAACTTTAGTTGACTAGATGTTTATGTACAGCCTTGAGCAATAGATTCTTTGAACTGCAACTTGATGTATGGTCCTGATCCTTTGTACCTGATATATCCTGCACTATGCCTTGGACAGCCATGTCCCACCAAGCCAAGCAAAAGAGGGGAGTTCACTCAAAGTTTGCAGGAACTTGGAAAAACGTCTGGCAAGGTTCTGAATAATGAGCCCAACCAATTCAGCACTACAAGACTTTCAGCTTTCTCAAAGAACTGTTTCATTGAGTACATCATTTGGGCATGAATGAAAACAAAAACCAGTTCTAAATTTTTCCCATGGTTTCAGTATAATTAAAGAATAGATAATTCCCTCCCTCATGGTCACAGGTCACATTGTCCAATTAGGTGTTCGGTCATCTTCTTGGTAACTCTCCTCAGTGTCTGGCCAACGCCTGTTGAGATGGCCTTGGTTCCCACAGGATGATCTGTTATTGTTGTGTGGTCTGACATTCCAGACTTTTCCCCCCTCTCACACTATGTGGCAATCAGAGAAACAGAAAGATGGCGGCGGCAGTCTTGATCCATTTCAAAGTTGAGGGTGTCTTTCAGTAGATCCCCTTTTTAGTATATATCATGGTGGAGGACATTGTTCTTTTCTGGAACCCACCTCTTCCACTTAAAAAAAAATCAATGTAACTTCTGAGTCATTGCTGAAAAATCAATAAATATCTGCTATTGAGAATTGAGAATTTTGCCTATTGTTTAAATAATTCTTTTGGCAATAAGCTTAAAACAATTTTTAAAACAATTCTTCAAACACAAATATCTTGGAGGAAGCAAGCAAGTATAATTTCTTTTTCTTGCCTCCATTCTTTATAATAATAAAGAAATGTGAATCCTTCGCCAGTTGTTTCTGAGAAATTTGTTTTTATATTGCTATATTTTCTTTTCTATGTTCCTTTATTTGATAACTGGCCTTGCATCTGATGATTAATATCTGTGATGGGACTTCTATCATGGTTATGCTCAGATATGATTCATAGTGGAACCAATTCAAAAATAAGATTTTTGTTTTGTTTTGTTTTCTAAAATACCTGAAAGGATTCAAAACATCATTACTGGTGATCAAACTACAGGTCACTCATACCACAATTCTTTTTCTTGCTTCCTTTATTCTTTACAAATAACAATAGCTTATAAATCTTCCGATGGTTGATTCTGAGAAACATTTGTTTTTATATTGTTACATTTCGTTTTCTTTATTCCTTTATTTGATAACCATCCTAGCATCTTCACAATACTTTGGGGAAAGAAAACCCTACCAGTTTCGAGGAGCAAAAGAATCCTTGTTTAAATTGCACAACAGATTGGATAGAAACATTTCATTTGGGAAAGTTAAAAGGGAAGACTTATTTGAAGACAAAAGCAGGGGTGAAATGCTCCCGGTTCAGAGCAGATTGTCCGATCCAGTAGCGATGGCGGTGGGTGGGTCGGATAACCGGTAGCAAAAATCCCTGCCCCCGCCCCCCATGCCCAGCTGAGCTGCACAATCATCAGAGGCTTTTTAAAATTATTTTTAAAAGCATTTTTTCTACAATCTCTTCGGGCGAAAAAATGCTTTTAAAAGTAAAAAAAAGAAAAAAAAACCTCTGATGATCACACCGATCATCACACTTTGATGATTGGCCAAAGAGGTTGTAGAAAAAATGCTTTTAAAAACCTCTGACGATCCCAGCTGAGTTGCCTGATTGGCAGAGCTTTTTTTTCTTTTAAAAGCCTCTGCTGATCAGGCAGCTCAGCTAAGAAAAAAAGCCTCTGCCGATCAAGCAACTCAGCTGGGATTGTCAGAGGCTTTTAAAAGCATTTTTTTTACAACCTCTTTGAGAGGTTGTAGAAAAAATGCTTTTAAAAGTAAAAAAAAAGTTGGACATGCCCACCCAGTCACATTACCCACCACCACCAAGCCATGCCCACAGAACTAGTAGTAACAAACGTTAGATTTCATCACTGGACAAAAGTTAGTAAATTTTTGAACTCTTGAAATGTTCTGTGGACTTTGGGGCAGTTATGGAAAATTGAAGATTTCTCCATGAAAGCAAGTCATCAACCAAGAACCAGTGAATAAACAAGGAAAGAATGTGAGATCATGTGCTCTTGACAGCTGCTTTTTACAAGGAGATCATAGAAGACCATCTGCAGGTTTGAGCATCTGGAGATTAAGGGAGTAACTGTTTGGTTTGCAGCCACAGCAGAGCCTTTGAAAGGGCACTAAGTTCACTTTCTAATCATTTTTGGAAATTGCCTGTTAGCTATCCTAAAGCAATTAAAGACCTTCAGAGCAACAAGTTTGAAAAGTCACTGAGTTGGTTTAGCTTCAACTCTGAATAAAAGAATAATTATAAAATTAAGAATTTAAACAATTTGCAGTAAACAGCAAAAAGCTAAGTAAGATTTTAATCTAAGAAAGTTATAAATGGATTAAGGATCCAAATAAATTCAAAATATTCACTTTTGCTATAAGATTTTAGAATTAGCTATAAAAAAAATAAATGCCTTCTCAAGGCAACCAGATTTAGTTTGACTACCTTAGCTATTGTTAAATCATAACAATGAAAAGCAACTTTATGGTTGTAGAAAATGGACAAGAGAGAGGACTAAAGATTCTAAGTAGAAGTGTAGCAGATGACAACAGAAAAATACAAGTCTGCTTTTAGTGTTATTTAGTACTGGACCTTAAAAAATGACACAAACATCATAACATTAGAAAAATATTAAAGGAGATGTTTCAAGAATCGAGCCAAAATTTAACAGCTACAATATCAACAGTGTTAGCAATGATGTCTACCTCTATGGATAAAGTTCAAAAGTTTTTAAGGAGAGGATATGAGGATATGGAGCAAATTTTGTCTGACTAAAAGAGGAAGTCCTGAAAGCAAAACTACAAATGATAGATCAAGAGGCTTCAGACACCTATAGAGCAGGGGTGGGTTCTACTTACCTTTACTACTGGTTCGCATCACGCCTGCGTGAGATCTTCTGCGCATACGCAGATCACCTATGATGATGTCCAGGTCAGTGGGTGGAGCCTCCTGCCAGTTTTACTACCAGTTCTTGCGAACCAGTCCGAACCAGGGCAACCCACCACTGCTATACAGGTAGTTCTCGACTTATGACCACAACTGAGCCCAAAATTTCTATTGCTAAGTGAAATTGATGAAGCCTGGGAGGGTTGTGCGTCATTGACCCTGGTGGCACAGGGGATTAAGTGCTGTTAAATAGCACTTAGTTGCCAGCTGCCTGTAATTATTGCAAGTTCAAATCTCATCAGGCTCAAGATTGACTCAGGCTTCCATCCTTTCAAGGACCCAGATTGTGGGGGCAATAAGCTGACATTGTATAAAAAAGAACATCGTTTGGGGGGGCCAAAAGCCCTACTAAGCAGGTATATACAAAAGTATGAAGGCTATTGCTTAATGCATTGTAAGCCACCCTGAGTCTCTGGAGAAGGGCGGCATATAAATTAAACTAATAAATAAATAAATAAATAAATAAATAAATAAATAAATAAATAAATAAATAAATAAATAAATAAATAATAAACATTTTAGGACTTTTCTTGCCACTGTTGATAAGTGAATCACTGCCATTGTTAGGCTGGTAATATGGTTGTTAAGTGAATCTGGCTTTCCTTTTGACTTTGCTTGTCAGAAGGTTGCAAAAGGCGATCACATGACCCTAGGATACTGCAACCGTCATAAATATGAACCAGTTGCCAAGCATCTGAATTGCAATCATGTGACCATGGGGATGCTCCAAAGATCGTAAGTGTGAAAAATGGTCATAAGTCACTTTTTTCAGTGTTATTGTAACTTCGAACAGTCACTAAATGAACTGTTGTAAGTCGAGGATTACCTGTATAGGGCAAAAAAAAAAAAAAATGGAATGAAAGTGATGAAACAAATTAAACAAAAAAGAAAGGGCCATCGGATCCAGAATGCAAAGGTTTTCTTACTCACTTGGAATAATAATTAGAATAAATATTAACTTACTCTGCCACTATCTCTTTTTTAAAACGTATTTCAATAAGCATAATAGCTTCAAGAAGTGCTCCCACTGTGGAGAAGCACTACGGAGTGCCAAATGTACAAGTAAAGCCATTGTTCTGATTAATTTTCCTTCTTTCTCCCCCTTTCACCCAAGAAAAATAGCATCACTATGAAAAAAAAAAAATTCTGCCAATATTATCCACTATTTCATGGAAGCCATTATTCATGCCACTTTCTGCCCCTACGTGCACTGTTTTCCAGAGCCTATATTAAGTCCAACCCAGTGACTGGGCTGCCCCAAAAATGTATTTTTAGGACCAAATAGAAAGTCAGAAGGTTTGGAAAATATAAATGTCATCTTCTTTTAATGACCCCATAATCCCTTGCAGGGTGGAGTCCGGGCAACTGAATGGAGCTGAGTGTTTACTGGCCGGAAGCCCTTCCTGCTGCCAATGGGGAGTGTTTTTTCAGCAGACATATTCTTCTTGTGCCCAGAGAGAGAAATATCTGCCTCTACCTAGGATCGAACTCACAGCCTCCTGATTGTGAAGCGAGAGCTCCACCTCCAGGCCACCGCACCACTCTTTGGAAAATATAAATATAATGATAACTAATTTCTGATAGATGTATTTTACAGATCAGGTCAGCTCAGATAAGAATTAGCAAAGTAACACATTCCTTTAGCTCCCATTTCCTATCCTTAGGAGGGGAGCCATGGTTAAGCATTAATTGTAACTATGTATGAAAACATCTGTCTTCAAACTAGAATTTTCCAGCTGTGTTGGACTACAACTCCTATCACATTTGTTTAGAAAACCGAATTCCTATCATACCCAGGCAAAAATCATTGGCCCTATGTAGAGAGGGGGAAAAAAGTATGTTCTAGGATATCTGGAAGGATGGAGTAAGATAGAAAAAGGGGAGTGAAGGAGGCATTTCCCATACAGTATACTTATTATTTATTTATTATTTATTTATTTATTAGATTTATATGCCGCCTTTCTCCGGAGACTCAGGGTGGCTTACAATGTGTTAAGCAATAGCCTTCATACTTTTGTATATACCTGCTTAGTAGGGCTTTCAGCCTCCCCTAAGCAGTGTTCTTTTTTATACAAAGTCAGTTTATTGCCCCCACAATCTGGGTCTTCATTTCACCTACCTCGAAAGGATGGAAGGCTGAGTCAACCTTGAGCATGGTGAGATTTGAACTAGCAATCATTGCAGGCAGCTGGCAACTACCTGCAATTATTACCTTCAGTATCCAGCTCGCAGGATGCTTAGATCTGGCCTATGGGGCCAACCTGGAAACAGTGAAGGATCAGGCCACAGTGCCTCTGCCAGCAAAAACAGAGCCAGGAAGGGCCACACGCCAAAAATGGAACCCAGGAGGGCCGCATGCAGCCCTCCCTGGCTCTGTTTTCACTTACAGATGGCTGCAGGACGTCGAGCTGGCCATGTCCACCCTGGCCACGCCCACTCCAGCCACACCCACTCTTCCCCCTGAGGTCAAACACAACCCTGATGTGGCCCTCAATGCTATCAAGTTTGACAGCCCTGATATAACTCATGAAACTCTGAACTTAGGTTAACAAAAGACTACAGTTCAGATCATGTTACCCTGTTTTCCCCAAAATAAGACATCCCCTGATAATAAGCCCAATCGGGTTTTTGAGCGCATGGCAATAAGGCCAAGCCCTTATTTTCGAAGAAACACAATACTATTGCAGATAAACAATAACCATGAGCCATAATATAAACATATGGCTCACTCAACAATGACTTAGGTCATTGGTTGGTTTGGGTTCACCCAAAATGCAGAAATCCCATTTTAGTTAAGTCTGATTTGTTTGCAACCCTTGCCGATATCAGAAAAATCCTTCATTTCCCTACCAAATTATTTGAAGCAGCAGCTTATTCCTTTGCCTCCAGTAACGCTAAAGTTTAACCTTTTCATGCATCCATCCAATGAGCCACGTTATAGATTAAGCAGTACAATAATCACAAAAGCAGTTGAAACCGAGAGCACAAAATCAAAGGGAGGAAAATCCAGCATTTTATGATAGAATTCATATGAAAGCGCATTAAACAAGCATAGGTTTTAAGCATTTCAGCATTTTAGTTCAATAATTTTACATTGTTTAAACTCAATTTATATTGCAGGGCTTTTAAAAGAATACTGAAAAGTCTATCTGTCTATCTATCCATCATCTATCCATCCATCCATCTATCTATCTTAAACATGTTTATGCAGATTTTTAAAAAGAAAAGCTACTTCCATTTACTTAGTGTTAGTATGATAGCGCAACATAATTTGATCAATTTAAATGCCTGGAATACTGATGCTTGAGCTGTTTACATGAATAAAATTCAATTTCTGTAGCCAAGGCTCAGAAAACGGATTTATAAGGATTGGTCAAGGATTCCATGCTCATTTAGAACTGGAATTCAAACTAAATTCTGATAGTTATTTAATCTTCAATTGAACACACGCAATGAATGGGTGTCCACCATGTTTCCTGCCCATATTCTGTGCTGTGTCCTATAACCTCTGAAAGATCTTTTTTTAAAAAATTTGATTTAAATGCTGCCCTTCTCCAGAGACTCAGGGCAGCTTACAATGCGTTAAGCAATAGCCTTCATACTTTTGTATATTTTATACAAAGTCATCTTATTTCCCCCACAAACTGGCTCCTCAATTTACCTACCTTAGAAAGGATGGAAGGCTGAGTCAACCTTGAGCCTGGTGAGATTCGAACTTACAGTAATAGCAGACAGCTGGAGTTAATCACAATGCATTAGTCTGTTGAGCTATCCAGGCTGCATATTAAGGGATTCCAGGAAAAATTGGAGGTACTACTATAGATGCAACAAGAGACAAATACTGTAAGATGGAAAGGTTTTTTTTTTCCTTTTCAAAAGCCACCTTGCTTCTTGAGCTAAAGCCATCTTTGGAGTCAATATCATGGAAAGCCGTGATATTGGTTCATGGAAAGTCATGGTATTGTATATTCAACATGGAAAGAGAAGAAGGATGGAACAAGAAAGACTTGTCATACCACTTTGCAATTTTTCACATGGTGGGGAGGCAACCTTTGGCCGGGTTCTCTTCTTGTGCAGTGAATTGGGTAACCCCAAATTGTCCTGACACAATTCTCCTTCTTCCCAAAATAACAAAGATAATTATTATGATGGAATAGATAGCATCAACAAGACCATATACTAGTGGTGGTTAACCTTTTCTGGACCGAGTGCCCAAAGCGCATGCACCCCCAAAATGCAATGTGCGCGCAGTCCCCATGCATGCATTCATCGCCCTCCCCGCATGCACCCTTCCCCCTGTGCATGCATGCATGGCCCCACTCATGCACCCTCCCTGCACATGCATGTGCAGCCCCCCGTATGTGTGGCAGAGACCCAAAGACCAGCTGGCCAGTGGGAGGCATGCACCCATGTGCGCCAGAGCTAAGCTGTGGCAATGGCTCATGTGCCCACAGAGAGGACTCTGCATGCCATCTCTGGCACATGTGCCATAGGTTTGCCACCACTGCCATATATATTTCTACTGTTTCCTTTTTATGAAATTGGAAAGGGGAGAGAGAGAGAGAGAGACAGAATGCTTATTGATTTATATATGGGGCAGGGAATTACTGCATTTACATTCTTTTCATGGACTTTCTATTGGTATTTTGTAAACAAAATCCTGGACTATTTGAGCCTTTAGTCTGATCCATCAAGAGCTTATATTTCAGAAGAACTAATTGTATTAATGAGCTGTGGTGGTACAGTGGTCAGAATGCAGTACAACTGACTGTTGGTTGCAGTTCAGCAGTTCGATTCTCACTGGCTCCAGGTTGACTCAGCTTTCCATCCTTCCGAGATGAGTAAAATGAGGACCCAGATTGTTGGGGACTATATGCTGATTTTGCAAACCACTTAGAGAGGGCTGTAAAGCAGTGTGAAGCACTATATAAGTCTAAGTGCTATTGCTATTGCTATTGCACCTGTTGAACTACTCCATAAAAATTTTATCTCTCCTTTCCCAGACTCACTTTCACAAGCACACTCATCTACATAGACCTTCCTTCCTTTAAGGACATTAAATAAGCTGAGGATCACAAAAGGAACAGAAACCTTCTTCATTTTAGAATGTGGCCACTGTCATCATGGGTGAAAGTGAATGCCTATTAGCTGACTCAGCATACGAGCGATACATTGCACTGTGACGGTTTACATGTCAAATTTTGGAGCAAATATCTGTAAGAGAAAGGCTTGAAGTACCTCCCTGCGTAAATGTGTACTGTTTTACATTTGGAGTTTTGTTGTTAAGACTTATAGAAAGACTCGATAGCAAACAGCAACCCCTGGTGACAGACCTCAATAATACATTGACATCCTTAATACCCAAGGGTATGGGAGAAAGTAACTGTCAAGAGGGACACCTAGTGGTCGAATCTGATCCAGGAAGTTACACAGTTGTCTAATAATATTCTACAGGAAAACCAGAAAAGCAAGTAAATTACTTCTTAAGGCCAGAAAATCAGGTGGAACGTATCACTTGTCATTTTTATAAAACTGCAGAGAAGGAAAGAGACTGGGAATATCAATCACAAAAGATGCACTTTCAGAACTTCATCTAGAGGTACATGACACAACAATTATGTCAAAACTAACCAAGAGAAAGCCTTCTCACTGCCTGGTTGGAAAATCACCTGAGAAATTCAATCTTGTCTTGACATCCATAAAATGTACAAAGTCTCTTAACTGTTCTTTGTTTTCATTTACGTTAGCAGAATTTCAATGTAAAATTTAAAGTACACCATAGGTATTAAAGTATCTATTGAGTTCACTGGGGGGGGGAGCTATATGTAATATTAAATGTGATTTATATTCACTCTCATTTTCTTGGTCAGAGGAAGTGATATAAAAGTGAAACAAAGAAGAACAAATAAATTAGGATGCATATCTTATGAGAGATTCTATACCAACTCAAATGTTCTCCCCATGAATGAATTAAAGATATACAGTGCATGGGAAGGAACCAATAGGTTTCACTTTCTCCACTCTGCTCCAGAAAGGAGGTATTGAATAAGAACCTAAAAATTCAAATGGTTGTCTCTGTTAGTGATCATTATCCATTCTCAGGGACACATTCCTTAACAATATATAAAGATGTGAGCACCTTCCCCGAGTGTCAAGAATCACAAAAAGAAAACAGGAATAGAACTTGGTGTCCTTCTCCTTCGAACATGAATTACCCCAACCAAGTGCAAGGGTGGGATTCTATTGGTTCAGACCAGTTCGGGCGAACTGGTAGCTCCAATGTCAGCTGGGAGCGAACTGTTTTGCTTCAACGATCAAGTTGGCCCGCCCACCTGCCCCTGCACTTTACTTACCTTTATCTTCTCAGCTGATTGGTCCAATGGAGCGGATTGCTGTACCTCAGCTGTTCCTCCCAAGTGGTAACAGAGAAGGTTAGTATTTGTAAAACTATGCACACGCGCTCAGCGCGCATTAGGCATGCACATGCGACTACCGAACCGGTTGTTAAATCGGCAGCATCTCACCACTGACCAAGTGGAATATTTGAAATATTTTACTACAAATTCATTTTGGAGACTTTAAAACCAGCAACCCATCCTGCAAAGTGCTTTAAATCCAAAGGATCTTTCTAGACTTATATTCTAGATGGTGTTTGCTAAGTAAGGTATCTTGATAGGATCCAAGACACAGGTTAATAGTTTGGAACTGTGGGAAACATAAATAGTGTGGGAGCACTATTAAGAAGCAATTATAGTCAAAACAACAACAACAAAAAATCTATCCAGACTAGAAAAAACTTTATGCCCATACATGGCTGAACTAAGTATGAGGCCTCTCTTTTCTCCTTCCCACCCAGACACGAGTAATTTACTCCCCTTCCAAAACATCAAAAAAAAAAAAAAAGTTTGTCTAGAACTTTTCAGAGGCAAGCTGATATTTGCAGCTGGAGGGCTGAAAACGGAGGAGCACTTACATGTACTTTATTCTCAGTTTAGATGGGACAATGGCAATTTCTTCCTTCTAGAGACATTTGCAACTTAAGGGAATCTTACCAGGGGGGGGGAAATATCTTATGGATCATGGCCACAAGGGGAGTTCTGCAGAGTGAGATCTCAGGCTTTCTTTAACAGAATGAAAAGAACAAGGAAGCATGCAGCAAGACCAGCTCACCAATTTTGGAAAAAAAATGTAAATGTACAAGACATTTGGCATCTAAAGAGGAATGAGATGTAGGAACATTAAACCTAAAGTTCAAATTATTACTTATCTGCACCATTGGGTATAGAATGTCTTCCCTGAAGGTTGAAAATGTGAGCAGATACCAAGGAGGAAAGCTCTTGCCATCTCCAATTTCCATCTAATCTTCATCCCAGCTGAGTAAACCAAATGAAGCCTCTGGTATTTGACTAAGCTCTGGGTTAAGTAGGTGGATTGAAGAGACTGGAGACAGGCTTCAGACAATAGCACTTTATTCAGCAACTATTTACAATCCAGCAGCCTGTCCCTGTAACAGCTAGCCAACCAGCGGATCATCTGCCCACGAGCTGGTGATGTTGTTGATGCCGGTCACTCCCAGGCCAAGGGATTCGAACCAATCCAGCCCAAGCAGGTTGGGAAGGTTTCCTCCGACAACTGTTAAGGTCAGCTCGCCCCAGAATTTGTTGAATTGGACCTTGAAGGTTCTGCAGCCAATGACAGGGATCCGGTTTCCCTGGTAATCACTGAGCCGCATATTGTGTCATTCAAGTTGGTGTTTTTGAAGTCTTGGAAAAGCAGTCTTTAATGCTTGCCAGGAGACAATTGTTACCAACAAGCCGGTGTCGATCTCCATGTTACAAAGTGACCCTTCTATCTGTACAGTGACATGAAGCTTTTTCCTGCAGGGGGTGCTTCTTTTGTTTCTGGCGCCCTTTCACTAGCAGTTTCACGCCTAGGCTTCCAATTTTCCCACCGAAACGGTCTTGGACCATCTACCTTTGCAATGTCTGTGTCAGTTCAATAGTTAACGGGCTGGTTTGCTCAGCAGACTTTTGCCAAGTGTCCCTTCTTATTGCATCGGCGGCAATTAACATTCTTATAACGACAGGATGCTGTCCTCCACATCTGGCACATAGTTGCCTTCTATTCTCTGGCTTTGTATATTTCTTCTTTTCTGTGCGATAGACCTCGTCCTCGCTACTTTCAGAATCTTCATCTTGATGACGGCTCTTATGAATCATGGCAGTCTGTTTTGCTGCAGCCGGATCTGTAGCAAGCTTCTGGAGTGATTCGGCTGCCCTATTTGATGACTCAGTTGCCCTTGCTTCGTCCAATGCAGCCTGCAATGTTAGTTTTGTCTTTGCTAAGAGTGTTCTCTGCAGTCGGAGATCTTTTACTCCCCAAATTATTTGGTCAATCAGAATATCGTGCAGGTCTCTAAATTTGCAGTGAGCGGTGGCTTTTCGCAGCGCAGTGACAAATTGGTTGATAGATTCTCCATCCTGCTGCATTCAGTGCTGGAATTCATAGCTTCTCACCATTTTTGATGGGGAAGGAACGTAGTGTGTTCTTAGTGCATTTTGTAGCACTTGCCATGGTAGGGATTGTACTGGAGTTGGTTCACACAGGGCTTCAGCGGTGTCAAACACATCGTGCCCACAGTAGCTCAGAAACAGTGCTCTTTTTCTGATGTCCAATAGTCCAAGGAAGTTGTTTGCTTCCATGAAGCACTCAAACCTTGTCATGTAAGTGCCCCATTTCTCCTTCGCTGGATCGAAGGGAGCCAGAGGGTGAAACACAGACATGCTTGCCGCTATTTCAAGCATTTGAATTTGGCGTGCAAGATGGCTGCCGTTCGTGTTGCTGCTGGACTGGATTGTTTCATTGTCAGCTCTTTTTGGTCTCAGTGATTTCTTCAAGATCCCACCTTCATCGCCAGTGTTAAGTAGGTGGATTGAAGAGACTGGAGACAGGCTTCAGACAACAGCTCTTTATTCAGCAACTATTTACAATCCAGCAGCCTGTCCCTGTAACAGCCACCCTTTATATAGAGGGCTGTCTGGGAGCTCAGCCAATCACATTTAAGCATACTTCCTGCCCAAACAGTGGACCACAGGGAAAACTTCCTTGTCAATATCTAACACTCTGTATAGCACATTAGGTAACAGCAGCAATAGTGAGCCAGCAAATAAGCAACCAAGCCGTGCACCTTTGTGAAAGATGCACAATACCTTGTCCTAGACACAGTAGCACATCTCTCCACCTCCACTCCCACTATTCACACTGTACAAATCATCTGCTGCAGCAGCAGTAGAGCTCATTACACTTCTCAATTAATTAAGGGAGAAAGGCCTGTTTTTCTTCCGTTGGCAGAGGTACACCTATGTTAAAGCACAAAACTCTCTCGGTATTCAGAATTAAAAAACAGCTTATACCTTCAACCGGAAATTGGTACTCTTGATGGACCATCATTTTCATCTGCCTGCAATTTGGCAGTTCAAATCTCACCAGGCTCAAGGTTGACTCAGCCTTCCATCCTTCTGAGGTGGGTAAAATGAGAATCCAGATTGCTGGGGGCAAGAGGCTGACTCTGTAAACCTCTTAGAGAGGGCTGTAAAAGCACTGTGAGGCAGTATATATGTCTAAGTGCTATTGCTACTGCTATTTTTCCTCGTATTGCCAAAAACAAAGTGATTGGGGATAGGGAACCTGAAGTTCTCTAGCTGTTGCTGTATTACAACTCCCAGTCACACTAGCCACAGGGGTGGGCTGCTGGGGGTTCGCAGGAGTTTGGGAGAATCTCTCGCTAAGATTCTGTGTAGTTTGAGAACCCCCAAATCCCACTCCTGGCTGGCCCCACCCCACCCATCCCTCCCCTCCCCTCCCTTGAGTCCCTATGTGGCCTGTTTTGGATGCAGGTAAGTGCAGGGCATGCGCAGACTCAGGGAAGGCGAAAAATGGGCCTACTGGAAGTTTGGGAAAGCCGGCCTCCAGAGGGCCTCTGGAGCCTGGGGAGGCCATTTTTGCTCTCCCGGAGGCTCGAGAAAAACCTCCCGAGCCTGGGGAGGGCAAAAACACCTGAGCCCAGGGAGGGCAGAAATGCCATGGTGCAGGAGGCCGACTAGGCCATGCCCATCATCGCCATGCCCACCCAGCAACCGGGCAAAGAACTCCTTGCTAAAATTTTTGAAGGCCACCCCTGACTAGCCATCATGGTTTCTGCTGAGGGATGCCAAGAGCTATGGTTTAATGACACCAGTAAAATCATGGTTTCCCCATCCATGATATATAGAACCCTGTGGGAAATGATCTGATGAGCTTTAGAGCTGTGCACTTTTGCAAAGGAATACTTCCCCTCCCCAGACATTTTAGGAAAGTGCTTCTTTGAAACAAAACAATTTCAAAGTTTTGATAACGCCAGCGCCTGCACATACATAGTGCATATATAGAAGCCAATACTGGTAAGATGGTTTAATTGATCAAGATAGATCAATGTTTTCTCAAGGCGAAATGCCACAGCTACAGGTTCTTGCAGTTGATGCATCCTTGATCAGCTATTAATTTTTTCCTTCTATTTTGAACACATTATTGTCCCCAAGATTATGATAAAGTACTTCTTTTTTTAAAAAAAAAAAGTTCTATTTTGCTATTTAACCTTTCCCAACTTAGTGCCCTTCAGATGTGTTCATATTCTGTAGGGTTTTCCAACAGATTATAATGGCAATACGTTTTCTGTCTAAGACTAATGTTTTCAAGATTTCTTGAATACACACTTACAGTAAAACTGAGGGTAATGTTGCACCAAATACTTTTTCCTCTTTTTTTTTAACATTCATTAGATGAACTTATAAATAACTTTTCTCTTATATAAGAGAAAGTTATATACAATATAACTCTCAAATGGATCAGGTCAGTGGTGAAATCTAAATTTTTTTACTACTGGTTCAGTGGGCGTGGCGTGGTAGGCATGGTGTGGCTTGGTGGGCGTGGAATATCATTTTCAGAACCTTTTCTCTTCCACAAGGCCAAATCATTCCATATTTATCAACCTTATTTCTCCCATGTAGGGAGCATCTTCCAATAGGTATATTACCAAGGTGCCAAAAAAACTGGCTATAGCATAGCGATCTAAATAAATTTCTTCCTTGTAAAACAGATCTGGATTCAATGTTAACCAAGAGGAATGGATAGGTTAATAAATGAAGTGTTTTGGTATGGAATTATTGTGGGGCATTGTTAAATCAGCAAGGACAGTTGAATAAAAAGTATTTTTGGTTAATGTTTGGGGCTTTGTTATTGTTGAACGCTATAAGAAATCACAGAATGACAACTCTCCTTTCGAATAATGATTGGTTTTTATTTACTAAACTGAAAACTGCAAAAAGTGTGGGTTCTACATGAGAGAGAGAGAGAGAGAGAGATATGATGGTGGATGGATGGATGGATGGATGGATGGATGGATGGATGGATGGATGATGGATGATAGATAGATAGGTAAATAAGTAGGTAGGTAGGTAGGTAGGTAGGTAGGTAGGTAGGTAGGTATAAATCTCTCACACACACATACACACAGATTGACATGCTCTAAATTCCTTTATTCATTGGACCGTCCAAATACTTCTCCATGAAAGGATGATACCCTGGATGAAACCACGGATCCATTTAGACCAGAACTGTCCACTTTGTCAACAGTTTCTGTGAGAGTTTTCCTCCATAGTTTTATCCCTTGAACAGAAATCTTAGATACCGGAACTCTATTTCCTTGGCAAACACAAATTTTAAAGGATTACATTTAGGAGCATTGATGGGAAAGCCCCTAATCCAACCGTTTCTTTTTTTTAAAAAAAGATATTACCTTGAGGTTTGGGTTTGATAAGCTTCCCACAAGGCTTTGAAATGGTGACAGTCTTCTGGCAGTCCGCATTGTGCAAAGCTCGTTTTAGATTTCCAGTTCGAGTCTTCAGAGCAGTGTTTAGATCACACTCTCCCCATGCCTGGAATTGATATTTACATTCCGCTGTGAAAAATAAATGTCTGTATTACTTTTTTTATTATCAGCAGCTGATAAAAGCAAGGCTCGGTATAATAACAAAGATATTTTATCCAGCTTTTATTCAGAATAATGCAGGCAATAAGGCAGATTTTCATGGCGGAAACCATAAAACCACTTCCAATGTCACTGTATCATGGGCTCGAAAATTGAATTTGTACAAATGAATTAAGCAGGATTTCAAACACACTCCCGAAAGGTATTGGCTCCAGCTCATTAGAAACAGAGGTATAAACAAGATGGAAATGGAGTGCTCACAAACCCAGGATGCAAATTGCATACTGATATCACAATCACAGTTCTCTGAATGCCTGGTAACAGAATCGCAAGGAAAATTTACAATAGAGCAAATGCCTTTTGAAAGGAGGGGAGGAGAAAATAATGTGAGAATGATGTACAAATACCTTTGCTGTGAAGTTCTGTTAATCTTATTGTATTCTGCTAATCATCCTAGAATTACCTCAAAATTCTCCTATCTAATTTTATTACAAAATGGTAGTACCACTTTATACCGCACTGGTACTTTGAAGTGGACTACCAGATTCTGTAACAGCTTTGTTCCCTAGGCCATCCTTCTGGTAAACTGACAAGATTCATTTTTCTTGCCATGTACATGTTTACATCTGAACTAGGCTGTGTTGTTTCACTGTGTCATATAATATATGCGGGTATACGTTTGTTTGTTTGTTTTTGTCATGTTTAAAGGTAAAGGTAAAAGTTCCCCTCACACATATGTGCTAGTGGTTCCCGAATCTAGGAAGTGGTGCTCATCTCTGTTTCAAAGTCGAAGAGCCAGAGCTGTCCGAAGACGTCTCCGTGGTCATGTGGCCCGCATGACTAAACACCAAAGGTGCACAGAACGCTGTTACCTTTCCAACAAAGATGGTCCCTATTTTTTCTACTTGGATTTTTTACATGCTTTCGAACTACTAGGTTTGGCAGAAGCTGGGATAAGTAATGGGAGCTCACCTCATTACGCAGCACTAGGGATTCGAACCACTGAACTGCCAACCTTTCGATCGACAAGCTCAGCATCTTAGTCACTGAGCCACTGTGCTCCTCTCATTTGTCATGTTTAGGAAGTGTATATTGGAGGTGGTGACCTTTTGAGAGTTGTATGAAACAAAATTTCATTTTAATGTATTTTAATGTATGCTGATTAGTGTACATTTAAAGTGACAACCAAGTTAGTCTAAGTAGTCTAAGTCTGAATCCAGTTTTGGTCACCACAGTACAAAAATGTTGCTGAGTGCAGAGAAGGATAATAAAGGGGACTGGAGGATAATAAAGGGGACTGGATATGATCAATGGTTATGGGAACTGAATAATTCTATCTAACAAAGAGATGGATTAGGGTTGACATAATAGCTGTCTTCCAATATTTGAGGGTTTGCCACAGAGAGGAGTGGGTCAATCAATTGTCCAAAACACATGAGGGCAGGACATGAAATTACAGATGGAAGATTATCAAGGAGAGAAGCAATTTAGAACTAAGGAGAAATTTCCTGACAGTGAGAATAATTAATCAGTGGAACAGCTTGCCTCCAGAAGCTATGGGTGCTACACTGGAGATTTTTTGGAAGAATTTGGACAGCCACTTATCCCAAATGGTATAGAATGCTTGAGCAAAGAGGTGGACTAAAAGACATCCAAGATCCCTTCCAACTCTGTTATTCTGTATTCTGTCGAAATGACCTTAGACCCATTTATAGAATCCAGATAAAATAGTCCAATATGTATAAAACAAATAGTAGTAAAAACAAAAATGATGATACAGTAACAAAGCAAAATTGAAAAGCTCATCTTTGTTTTCAATTGTAAAGAGCAAAAAGGCGGGATAAAGGAAAACAAAGCCAAAGGGAAAAGAAATCGTGAGAACTAGAAGAATCCAGACAAAAGAAGTGAATAATAAACTATGAGAGAGAGAGAAAGGGAGAGAGGGAGAGATGGAGGGAGGGAGGGAGAGAGAGAGTGATTTAAGTACACAACTAAATAAAATAAAGATCAGTGATAGGGCTGGGTTGTCAAAAAAAGATAGCAGCCACAACCATAGGATGAAAGCCCCACTCTTCTTTGTGTATTTATGGAGAAAGTTTTCAGCTGCATAGTTCTGGCCACCATTTTGAGATATTTGACAATCCCCACCACCACCATAGATACACTGTTGGTGAAGATTGTAGAAATGATAAAATCCAGGTATACATCTATTAACTTTAATCACTCTGCTAAGGAATTGGGAAAGAGTTCATCTTACATTTATTCGCTTCAACTGATTGTTGTGGTCCAGCAGTGGCCTATAGAGATGGTAGCAGAGTCAGACAGTGAGAAGATTGGGGAGGAACATGGGCCAGTCCTGGAGTCTGGGGAAGGCTCGGATGAGGGCTCTGCATTGGAGGCAGAGATGGCACCAGGACCATCTGGGAGATGTGCTGACTCCAGAGCCTCCAGAGGCTGACATTAGCAAGGCAGAAGAACAGGGGAAGCTTGTTCCCAGTGCGCACATGCGCAGAGCTGCCAGACGGCAAGAACAGTTAAGACAAAAGGGACAACTCGGAAGTAGGGCTAGGAGATGATTGGCACCTCCCATAAGACATAAAGGAGAAGCAAAGGCACGTGAGCTTTTGCAGGAAGCAACTTTGTTTGTTTTGGTCGGTTTAAATTCTGAAGCTCCGTTTGGACTCTGTGCTCCGTGTGGCCTTGCAAAGCTAATTGCCAATTAGGTCTTTGGCAGCGTGTCAAGGGAGATAAAGGTGAGTGCTTATCAGCCTTATCCCAAAGGACTGTGGCAGACTTCTGTCAGACTCTTTACAAACTATTTGTGACACATTATGGCTGTTAATGAACAGAATTCACAGCTATTGAAATAAAAAGAGGGTTTGGGACTAATCGTGTGCTTTTTACTGGCTCAGGAAGCCTAAGTCAGAACACTGATAAAGTTTGATACCAGTCAAGAAATAGAATTAAAAGAGGAATTATAAAGTTTTAATTTGTCCTCATAGAATTAACCCCACCCCACCCACCCAAATGCCACATTTACTACTCAACTCCTTCTTCTCCACAAAGTTTTGGGCATTGGTAGCACCTTCTAAAGATTAGGTAACCTTTTCAGAACATATCCTTTCATTAGATGATGAAGTGGATTCACTATGACAGAAGTTTAAATACAAAGAATTGAAGGGAGTAGGGTCAAGAAAACAAGGTGGGAAGCTAAAAACCCGTCACCAATCTTGAAGATTTCTATAGAATAGAGTAGAACTTTTTATTGTGCTGTAATTGGATCTCTCTGGTATTATTGTGGTGGCAAAGTTTCTCTGTCCCATCACTATTACCTTGAGATTGGTGATGAAAGATCCAAGGAAGTTGAAATCTTCCCTATAGAGTAGGCTACCATGAAATTCTGCAATTAGCAGAGAAAGCAAGAGCTTACAAGAGCTCCCCATATCTGAACTGAAGTGGCATCCACTCATTCCTGCATCAATAGAGAGCTTTACTATCAAGAAACCCGCTGTTCCCATTTCATAACTTTATCCTGCCACTCTTTCACTAGTCATTTGTCTTCCCTCCAAGGTCATGGATAAAAAAAAAATCTAACATATGTTGCATGCCTTGAGGCTGACCTTGGATGGTGTTCAAATAATGGGGAAATTACTACTTTTACATTGATATATCTGAAGACAACTTCAATCTGACTCATTCTTGGGTTGAAAATGAGCAGTGTGCCTTGAGAATGAGGCCAGAGAAAATACTGTTATGGCATGCTTGTGCTATGGGTAGATGAATGGGAAGAAAGATCAAAAGGGAAAGCCCCAAGAATGAATAAGAGTGAACAAGAAGGTGGAAAGGACATATTCTACAAAAGAACCATAATCAAGGTTGCCCATTGCAGTTGATAGAATAATAAGAATAAGATTTTGACTGCAAATCAGTGTGCAAGTTGTCCTCCATGTATTAAAAATACATGGAATCTATTATCACTTTGACACTATGATCTTTCTACCTTTGAATTTCGTTGAAACTTTTGATGTTAGGGATGCTCTACAAGCCCTCGGTTGCCAAAAAATTCTCCGGTTTTCATTGCAATACAAGACATGTGAAGAATCCCTTGGGTTCGAATTCAGCCTGTTCCCTGTGCAGTCCATAGAATGCTGAGGAGCTGGGTAAATTTATCTTTCATGTATGGATGATCAGCTGTTATTCAGATTGTAAGGGGGAAAAAATGTAAGCCTGGATAAGAATGAAGAAGAGGTTGACCAGTAGCAAGGTAGATGAATCCACGTAAGGTGGAAATGAATGTACCAGTGGAAGATGTGAAAGGCCAGTCTGAAAATGAATCATCCTGGATAAATTCTATTTATGTGGTCCAGAAAAATAGAGTAACAGAGTTGGAAGGTCTTCTAGTCCAATCCCCTGCTTAGGCAGGAAACCCTACACAAGGGGTCTCCGACCTTGGCAACTTTAAGACTGGTGGACTTCAACTCCCAGAATTCCTCAGCCAGCTGGGTTAACAATGCACTGATGACATAATTTATCCATTCATTACAGAACAAGAGACTATCTTCCTCAGGATCCCTTGTGATAGGTAGCTGTAACTTCAGCCACTCTAACAAGTACAGTGAACATTTTTCCCTAGTCTGAAATAATTTCAGATAATTGTCCAGAGGGCAGGACAAGAAATAATGGTTGTAAACTAATCAAAGAGAAAAACAACCTGGAATTAAGGAGAAACTTCCTAACTGAAAGGACAATTAACCAGTGGAACAGTTTGCCTCCAGAAATTGTGGACGCTCCAACACTGGAGATTTTTAAGAATAGACTGGGCAGTCACTTGTCTGAGACGGCATAGGTTCTCCTGTTTGAGCAGGGGGCTGGACTAGAAGACCTCCAAGGTCCCTTCCAGGTCTATTCTATTCAGGATTCAGAATTTCCCCAGACCAAGATTTTAATCATGTTTTCTCACCCCTATCAACTCTTAAGAGTTATTTAGTCATTTGGAAAAGGCAGGGATTGGAGCTCCGAAGTGAAAAAATTGCAGTGGCCACATTAAACAGTGGAACTCCTTGATTTGGGAGATTACTTTGGTACCTTCTCTGGAAGTCGTCTTTAGGGAGATATTTTATTTGGTATATAACTTAAACTACAAGCATGCTTGTTTCTACTCTTCATTTAGAATAATAATTTGTATTAATTTATTTTAGGGGGCACAATGGATCAGGGGTTAAAGATGCCAAACTTGTCAGCTGGAAAGCTTGTCAGAGTACATTCATAGACTAGAATAGGCAACAAGGTCAGCCAATGAATAGACATGGCAACTGGGTCAGTCAGTGAGCGCTGTTTGGAAACTGAAACAGTTTGGAGCCTGGGCGTGGCTAAACTAGTTTGTCTGCTGAACTGAAACTGGAAACTCTTCTCTTCTCTACTTGTGTATGCTTGTCCTCTCTACCACATTGGAAGAACCACTCTTGGTATTGTAAATATATCTCATGTGTTATTATATATATATAAAGAGAAGTTAATGAATACTGCTGAATCAGTTACCTGTGTGTGCTTTCTGGATTTGATTTCTGCAACAAACTATAACAAAACTGACAGCCTGGGTTCAAGACCCAAATGCCATGTAATACCCATTACATGCCCCAGTTCCTGCCTACCTACCAATTTGAAAGCATGCAAATGCGAGTAGATAAATAGGTAGATAAATAGATAGATAAATAGGTTCCCACTTGGGTAGGAATTTAACAGTGTTCCATGCACCTCAGTATATAGTCATACTGGCCACATGACCATGGAAGTGTCTTTGGACAATGCTGGCTCCCTGGGCTAAGAAGAGGAGATGAGCACCACCCTTTAGAGTCAGACACAACTGGACAGTGGAAACCTTTACGGTTTACCTTTATCAATTTATTTCATGGTAAACTAAGGGTCTGTGGCAAAAAGCACATGGGGTAGCATCACAGTTCAGCCACTTTCATAGGGTGCCAATTAAAATTCTGCACAAAATACAGGTCATATCATGATCTTTGGACCAAGACTACCGGGATTACCTGAAAATAAGACCCTGTCTTATTTTATTTATATATATGTGTGTGTGTGTGTGTGTGTGTGTGTGTGTGTGTGTGTGTTTGTTGTATTGAGTCATCCTGGATTACCACGAATGGAGGAGATATCACAAATCTCCAATTTTTGCCTTTCAGCCCAATCTCATGGGCCGTCCAGACAGTATCATATAGCCGACAAGCTATTTTTCTATGTTTTTAATATTTTTGCTGATAATTCTATAAATAAAGGGAGGCTGTTATAGATCTATTTCGAGCTTATTTGCTCTCGTCAGACAGTCATACCCTTACTGGGATTTGAACATATATATATGTTTTCTGAGGTTTTCGCGGGTGTTTGTATGTAGGTCTTTGGTTATTCGGGTCTTCTCCCGCGTAGAATTGGAAGTATCTTGGCGACATTTCAATGAAGTCTCATTCGTCATCTTCAGGCTGGTGTTCTCCTGGAAGCACGAAGCCGAGAACACCAGCCTGAAGATGACGAATGAGACTTCGTCGAAACGTCGCCAAGATACTTCCAATATATATATATATATATATATATATATATATATATATATATATATATATATATATATATATATATATATATATATATATATAGGTCTTATTTTCGGGGGATGTCATCCACTGACTAACCTCACTTGCATGCGTCATCCCCAGCCTCCTTTTTGCTGTCAGAGGCCTTCAGGGACTTCTTCTTCTGTGGCCAGCAAGGCTTTCCTGAAGGCCTCTGTAGCGAATAACAGAGCTCCAGATTGATCCAGAGCTTTGTTATCAACTACAGATGCCTTCAGGAAAGCCTTAGCCAGCCTTGCTGGCTGCAAAAGAAATGGGTCGGCAAGGCAGGTGTTGGGGTATGCAAGACCTGGCTACAACTGTCCAAAGGTAAGTAATGGGCAGCTCCACCCCGCATCCCCTCCCTAGCTTAATTTTTACCCGTGCACTCTGGAATGGGTGGGATCTTAATTAGGGCTTATTTTGGGCGTAAGACTTATATTGGGTGCACATGTAAAAATCAAGGTAGGACTTATTTTCAGGGTAGATTGTATTTTGGGGGAAACGGAGTATAGAGGACGTTCATACAAACTGCCCCTGTAACTTACAGAGATAGGTGTGTGGCATAATTAAAGCAAGTATACATCCAGAGGAACAAAATACACTTCCCCCTCTTGCCAGATATGCTGGAGAATGTTTTCACATGGAAAGATATGAAGAACAAAAATCAAAATTCTTGGGCTGGAAGAAGCAAAGCAGCAATTCTTCAAGCCCAGATGGCTGCAAGAGGAAGAGACATGGAATTGAACTGAGCAATATTATTCAGCTAGTGCCAATAAATTCTGGATCAAATTTTTCCTTCTTGTATTGAAAACTGCAAAAACTGAATTTTTTCTAATATCAGCTTTAATAAACATGCTATTAGCTATTTTGGATAATAGGCAAGTGCTAGAGGTTCAGAAGTGAGTTTGTGTCTATGCCTTTATAGGTAGTTCTTGACTTACAACATTTGTTTAATGACCAAAGTTATGGCACTGAAAAAAGTGAGTTATAACCATTTTTCACACTTATGACTGTTGCAACATCCCGATGGTCATGTGATCAAAATTTGGATGCTTGACAACTGACGTATTTATGATGGTTGCAATGTCCTGGGTGTGTGTGTCATGTGATCATCTTCTGATAAGCAAAGATTTATCTAACAACCATGCTAATAATTTAACAACTGCAGTGGTTCATTTAACAAGTGTGGCAAGAAAGGTCATAAAATAAGGCAAAATTCACTTAACAATGTCTTGCTTAGCAAGGGAAATTTTGGGCTCATTTGTGGTCATAAGTCAGAGACTACCTTTATAACACACCATAAAATACTCCAAATAAGCTTTCTTTCCTTTCTTTTCATTCGTCTTTCTTGGTAACTTGAAGAGAGGAATGAAAGTTTGCCAAATAGATTTCCCTGCCTGATTAAATATACCATATGTTAAATGTTTGGATCAAGTCATTAACTACTAACAAAGTCATTAAACAGAATAAGAAGTTTTTAATATGAATGTGAGACCGAATTATCTACCTATCTGCCTTTCTTTCTTTCTTTCTGACTGCCTTTCCTTCTTTCTTTCTGTTTTTCAGTCTTTCTTTTGTTTTTGCTTGGTTGTTGATTTCTTTCTTCCTGGCTTTGCTTGCTTGCTTGCTTTTCTTTCTTTCTTGCCTCTCTGTGTTCTTGTCTTTCTCTCTTTCTCTCTTTTTCTCTTTCTCTCTTTCTCTCTTTTTCTATTTCTCTTTCTCTGTCTTCCTCTCTCTCTGTTTCTCTGTCTTCCTCTCTTTCTGTTTCTCTGTCTTCCTGCTTTTTTCTCTTTCTCTCTCTTTCTTTCCTCCTGTCTTCCTTTTTGTCTTTCCAGGCTGTTGGCTGAAATTCTGGAAGATACTGTTCTAATATATTTCAACATTGAAAAAGACAGGTTTAAGTAATCTGAATAAATAGGTGACTTAACGGTTGTGTTTTAATGCTTATATTAAATATTAATTTTTAAATTTTTGCTTATTAAAAGGGGAAACTTTTTTCCCAAATTCCAAGTTTTTTAAAAATAATAATAGATTAATAGATTAATAGATTAATAATAATAGATTAATAATGATTAATCAAAATCCCTTGGGTATTACCTCCAAATTGCTTCTTCCAGTTGCAGGGAATCTTACATCTTTGAGTCTTCATTGTCTGCTTACAATCAATTCCACTCCGAGTGCCCTCACGGGTCCCAAGGCCACAATCTCCACTTGTAGGAACACAGACACTCCATTGCCATTCTCCGCAATCAGATTTTTTCACCTTCTTCTCTGAAAAGAGTCATAAGGAAAAAGCAGGAGATAATGTTGTATAAATTTAAATTTTTAAATCTTACTCTGATTTTAATGTTTAATTTTATTAAACCGTACACCAGCCCAGAACCCCTCTCCAAGGGAGATGGGTGGTTAGGAAGTATGAAATATGAATGAATGAATGAACCTTGGATAGCTTAACAGGCTAATAAGCAGACTAAAGCCTGTTATTAACATCCAGCTGCCTGCAATTGCACCAGTTCGGGTCTCACCAGGCTCAAAGTTGACTCAGCCTTCCATCCTTTCTAAGGTAGGTAAATTGAGGACCCAGTTTGTGGGGACAATAAGCTGACTTTGTATAAAATATACAAAAGTATGAAGGCTATTGCTTAAGGCATTGTAAGCCGCCCTAGTCTTCGGAGAAGGGCAGCATATAAATCTAATTAAAAAATAGCAAAAAACAAACGAACGAAGAAACAAATCAAACCCAAACAAACAAACAAACCAGTGGTGGGTTGCCCCTGGTTCGCACCGGTTCTATAGAACCGGTAGTAAAACTGGCGGGAGGCTCTGCCTCACCGACCCTGACCCCGACCCTGACGTCATCAGAACGCATGCATAGAAGAGCGTGTGCATGCAAATGAAGCAAGAACGTGCACGCGGCCCCGTTGCAAAGCGGTAGTAAAGGTAAGTAGAACCCACCCCTGAAACAAACAAATAAATTTGGGTGCCCGCGTATGAAAATCAAGAGTTCTTTCTGTAAGGAGCTCTGAGAATAACTTTGGGAGACTGAAGAAAGAGCTGCAGCCTAGACAATAGCCTGACAAGAGATTTCTCAGCCTCCAGAAGGAATGCGGATGGAGAAAGTATCTCAAAAAGGATTGTACCCAGTTCTTTGGAAAGTAAGGGCATTGGAGAGGACTGGTGCATTCAAACTTGCAAGATTCTGGTCCTGTAGCCTTACAATAAAGGTAGTGTTGTTGTTCATGTTTTTGGTTTCCTGTATTTAGTACTTCAAAAGGCTGACACATTTTTACAGCTGTTCTAACTGAAAATGGACAATTTCCAGGAGTTTGAGGTTCTGTGCAGTACATTCTGAATCACTTTTCTTAAACATATGCAAAGCTTACGAGCCGCGATGGTGGTTAGAGTGCAATACTGCAAGCTACTTTGGCTGCCTGCAATTTGGCAGTTCAAATCCCACCTCAAGGTTGACTCAGCCTTCCATCTTTCTGAGGTAGGTAAAATGAGGATTCAAAGGCTGACTCTGTAAACTGCTTAGAGAGGGCTGTAAAGCACTGTGAAGCAGTATATAAGTCTAAGTGCTAATAGAATAGAACAGAACAGAACAGAACAGAACAGAACAGAACAGAACAGAACAGAACAGAACAGAACAGAACAGAACAGAATAGAATAGAATAGAATAGAATAATAGAGTTGGAAGGGACCTTGAAGGTCTTCTAGTCCAACCCCCTGCTTAGGCAGGAAACCCTACACCACTTCAGACAAATGGTTATCCAACATCTTCTTTAAAACTTCCAGTGTTGGAACATTCACAACTTCTGGAGGCAAGTTCTTCCACAGATTAATTGTTCTAATTGTCAGAAAATTCCTCCTTAGTTCTAAGTTGCTTCTCTCCTTGATTAGTTTCCACCCATTGCTTCTTGTCCTACACTCAGGTGCTTTGGAGAATAGCTTGACTCCCTCTTTTTTATGGCAGCCCCTGAGATATGGGAATATTGCTATCATGTCTCTCCTAGTCCTATTATATTATATTATATTATATTATATTATATTATATTATATTATATTATATTATATTATATTATATTATATTATATTATTGCTATTGCTATTGCTATTGCTATTGCTATTGCTATTGCTATTGCTATTGCTATTGCTATTGCTATTGCTATTGCTATTGCTATTGCTATTGCTATTGCTATGCTATTACTGTAAGTCCTTCATTGTGACTATTTAACCCCATCGTTCCAAAAAATGCAAAACAGGGAAACTCTGAGTTCTACCTTTATCTTTTACGAAACCATAAAACAGGATGTTAGAACACCATACATCAGTCTTGGATTGTCCTTTTTATACCTTTTCTAAATATTAAAAATGTGTGCTTCTATAAAGAGAATGTGAAAACCTCCAAGAGAAACATAAAATGGGTAAACAATTATTTCACTCAATCTTTAACTTTAATTGACCAGGTTTGCAAACAATTTATATAATTGCTTTATATAATGTTAAATGTTACGATAATTGCTACGGTATATCTTTCATATGCCTGAGACACATCTGATCTATAGGGACATAATGTAACTGCTGTCAAATTATTTATTAATGTCACAGGGGGGCTCTTAAAATGGCTTCAATTAACTTATTATAAAACTCTGAGGCTCTTTTATACCAAACCAGTCCTCCCGTCATGTCACATTTTGACCTTTCTAGGAACTTTACTGAGTCAGACACTTATTCCAGGTGCAGTGCTGTACATGTCTTCCTCATCATAAACCAATGAGTCCAAGCTGTCAAATTCTACTGCACTTAATTCCTCCATTGCCACTTACAGTGAAACACACCATCAGCATCTTGTCACATTGGCAAGTCCCTAGATTCTTTATCCCAAAAAAAAAAAAAAAAGAAAAAAAAGAAAAAAATTAATGGCTTCTCTATGTTCTAAAACAAAGCACAAAGCACTTGACAATGTTATGTCTGTTGAATCTGTCCCGTGGGGGGAAAAATAGCATGGATGAGCTTGCTCAACAAAACCGGTAATATCTGTAATAGAGCTGTGAACAAAGCAAGCAGAAAATAAATGCCGTTGCATCCAGACTCTCTGCTATACTGGCACCTGGTTTTGGCTCCTCTTAGAAAATACTGATGCCTGGTTCTTGGCTATTCCTAGGAAGATGGGTGACCTTATCAAACCAGGAGCTGCATTTGGTTATTTTGGGAGCTACATGCCTGTGGAGCCAGTGGAAAATAGAAATAGTCTTTCACTAGACCCTTATATAAGGCCTTTATATCAGTGGTGAAATACAAATTTTTTTACTACTGGCTCTGTAGGCATGGGTTGGTGGATATGGTATGGCTTGGTGGGCATGGCAGGAGAAGGATATTGCAAAATCTCCATTTCCACCCCACTCCAGGGAGAAGGCTATTGCAAAAAGTCTATTCCCACCCCACCAGCCAGAGGTAGTATTTGCCAGTTCTCCAAACTACTCAAAATGTCCGCTACCAGTTCTCCTAACTACTCCAAGTTTCACTACCGGTTCTCCAGAACCTGTCAGAACCTGCTGGATTTCACCCCTGCTTTATATACTTTCCAATGCATCCTATAACAAGTAAATGCAGATACTTTCATCAGTCT
Source organism: Masticophis lateralis (assembly GCA_030761175.1). Classification (NCBI taxonomy): domain Eukaryota; kingdom Metazoa; phylum Chordata; class Lepidosauria; order Squamata; family Colubridae; genus Masticophis; species Masticophis lateralis. The sequence goes on from JAUDYJ010000006.1 coordinate 20,990,798, forward strand.
GCCATTAAACACTTAACAAGGAAAAAAAGTGAATTGATGGATAGGCAAGCAGCCATGCAGTCAGAACAGACACAGAGATAGAATCCAATCAATTAGATTTCATTGCCTAGCCAAGATCATATGATGGCTACTAGAGGAGAATGACAAAACGTGTTTATTTAAAAGATTTGTATGATTGTCCAACTTAAAACACAGGTTTGAGAGGTTCACATCAGGGATGAAATCCAGCAGGTTCTGACAGGTTCTGGAGAAGTGGTAGCGGAAATTTTGAATAGTTCGGAGAACCAGCAAATACCACCTCTGGCTGGTCCCAGAATGGGGTGGGAAGAGAGATTTTGCAGTATCTTTCCCCTGGAGTGGGGTGGGAATGGAGATTTTGCAATATCCTTCCCCTGCCACGCCTACCAAGCCACGCCCACCAAGTCACACCACACCCACTAAGCCATGCCCACAGAATCAGTAGTAAAAAAAAATGAATTCCACCACTGGTTCACGTCAATAGTAAAACCACAAACTATAAAACCGTAAAATCTTAAAAACAAACCCAGAACTAAAAACTAAAAACCTGTTTTCTCAATGAACTTCTAGGATGACCCAAAGGGTGCTTCCATCACTCTATCCAAGTGTCAGGAAGGATAAAGGCTAAAAAGGTAAGAGTTGTGCCATTCATTTTAACCAATGGATTTGGGTTTTACAAGTTTAACTAAGTCGAACCCTTAGAATTCCATACCGGGGATCTATCACACTTTTGAATATTTTTTCTGAATCTAAAGAAAAAAGCTAGTGAAGAACAATGGATAAAGCACAGGGGTACCTATTTGAGTGTATGCATATGTGAATTGAAATCCGTTTCCACTGAGGTGCAGTTATCTTCATATACTTGAAGATAATCCAGAAGCTTCACCTTTTGCAATGTTCAGCAAACTGGTTAGTTATGGATACATTAAGGCTTATCCAGGGTTTTAAACTTGATTTCATTGAGGGCCGCATCAGGGTTATGTTTGATCTTGGGGGCTGCGGGGGGGGGGGACATGGCCAGCTTGACATCACTTGTGTCAGGGGCGCCTATGGTGGCCCAAGCGCTCTGCCAACTAAAACAGGCTCCTGAGCTCCGTTTTCAGCTGTGACGACTTCCTACAACCCTCTGCCAGCGAAGATGGAGCTCAGGAGGGTGGCATGTAGGCCAGTTCTTCATTGTTTCCAGGGTGACCCCGTGGGCCAGATCTAAGCACCCTATGGGTCAGAACCAGCCCCTAGGCCTTCAGTTTGATACCCCTGGATTTATTTATGAAACACTAATACTACAGGGATTACAAGGTTTGTCAGTTAGCTTCCAGATACAATTGAAGTTACTAGAAGTTACTTTTAAGGTTGTGTGTTACCCAAGATCTGAATATTTTTGTGACTATTTCAGCTTGACTCTGCCTGCTGAGTAAAATATGGAATAGAGGACTTGCTGAGGGTCTCTTCTCCCCAGGGGGGAAATATCATTATCAGAACTCTTCAACTACCAGCCTTTGCAGTATGGTCTCCCTCTTTTTGGAATGGTTTATCCCTAATATTTTGGCCACCCAATTTGGTTAAGATGCTAGGCTGTTGACCAATAGCTGCACAGCAGGAACATGGGACATTACTTGTCCCATGTCCCAGCTTCTGACGTTCAAAAGGAAGCAAATGCAAGTAGATAAATATGTACTACTTTGGTAGGAAATAATAATGTTCTGTGCGCCTCGACTTACAATCATGCTGGCCCCATCAGCACAAAAACATCTTAAGGCAATGTTGGTTCCCTCAGCTAGGAAATGGTGAGGAGCATCAGCCCAAAGAATTGAACATGACTGAGCAGAGGAAATTGTTACTTTTTTTACTTTCTGAAATCTGTAAAAATGTGATTCTTAATTTGGGGATGAATAAAATGTCATCCCAAATGAAGGAGCACTGAACTGATTAGTTATAACTGTACGTGTGTGTGTGTCTGTGTGTGTGTGTGTGTGTGTGTTATTTATTTGTTTGTTTGTTTGTTTGTTTGTTTATTTTCTGGTATTAATATTGTAACCCAGTCAGGGTTCCAGGTAATGGAGCAGCATAGAATTTGTAGTAATAAATAACAATGAAAAATACCTGAAAGTTTTCTTTCTTTTTTTAATAGTACATCATCTTGTTGTCTGTGGCACAATGCCATTTAACTTGTGGGAAGTGTTGGGTATATTTATTCTGGGAAGACAAAGTGTGGGGAGAAAATGATAGCTGTCTCTAAATATCTGAAAGCCTGTCTTGTAAGAGATGGAGCAAAATTGTTTGGAGTTATTCCAGCAATGAGATACAATGGGTTTCAATTACAAGAAAGTAGGTTTGGTTGGTCATAAGGAAAAATCTTCAGATAAAAAAAGCTGCCCGCAACAACCTCTCTCATGTGGTAGAGTAGTTTGTTTTGCTGGTAGGGAAAGCTGGAAATTTCTGGGAGTTGAAATCCAGACATTTCAAAATTGCCAAGATTGGGAAACATTAGTATAATAACCCCCAGTTATCATTTGTTAAAGAGGCTGTAGTAGTGGATCCCTGCACTCGGAAGGGGATTGTTTCTGATGATCTTCAGTGTCTCTCCCGACCCACATATTCTATGATCTACAGTTACTGTTGATAGTGATTAAAATGTCCTTTTTGATTACAAGTGAGGTACCTATTATTCTTCATTTATTGCTGATTTCCAATATCCAGCAACTTGAACAGCATCTGGGGACTACAGATTGATCACACCCAAATGAATTAATACAGTCAGTGCCTTCAGATAGCCATGCAGTAGATCCACTCTGCTGCTGCCAATTTTCAATAAGTTTAAATTCTGCAGCATTATTTAAAGGTAAGATAGTATAAGGGTGGAATAGGGTAATCAACTTTTTTTTTAATATGCAGATGGTGTTTAAGAAAAATGTGATTTAAACATTACATATCCTTTATAGATGGCATTTGCCCCCAGTGAGATTGGCCAAAAATGTTTCCAAATTTATCTCCCAAATGTTGGAAATGCAGCCATAAATTAGGAACGTACTACCATATGTGGTGGATGTGCCCCAATGCAAAAAAATACTGGTGTAAAATTAAGAGATGGCTGGAAGAAATTATGTAAAGGATAGAATTGAAACCAGAGCTGTTCTTATTAGGAATATTAGACCCGAGAATGGAAAAGAACTTGCAATACATAATACTATACATATTAACGGCGGCTAGGATTGCCCTCGCACAAGATTGGAAACAAGTTAATACACCATCAGAGGAAACAGTGATCAGAAAGATACTTGAATGTGCAGAAATGGACAAAATGACTATGGAGATAAAGGAAAGAGAAGAATCGGACAATTACAAAGTATGGAATAGAATGTAGAAGTAGTTAGAAAACAGAAACCTAAATAAGAAATAGGAGTTTGAAATAAATATTGATTAAATAATAATTAAAGTTATTAATTATTGTCAAAATTAAACTACAGATTGTGTAAGTATAATGTAAATATACGTAACCAGTATGGTTAAAATGGCTGTTATAGTTGTTATAAAGGATAGAAAGGTAAAATAGAAGAGCGAATTACAAAAGCAGAATACACATGCCGACTCAGAATGCTATAAAAATACAATACATTGTTATGTTTGCCTCGTTTTTTATTGTTTTTCTCTGTTTTTAAAGGTGAAAAATGCTTAATAAAAAATATTTTAAAAAAATAAACATTACATATCCTGGTTTTCTTTACTGATCTAGTTACATCTAGTTACCGCACATCCTTTTGTTACACTTGAAGCCACCTTAGTTTATTAAAGGAATATTTTAAAAGGGTTTCCAGAGTGTCAGCAACTAATATCACAGATGAGAAAATTATACATCTTCTCATCTTGAGGCGTTTTCTATATATAACATTTAACTATTCTTAGAAGCATCTTTGCTGTCTGCACTAAATCAAAAGATAGAAGCTATTCTATCTTTTGGGAGACATTTTGATTAAAAGACCAATTTTAAGTGTCTTGTAACAAGAGTAGACACCCCATAGTGGGCAACCCACAGTAGACATGTATTGATACTGGATAAAAACTGTAATCTGTTTGGCACATATCTTCCATATGAACTGTTTTAATGTTTCTGAGTTCTTGATATGGACTCTGATTGTACTGCTTTCCCTCTTTAGACCTAATCAGGCTTTTCTTATGAGCAACATCTAATAGCACTGAAAGTCACCTACTTATTCTGGTTATATATAAACTCTGCATGTAAATTTATTTTACTTTGTCTTTTTCTCTAAATTATCAGTATTACTATTGTTGCAGTTAAAATAGCTATCATGTAACTATCCGTGTGAGTCACAATGTCAAAAAACTGAATGTGTCCACTCCTCCTACAAATGCTGGAATAGTATGAGGTTACACACCCCATTAATTATACTGGAGTTGGCAGTGTGACTTCTACGGGCACTTTGTCATCCACAAAAACTCCCAAATTAAAACAGAGGAATGTGCAAGGATGCCATCTATTGAGATTCAGCATTGTTATGGGCAAGATTACAATATTTGAGAGACTGTCACAGAGAAGAGGGAGTAAATCTATTCTCCAAAGCACCTGAGGACAGGACAAGAAGTAACAGATGGAAATCTATCAAGGCAAGATCTAACCTAGAACTAAGGAGAAATTTCCTCACAGTGAAAACAATTAACCAGTGGAACAGCTTGCCTCCAGAAGTTGTGGATGTTCCATCACTGGAGGCTTTTAAGAAGAGATTTGGCAGCCATTTGTCTGGAATTGTATAGGATCTCCTGCTTGAGCAGAGATCCCTTCCAACTTTGTTATTCTATATTCTGTAAGAACCCCCCAAATCTAGTGAGATTTGGTACTGATTCTTGAATTAAATCTTTTGGATTTTGAAACCATTAGATTGGTCCAGCTAAAGGCTACGGGGGGCACAGCAGCTGCATTCAGCTTCCATGCTTTGTTTCATGGGATGGTAGCAGAGGTGGGTTTCAGCAGGTTCTGACCAGTTCTGGAGAACCGGTAGTGGAAATTTTGAGTAATTCAGAGAACCAGTAGTAAAAATTCTGACTGGCCCCGCCCCCATCTATTCTCTGCCTCCCAAGTCCCAGCTAATCGGGAGGAAATGTGGATTTTGCAGTAACCTTTCCCTGGATTGGGGAGGGAATGGAGATTTTACAGTATCCTTCCCCTGTCATGCCCACCAAGCCATGACATGCCATGTCATGTCCACCAAGCCATGCCCACAGAACTGGTAGTAAAAAAATTTGAAACCCACCACTGGATGGTAGCCTCATGGCCTGGCTGGGAAAGCATGGAAGTGGAGCCAGTTCATTCTCATCCTTTGAAAGTAAATTCCACATTTTAATGGATAGATGTGAAGTGTCATGAGGAACCAATTTGTGGGTTTGCTTCAAGAGGATGCTTTCCATAAAAACTAAGGACCTGGCTCCCTGCTTTGAAGCCCCAGTCAAAATTGTGCAGTATTTTTTTCACTTAGCTGAAACAGACCACTTTAATACCAACCATCGGTAAACCAGAGATGGAAGCAGAAATTACAACATACCACCGCCTCTCTAAGTGTCTATAATTATTTGCACTTACCTATTTTTTCTTTTTTGCCAGCCTCGGTAGTGCTCACAGCTGCCAGCAGGAAAATAAATGTGAAGACGAGAACTGCAAATATCTGACACTGTTCTTGCTGTTTCTGCATTCTGGAAATTAATGAGGAAAAAAAAATAAAGTTAACATCAGATGTCAGTAAATAGGTAAGGACAGCTCTGAAGTGATAAAAAGAACAATCTTTGGCATCCAGAATGCACCGAGAATGGATCAAAGTTATCTAATGCACATTAGTAACAGATTAGAGAATGAGCTCATTAAGACAAGAACCCCCCAGCCATATGGAAAGGCAAAGGTTGTCTTCATTAGCAATCATGATATTCAACAGATAACTTACTACTCAACCATAATTTATGGCATGGAACTCATCTGCACCTGTAACATTATTCGTTAACAATATTGTGCTATCACTTTGGTTTCTGCTGGGTGCGTAACATAATAAACATTCCATAAAATATATTTTCACATCGGTGTGAGTGCTAAATTGGCACACTCACTCTGCTTATCAGCCAATTCCCCTTGCTCCCAAACCTAAATACCGAACGTAAGAGTATTTAATACTAGATTCTTCTCTTCTTTTCTCTATTAATTCTCTGAACTGTTTATTCTGGCTTGGTCTTCACTGCCCTTGTTTTCAATCTGATAGGCTTTGCTATCAGAAACTACACAATTGTTGTTAGGAGTGCCTATGACATCATCTTGCCAAATATGGCAACTGAGGCCCTCAGAGGAATCACTCTGTTATCTCAAACATCAGGCATACAATTTATTTATTTATTTATTTATTATTTCAACTTATATACTGCCCTTCTCAGTAACAATGCAATGTTACTGTATATACCAGTGGTGGGTTGCCCCCGGTTCGGACCGGTAATAAAGAACTGTAATAAAACCAGCGGGAGGCTCCGCCCACTGCCTGACATCATCAAAGTTGGTCTGCACATGCACAGAAGCTTCTGCACATGTGCAGAAGAGCACAAACACATGCAGACACAATGCAAACCAGTAGTAAAGGTAAGTAGAAGCCACCCCTGGTATATACACATGGAAGGATATAATCCCATAGGGTTCAGTAGAGTTTAATGTCAAGTACTTGTAGCATAATGATCATCTCATAAGGATGAGAAGAGTAATAGCAATAGCAATAGCACTTATATACCGCTTTACAGTGCTTTACAGCCCACTCTAAGCAGTTTACAGAGTCAGCATATTGCTGTCAGCAATTTTGGGTCCTAATTTTACGTACCTCGGAAGGATGGAAGGCTGAGTCAACCTTGGAGTAAGGGCAGCAAAGCATGAGAAAAGACTGAATATTCAGTAAAATTTGTATAAATGCATGTTTTTATATTTGCATCACATATGCTGATTTTTCCAGTACAATAATTAGCAAGTAATTCACAAAATGGGTGGGTGACTTTGGGCCAGTCACTCTTTCTCAGCACAACCTATATCACAGAGTTGTTGTTTTGAGTAAAAGAGGAGGAAAAATGTGTGTTGGATATGTTGTGTTATTTGTAAAATGATACAGGTGGGATACAAATAAATAATATAAATGAAATATTCATTGTGACATCCAAACATTATGAAGAGGTTTGCAAGTGTTAAAAATCACCAGAGGAAGGGAGGAATTTTGTTTTCTCTGTGGCAGTCACAAATTCGAATTGGCAAGCTAAGTGGGCTCCTCGGAGACCTGAGCAAAAACATTAACAAGAAAATGAAAGCAGATGTCAATAAAATTGAGTAGCTTACAAACTAAGAATAACCTAAGGGTGAAGTGACAGCAAACAGCGTATTTGTGACTGGAAAGTAAGAACTGGTTTGATGGGGAAAATGTATTGAAATGTATTTGAATGATTTCAAAGGGATTTTTTTTTTACATTCAGTTTCTACATTTATCTGATTTAATTTGAATGTGTGTATTGCCCTCATTTCAAGAATAATGAATCAAGATTCACACCAGTGAATTAACTAGGGCAAATTATTTGATCTTCCAAACTCAGCACCTGCTAGATTTACAAAATATACCCAGGTTCGTTTTAAAACCAATCTGCCTTTTTCCTTATGTTGTCCTACCAAATGTGACTGTAAACCAGTTATCACAGTAGTAGGATCTCTTCCTAAACCAGCAATATCTCATCTTTGGAAGGATTGGGGTTCAACTGTAGGAATCAGAAACCTGGACAGAGAGGATCTTTGGGTTAGGGCTGGTTGGACCACAGGTCCCCACTTTCTCCTCTATGAAGAAATAGCATATACTGGTAGGAAAGGCATAACAGAAGAACAAAAGGACTTTCTCTCCCCTGAAGTATACAGGGGGGAAAAACTGATTTTCAGAGAGTGGACAAGAACTAAATTATCTGTATTTGGAACAAAGTATAACTTGTCTAATGCTGCACAAGCATTGGGAATAGGATTAGCAAGAGCACAGATTATGATTCCTATGTGGAATTCAGAAACTATCTGAAGCAAAGATGAAATGAAATAGATGTAAGATTTTTTTTTTTTTAAAAAAAAGGAGTATACTGTTAAATGTAAAATAGACCAGCAAATACAGAATGGTTTATATGTAAAAATAACTGAAAGTAATTGAAATATTAGGAAAAGAGAAAAATAATTATTGAAGTGGGAATAAGAAATTAGAAATTAAAGAAAATAAGAGGTGGGAGGTTAATTAAGTTGAAAAGTAAAAATGGAATAAGTAGAAATACATTGCTAAGAATTAAAAAACATGATGGGAATCCTGATAAATGGAGAGAAAATCAGGGATGCTTGGACACCATAGGGAAAAAAACCACTGAATTGAAAATGAATACAGCAATAAAGAGAGATGGAAGAAGGAATGGGGAAATCGAAGGAAGAGAGAAGGAGAGAGAGGAATAGAAGAAAGGGAAGAAGAGAGGAAGAAAGGAAGGCAAAATAAAACTAAGGGAGAAGGTTAGATGGGGGGATGAAAAGAGGAGGGGGAGAAAGGAAGGGGAAGTAGAGAAGGAGGAGGGGAGGAAGGAAAAAGAAGGGAGGAAGGATAAAAGAAGGGAGGAAGAGAAAGAGAAGAAAGATTGCTGTAAAACAAAAAAGATGAAATGGAAGAAAGGCATCCCCTAACATGTTTAAATATTTTAGGATAAAGAATGAATTATGAAAAATTAAAAGGGAATATATATATGATTAAAAATGGAGAAAATAGAATTTGAGGGCAAAAGAAGATACTGTTTATAGAAACAAGAATAGAAATATTAAGATTTGATTAAAAATATGGAAAAAGAACATTTTGGCAGAAATTGTAACTAAATAAAATATATTTGGATATGACAAGTTATATATGATATGATATGAAATGATCAATACTATGTTTCATAAAATATGTGGGTGTATGTTAGGGGGGAAAAATAATAAAACATGATTAAAAAAAAGAAGAAACTATCTGAAGCATTGAACATGAAGCTATGCTGTGCAAGCTTCCTCAGATGAGAATGTATCATGGCCATCAGCGGTGGGTTTTCAATATTCTTACCATCTGTTCACTGCGCCCACCTTCCGCGCATGCGCCCAGCCTTCTGTGCATGTGCTTTGCTCTCACATGCACCTTCTGCGCATGTGCCTGGCCTCAAAAATGTGGCTAAAAAGGACAGCACCGGGGCGAGTGGGCAGCCCACCCATAGTCGCTGCTACCGGTTCGCTCAAATGAGCCGATTTGCTGAACTAGCTAAATACCACCTCTGATGGCCATGAATTGTGGACATGCATTGTTCCATCCCATCATTTGCCATATCTCTTTAAGGATATGCTGCTCAAGGAATCCTTACTGAGACTCACCCTACACTTTCAACCTCCTACTTCTAGATGAACAAGTGTTGTGGTCCGCCAGAAGCCTGTGGAGTTGGCAGTGGAGTCGTACAGCGATGAGGCTGAGGAAGAACATGGGCCAGTCCTGGAGACTGGGAAAGGCCTGGATGAGGCCTCTGTGTCAGAGGCAGAGATGGGGCCAGGGCCATCGGGGAATGAGGTGCCGACTCCAGAGCCTCCAGAGACTGATAGGAGTGAGGCAGAGGAACAGGAGGAGCCTGTTCCTAATGCACGCATGAGAAGAGCAAGAGCAGCTCAAGCAAAGAGGGCAATTCGGGAATAGGGCCAAAGATGATTGGCCCCTCCCATAAGGTTTAAAACAGACCAGCAACGGCATTTGGGCTTTGCCGGAAAACAATGTTGGTAGCTTCATCTTCTCCTTTGTCTACTTTTTGTATTTATTTTTGTATCTGGGACTTCTGAACATTTGCCAAGAAAGGCCTTTGGCAGTTTACCTAATTGGACCAAGGTTTGAGATAGGACTAAGGAATTTGTGTTGGGAGGAATTTGCTTTAATTTAGTTGAACGATGCTAGGAATGAAGTAATTCTCAGCTGTTCAACTAAAGTTTGTTTGTTTTTTCACGGAGTGATTTTCCTACTACTTACTTGGGCCTGGGTCACAACAGCGAGATAGTTCTGTACTTAACCTTTTGGTCTCACATGGTAAGTCTTAAGAACCTATTACTGTTTTAAAATGCTATACAGGTCTCACCTATATATTTGTCAGAGTAGTTTTTGCTGAAAAGCTCTGCATTTATCATTTGACTATTACAAATGATCTCTTTCTGAGCACTTCTCAGATAGGCAAAGTCACATTACCAAAAGAAATGAATCAAACCTTTTGCTGCTCTAAAACCAGACACAATAAAATCCTGATTGCCCATAAATGAGTCTGTTTAGTGCACTAGTTAAGGCATGAAGCTAGAAACTGGGAGATTGGGAGTTCTAGTCCTGGCTTAGACACATAACCACCTGGGTAACCTTGAACCAGTCACATCCTCTCAGTCTTAGGAAGTGCGTAATCATAAACAACTTCCAAAAAGATTGCCAAGAAAACTGCAAAGACAATCACCCGTAGGAGTCAAAAACTGACATGAACGCATGCACTCATTCTAAGACACTAATTCAATCCAGGTAGTCCTTGATTTACAACCATTTGTTTAGTGATTGTTCAAAGTTGCAACAGCGCTGAGAAAAGTTACTTATGCCCATTTTTCACACGTATGACCATTGCATCATCCCCGTGGTCATGTGATCAAAATTTGGATGCTTGGCAACTGGCTTATATTTATGACCGTTGCAATGACCTGGGGTCATGTGATCTTTTTACAACTTTCTGACCAGCGAAGTCAATGGGGAAACCCACTTTGCTTAACAATTCTGTTTCTAACTTAACAACTGCAGCAGTGGTGAAATGCTCCAAAGTCTGCTACCGGTTTGCTGCATGTGCACCACAGGTGCTACTGCGCAGTGCTGAAATAAGAGGCTTAAAAAGGTAAGTAGAATAGCGAGGGGGGGAACAGCTGTCCCGCATGATTTAGATTTACTAGAAAGCAGGATTTCCTGCTTTCTAGCTAATATAAATCACATGGCACAGCTGATTGTCAGAAATACCGGTTTGTCTGAACCAGTAGCATTTGTTTTATTACCAGCTCGCCTGAACTGGTAGCTTTTATTACTACCGGTTCGGGTGAACGAGTCCGAACATTTCATCCCTGAACTGCAATGATCCATTTAACATCAAGAAAGGTTGTAAAATAGGGCAAAACTCACTTAGCAACTGCCTTGGTTAGCAATGGAAATTTTGTATTACAGTCTGTTTAAAATTGATTCTTTATAAATAAGGTGGGCATTCCAATTAAGTTCTTACACAGTAAATGTAATCATGGTTACAGTACAAGAAAATGTTTAGATTAAGAAAACAAGATTGTCTAAGAAGACAATCTTAGGCTAGCAATATATCTCTTCACTGTCTCTTTTAGGGTATTTGCCCTGCTGCTACTGGAAAAGTGAACATAGATTTTACATTTTAGTGAGACTGATCTTGAGGGAAACAGTCTTTCACCTCCCATCTTCAGGTAACCCTCACAGTTTTCAAAAAGGCAGGTTTTAAATTCACATTGAAAAGAAAGTTAAAAGATTCCGCCTCTAATCTGACAAGGGAAGATGCAATTCTCACCATGAAATGTGTTTGAAAATGTCATTTGGCACTCTTTAAGAGGCTCCTGCTGGTAGCCATCTTGTGAAAAAGCCGCATAATTGCTATTGATGCATACTACTGAGAAGGGAAGCCCTCTACTGCAGAGAGCAAAACATACACAACTTCCACAGTGAAGAATGTATTTTAATATTTGGAAATGACTGCTTGACATACAAGTTATTAAATGATTAAAAATGGACTCAAAAATCTTGAAAATATTAATGTTTTAGTATTGTGTCTATAATTGATGATTATACACACCACTGTTTAGACCAGGGGTCTCCAACCTTGGCAACTTTAAGACTGTGGACTTCAGCTCAGCTTCAGCTTTGCTGGCTAAGGAACTCTAGGAGTTGAAGTCCTCAGGTCTTAAAATTGCCAAGGTTGGAGACCCCTGTGGTTTAGACTATCCCAGATGTCTATGCTCCCTGTGAAATGCTCCTTGTTCGGACCGGCTCGGGTGATCCGGTAGTTGGCAGCAGGTGGTTTGGAGGACTGGTAGCAAAAATCCCTGCCCCCCTCCCCCCGCTGCCCATGCCCACCCAATCGCCTGGTCCCAACTTGCCCACTTGGCAGCTTGGTGCTTCTTTTGGGCTCACTCACCTTTTCTGCTTTGCTTCGACTGCTACAATCAATTGCATCCACTAGCAACTGAGTCTGCCTGCCTGCAATCAATCCAATCGGTGAGCAACTCAATCTGCCTGCCTTGTGCCTTCAATTTGGTAAGTATCGAGGGTTTTTTGGGGGTGGGGCTTTAAAAAAATAGTTAATTGGAGGTTCTTTTAGGAGATTTATTATTTTTTTTCAGATATAGCAATTTAAAGTTAAGGAAGTTTTAAATTTAGCTGCTTTTATCTAAAAATATAAATGAAATAAAAAATAAAATAAAATAAAATAATAAAATAAAATAAAATAAAATAAAATAAAATAAAATAAAATAAAATAAAATAAAATAAAATAAAATAAAATAAAATAAAATAAAATAAAATAAAATAAAATAAAATAAAATAAAATAAAATAAAATAAAATAAAATTTGTGCAGCTTTCTGAGATTTGGTGTGTTTCTGTAGTGTTTCACTCTAACTACACAAACACACAAAATCTCACAAAGCTATATGTGACATTTTGTTTGGAAAAAGTGTGAAACTTGGTTTTTGAATTTTTTGTGACTGTGTGAGGTTCCTGCTTGTTGCAGGGGCCATTTTGGGTCAAGTGCAGCTGCTTTTACATTGTGTGTGAGTCAGTTGTGTTGTGTTGTGTGTGTGTAAAGTGTAAAAGTTGGTTTTTGGTAGCTCTTATTGTTTTGTGTACTTTGTTTATTATTTTTATTATTTATTATTGTTGGCCACGCCCACTCAATCACCTGACCACCAAGCCACCCCCACCAATTAAGCCACACCCACAGAACAAGTAAGAAAAAAATTTAGATTTCACCCCTACCCAGACTTGTATTTAATGTAGTACTTGTCTACCATTACTATTTTTTTATCATATTTCAGTTGGTTCACATTCATATACACAAATCTGCATGTATTTTTTTTCCAAAATATGTTTTTTAAACAGAATTAGAGTGTACTTTTAAAAATGTGACTAACTCGAGTAATATAAGCTTTTGATGTGTAGTCTTCTCAGGTTTTTTTCACCATTCCCTTTCCAAATATATGATTTTTAGTGCAAATTGTTTCTAATGCATGCTGTGTTTGACTCTGATGGATGACCTCAAGTTGCTCCTGCTCCTGAACTTCATAATGTCTTTTGTTTTCATTCCTCAAACTTTGGAAAGCCAAGAAGCATGGCATGACAAATAAACTATGTCTGCAAAGCAAAAGTGACATCATCCCTATCCACCCTGAGTACCCAAAAAGAAATAACGTGACAGCAAATCCAAGCATACAATTTGTCCCAAAGGTGCTTTTTTCAAGAGACAACTGGCCTTTTTTATTTTGTCCTTGCACATGTTTTACTTCTCATCCAAGAGGCTTCTTCAGTTCAGAACTGAAGAAGCTTCTTGGATGAGAATTGAAACATCTTCAAGGAAAAAGCAAAAAACTCCAGTTGCCTCTTAAAAAAGCACCTTTTGAACAACTATGACCAGGATGACTGAGAATCTCTTTAGACAAACATACACAACATATAGTTACCCTGGCACAAATGGCCTTTCAAACATGTCCACTCAAATTATTGGGGGGGGATTACTTTTGGGGTGACCTTGTTGTGGTCCGCCAGCAGGCTGAGAAGCTGGCAGCGGAGTTGGACAGCAATGAGGCTGAGGAAGAACATGGGCCGGTCCTGAAGGTTGGGGAAGGCTCGGATGAGAGCTCTGTGTCAGAGGCAGAGATGGGGCCAGGGCCATCAGGGAGTGAGGTGCAGACTCCAGAGCCTCCAGAGACTGATAGGAGTGAGGCAGAGGAACAGGAGGAGCCTGTTCCTAATGCACACATGAGAAGAGCTGCCAGAAGGCAAGAACAGCTCAAGCAAAGAGGACAACTCCGGAGTAGGGCCAAGAGATGATTGCCCCCTCCCATAATGCTTAAAACAGACCAGCAACGGCATTTGTGCTTTGCCAGAAAACAACGTTGGTAGTTTTATCTTCTTCTTCATCTACATCTTGTATTTATTTTTGTATCTGTGACTTCTGAACATTTGCCAAGAAAGGCCTTTGGCAGTTTGCCTAATTGGACCAAGCTTAGTGATAGGACTGAGGAATTTGTGTTGGGAGGAATTTGATTTAATTTAGTTGAACGATGCTGGGAAGAAGTAATTCTCAGCTGTTTGAATAAAGTTCAAAGAGCCTGGTGGTATGGCAGACTAAAGCCTGTTATTAACATTCAGCTGCCTGCAATTACTGCTAGTTTGAATCTCCCCAGGCTCAAGGTTGACTCAGCCTTCCATCCTTTCTAAGGTAGGTAAAATGAGGACCCAGTTTGTGGGGGCAATAAGCTGACTGTATAAATATACAAAAGTATGAAGGCTATTGCTTAACGCATTGTAAGCCGCTCTGAGTCTCCAGAGAAGGGTGGCATATAAATCAATTTTTTAAAAAAAGTTTGTTTTTTCACGGACTGATTTTCCTACTACTTACTTGGGCCTGGGTCACAACAGCTTCTGCCATTTTAAAGTTCTACTAGAATGAACACGCTCTACGTCCACAATTAAGTCCAAATTTTTCACTGTCATTGGAGAGTGGGGGGGGAGGTCCCCAAGAACTGTGCCTTCTTTATCATGTTGCCAGTCCTGTGGAACAGCCTCCCTTACAGAGGTATGGAGAACCTCAATCCTACTGGCCTTTCAGAAGTTTATGAAGATCAGGTTCTTCCCTAGTCATTCGGCCCAGCCCAGTGGTGAAATCCAATTTTTTTTACTGCCAGTTCTGTGGGCGTGGCTTGGTGGGTGTGGTTTGGTTTGGTGGGCATGACAGGGGAAGGATACTGCAAAATCTCCATTCCCACCCCACTCCAGTGGAAGGATCTGGCAAAATCCCCATTCCCTCACCATTCCTGGGGCCAGCCAGAGGTGGTATTTGCCAGTTCTCCGAACGGTCCTCTGAACTGCTCAAAATTTCCGCTACTGGTTCTCCAGAACCTGCTGGATTTCACCCCTGGCCCAGCCTATTAGTTTGGGAGCTCTAGCATGGAAGTATAGCGTTTTGCGTTTTGTAGTGTGGCTCTTGTTGTATATGTGTGTTATATTTTTTAAAATTATTATTATTGTTGTTATTTTTTTGTTTGCCACCTAGTGTTTTACTCGATAGAAGTTTGATAAATAAATGAATTAATAAATAAGTCAGGCAACCAGGATAGCAATAAAAATAGAGTTTTCAATTTATCCAATGAAAGAGGGAGGGAGGGAGAGAGGGAAGGAAAGGAAAGGAAAGGAAAGGAAAGGAAAGGAAAGGAAAGGAAAGGAAAGGAAAGGAAAGGAAAGGAAAGGAAAGGAGGGAGGGAGGGAGGGAGAGAGGGAGGGAGGAAGGAAGAAAGGAAGGAAAGAAGGAAGGAAAAAAAATCATTGATCTGAGAACTCTAATTTCCCAAATTCTGCCATAAAAGCACACATACTCTATGAAAGTCAAGTTCATGTAATTGATTTAGAAATGTCATGTATTCTTCTCCAGAGATAAGGTTACCAAAATAAAGTAGCTGCCATTATAAAAGGTGTGGGGGGAGGGAGGGAGGGAAGGAAGGAAGGAAGGAAGGAAGGAAGGAAGGAAGGAAGGAAGGAAGGAAGGAAGGAAGGAAGGAAGGAAGATTAATTCTTGATTCTACATTTGAGAACTCAACAAATAAAATAGGAGGAGAATTGAGAATTGTATGCTGATCTGAGTTTAGTTTAACTAGGCTTTAAGTCAGTAATTCTCACCCTGGTGAGAATCAGGCCATAGGAAAAATAAGTAGATCACATATCTTCCCATATCTCATCTATATTCTGCAGTGCTTAGCAGATTCATAGTTTGGATGAATTATTCTATTGATTATTCTCAGTATAAATATATCCGTGCGTCATAGATGTCAGGCCTCATATTAAAAAGAAAAGCATAGTTCCTAATTCACAATAACAGAAATATCTAAAGTCTGTTGTTACAGAATTGCTCAGACCCTTTGGAATATTTTATCCATCCATCCATTTCTGCCATTTTTGACTTAATTTATTTAAGAATAATAGGAACTACCAGTTAAGATTTCTTTAATCAACTGACAGCCCTGGTGATCTATATTTTTCTGGCACTTCAGGAGTGCATTAAAAATGCATGGGAGAATACTGAATGTAGAAACTTTAGGTGGGTAAGGATATACTATTCCACATTCCCTGGGGCAAAAATCATTTATCCATATTTTAATGCTACTCTTTAATCTTACTCCTAAGGCAATTTACAAAAAGAATAAAGTATGTGCAGAAATGGGGGGGGGGGGAGCACTAGACTAAATAATTTTGATAAGATGAATGAAATATCCCGAAGTGAGATGAGAATCCCCCTCTGAGTACATTTATCAAATGATCAAACATACAGGATGGCCATGAGAATGAAGCAATTCAGGAATTTACAGCCATTTGAGTTCATCTGGTATGTAAGTACACTTTGGTGGGCTTGCAGATAGAAGCAACAGTTCATTTTAACCATTTAGTTCAGTGGTGGGTTTCAATTTTTTTTACCACCGGTTCTGTGGGCGTGGCTTGGTGGGCGTGGCAAGTCTTGGTGAGCGTGGCTTGATGGGCATGGCAGGGGAAGGATACTGCAAAATCTCCATTCCCTCCTCACTCCAGGGGAACGTTACTGCAAAATCCCCATTTCCTTCTGATCAGCTGGGACTTGGGAGGCAGAGAATTGATGGGGGCAGGGCCAGTCAGAATTTTTACTACCGGTTCTCCGAACTACTCAAAATTTCCACTACCGGTTCTCCAGAACTGGTCAGAACCTGCTGAAACCCACCCCTGGGTTCAGTTGTGTCTGACTCTTTGTCACTTTATAGGCAAGTGCTCTCCATGCTCCCCTGTCAAGCACAGCTCCTTTCAGATGTTAATTTTCATCTTTGCATCATCTTTGATGGTATCAACTTGGCAAGGTCTTTGCTTGTTGAAGCAACATTAATGACAATAATATTCTATCCCAGGGATGTCAAACTCAATTTCATTGAGGGCCACATCAACGTTGTGTATGACCTTAGGGGGCCGGGGTGGGCATGGCCAGGGTGGGCATGGCCAGCTCGATATCACTCGTGGCAGAGCCCAAGTGCTCGCAGCCCTGCCAAGCTCCGTTTTCGCTGGCAGAAGGTTGCAGGAGGCCCTCGCAGCCAAAAACAGATGACCATTGCAACATCCCTGTGGTCACGTGATTTACCTTTGGATACTTGACAACTGACTCACATTTATGATGGTTGCAGTGTCCCGGGGTCAGGTGATCCTCTCTTCTGGACGTCCGACAAGCAAAGTCAATGGGGAAGCCAGATTCACTTAACAACTGTGCGACTAACTTAACCACTGCAGTGATTCACTTAAGAAATGTGGCAAGGAAAGTTGTAAAATGGGGCAAAATTCACTCAACAAATTTCTCACTTAGAAACATAAATTTTGGGCTCAATTGTGGTCGTACATTAAGGATTATCTGTATAATAATTTCAGGGCATTGTGGGAAATTTAAATTTGACTTACGGGCACCGATTGGAGTTGCAGGGATCCCACAACAACTATACAAAGATATTTTATGGTAAAGGTGGATTGAAATGCTGAGAGATTTAGAACATTATCTCATATTGCCAACTATTAAGCATTTTTCACTACAAATAAAAAGGTAAGTACAGTATAGTGGAAGCAATCTTGAATACAAGGTCTCCTTTGGTTTCCTCCCCATTTTCACAACCCTTTCTGGTCAATTGATTTAGTTCTTAATTCTGTAAAATAATGATTCATTTCATTCTAAAATAAATCATTTTATTTATTTATCAAATTTAGGTACCTCCATTTCACTCTCGGGATGACTCCAGATTAAACATTGTTGAGTTGTCCTATTCTGGAAGAAATGGGGTCAGCAACAGTACAAGACGGAATGAAATTATAAAGTATACAATGAAGTTATAAATATATATATAAAGCATTACACATGTATGCAAGCATTTGTCTTCCTTGTGATTTTCCTCCAATATAGTCTTCTTACTCCTTACTCCATTTACTCCTATCATTCCTGTCCATTATCTTATAAATCTTCTTTCTGTTCTATCTTCAATCTGTCACCCTTTGGTCATCCTTTTATATTCACTCCATGTGGGCACATAGTTCTGGGAATTACAACTGGAATCACCTCTGTTTCAATGGGTAGGAAGCTTTCTGCTAGAAAGATCAAGACAGTGGTTGGATTCAAAAAAATTAACAACTGGCTCTCTGCCCTAATAACTGGCTTGGTGGGCATAGCCATGGTGGGAATGGCGAATGAGTGTGACAAGCAGCACTCGGCCTCTTGCAGCCCCCTGGGAGCAAAAATGGGCATGGGGCGATGTGCCACCCCCTGTGCCCCATTTGGGCCTAGCACGCCAACCCCCATGCCTGATTTTGGGCCGCATTTAGGCCTCCCTGCAGCCTCCTGTGAGCAAAAACAGGCCATGAAGGGGGGCCCCGCCCTCCTGTGCCCTGTTTTGGGCCTAGGAGGCCTCCCTGAAGCCTCCTGGAAGTGAAAATAGGATGTGGGGGGGCACCCCAACGCCCCATTTTGGGCCTAGGAGGCCTCCCTGCACTTACCTGGGAGCCAAAATGGGGCGCGTGGGGACTTCTGGAAAGGGCAGGATGAGGATGGGAGGAGCCAGCAATTTAACTACCGGTTCGCATGAACCAGCCCGAACCAGCTGAATCCCACCACTGGATCAAGATGTCCTAACTCAATTCAAGACAGCTTGGAGGTGTGGGGAAAGTTATGGTAACTCTGTCCACCCTCAAAGAGGAAGCAGCACAATTTCCTTTGGTCAGGGATCCAGAAAAAAAAAGAGAGAAAGGATTCAAAACTGCTCAAAAGTACAAGTGGAGTTCATAAAATAAATGGGAAGAAACAACCGTTAATAGGAGTTCGATAACTGGAGCCATAAAAGCATGAAATATAATGAGAAGAAAAGCATCCTCTTCAGACAAGTGCGGTGGAACAAGTTTCTTCTCCAGAGGAGCATGAGAGAGAAGCATTATTGAGAAGTAATGGTTCATTTCACCATTGATTCCTCATAGGAATTTTTTTTAAAAAAAATGAGAGAAAATTAGCATGTTGTAAAAAGCAGCAATATTTTGACTTAATTGACTTCATGTGCTAGCTTGAAAGCAAAGTCAAAAGCATTTCTATAGGCCTCTTTTTAAAATGAGTCTTATTTTACCTCAGAAGAGTGATACACTTGGACTTGCAGAACTATATAGCTGATACTGTAGATGTGAGAAGTATTTTAAAGAAATGCAATGAATAAACCTCATCTTGCCTTCACAACAAACCTGTTAGACAGATCCCGAAAGCATGTGAGAAGTGAGGGCTGAACCCTTCTCTCTACAATTCTACACAACTAAAAAAAATAAAAAAAAAATTAATGGTTTAGGATGTCACTCCTTTACATCAAGAACCCTGCCTTCAAAGAATGGCTGCCCAGTCTCTCTCTTGAGTGCAACACTATATAAGAGGATCAGGACCATAGCCACTGATCAGAAGGTATGAAGTTGTACATTTACAGCTGTTCAACCTTTAGCTACCTGATGCTTCCAGTTCTATGACTCCCAGAATTCCCAGCCTATATAGCCAATAGGTATGTTGGCTAGAAATCATGGGGTTTGTAAACCATACAATGCCATTGCAATTGATAAGGAAGGCATGGAAAAGAGAGACGTTGATGTTGTAACCATGAGAGTGTTGGCTATTAAAGGCGAGTAGTTTACAAAAAAAGATTGAGTTTTATAATTCAGTACATTAAATACAGTTGAATGAAGGATTAAATTCCAACAAGTGGAAGGTCATGATAGAGAGATCCTCCCTGGATCTAATGAGAATTTTCCCAACAGTGAGAGCAATTAACCAATGATTCAGCTTGCCTCCCAGTTTTGTGGGTGCCCCGTTACTGGAGGCCCAAGAAAATATTGGACAGCCATTTCTTCAGCATATAATAAGGTCCCCTGCCCTGGGCAAGTGGTTGGCCTAGAACAGGGCTGTCAAATTCAAGGCTCGGGGGTCAGATCTGGCCTGCGGGGAGCTTAGATCTGGTCTGTGGGCCCACCCCGGAAACAGCGAAGGACTGGCACACAGTGCCCCTGCTAGCAAAAATGTGGGAGCTTTGGAAGGCTGCAGGAGGGTTGCAGGAGGCCATCGCATCAGGAAATGGCCGAGGGTTGCAGGTTGGGCAGATGAATGATGTGGTGGCCTGGAGGTAGAACTCTCACCTCACGATCAGGAGGCTGTAAGTTCGATCCTAGGTAAAGGCAGATATTTGTTTCTCTGGGCACGTTGAGAATATATCTGCTGAATATAACTCCTGCTGAATAATATCTGCTGAATAACTAATTGGTGACAGGAAGGCATCTGGCCAGTAAACACTCAGCTCCATTCAGTTGCCCAGACTCCACCCCGCAAGGGATTATAGGGTCGTTAAAAGGAGATTATGATATCTTGACTGGGCAGATGCTACTTATCTATAGACGGGCCCCACGGGTAACCCAGGATAAAATCAGCAGCTTGATCAGCACCTTGAAACATCAAAGCATCATCCTTTTCTGTATCAGTTGAAATCTCCTGATAATTGTCAAGGGCAGTCCCAGTTGCAATGAGTTACAATGGCAACCAGGTATATGATTAAATCTTAGCATTCCATATTAAACTTAATTTGCACAATATAAAAAAAGCTTATTTTCTATTATTTCCATCTTGTACATTTCCTGATTTATACCCAGAGGCTCTGAACCCTATTCTTGATTTGATTTGCTCATTATGCTTCTTACATACTTTCAGCTCTTGAAATACACCGTATTTTTTGAATGCTATTCAATCTGATTGCTAATGACCTCTCACCTCTGTTCTCTATTAATCTTTCCGAACAAAGCAAACTATTTCCATTCATCCTGGAAATTGCCTCTCTTTCCATATAACGTATCAGAAAACTTCTCAGAGTATGTAAGGTAGGGGGCATGGGGATGGTGTGATAAATAAACGAAAAAAGAAAAATAATTCATCTAAAGCAAATGCAGTGTTGCAAATGCTTCTGTTTTCCTCACATGCTTTTGTAATGACAGAGGTCTGGAATTGGCTTTTAAGGCAGATTCCTGGTATAATTGTTTTCTCCACCCCCACCCCCCGACTTTTGGTCTTCTCAAAGACAACAGGGAGGGGAAGTATCTGTAAAAGAAAGTTCCTTGTACTAGATTAAGGATGATGGCAAGAGATATGGTTTATGATATGTGCGGTTTAGGGAAGCAATCTTTTTGTAGCCAGGATTTGATCATTTGGGGGCCTCTTAAAAACTAGAGGCAGGGGTGGGCTGCTGGGGGTTCACAGAGGTACTTATGGGTTCGGGAGAACCTCTAGCTAAGATTCTGTGCAATTCAAAGAACCCTCAAATCCCCCGCCTGGCTGGCCCCACCCACCCCTCTCTGCTCTCCCTGTAGTCCCCATGCTGCCTGTTTTGGATGCAGGTAAATTCAGGGTGCACGCGGAGGCTCAGGGAGGGTGAAAAATGGGCCTACTGGAAGTTTAGGAAGAACTCCAGAGGGCCTCTGGAGCCTGAGGAGGCCATTTTCGCCCTCCTGGAGGCTCAAGAAAAGTCTCCAGAGCCCAGGGAGGGCAAAAATGCCCTCCTGCCATGGTGCAGGAGGGAGACTAGGCCACGCCCACCAAGACCACACCCACCCAGCAACCGGGCAGAGAACTCCTTGCTAACAATGTTGAAGCCCACCCTAACTAGAGGTGACATCACATTATTTAGTAATATAAGGAGGGGGGAACCTGAAATTTTCAGATTTCCTGGAGGATTAAAGGCTTTAAAGAAAAATACAAAACTCTTTAAGACCAGCAAAGATTTCACATATCTATACTAGCCCTGAGGGGGAAAAAATACAGTGAAAAAAGAATCTAAGTGCCAGATTTTTTGACTGCTAAAATCCTACAGGGTTTTGGAAACTACAAGCATGGAATAATGAAGGCTTATGATCACATGGTTCTTCACCCCTGCTAAATGTCAATCACATCTCTCAATGACAGTCCTAAGAAAGCTTTTCTAAATGTTGCTTTTTAACATTATCTCCTACTGAATTATTTTAAAAAATTGCTCAATTGCTCATTCAAAATTGCAAGTCTGCCTTTTTAAAATTATACCACAGCAATCTTCATTTCATTCATTCAAGAAACAGAAGCTCCTTGAAGGTTTTATAAAACTGATTATGCTCACTAGTAGGCCTGGTGAATGCTTCAAAATTGACTCAAAAGAGTTTCTTCAAAGTGCATGAGAGATACAGCAACAGTTTTTAGCAGTTATAAATTGGGGGGAGGAGGAGAAGGCATCTGTGTAAAGCAGGGGTAGTATTCCCTTACTTTCTCTACCAGTTTGCATGCGCCCGGCCTAAAAAACATGCCTAAATAGAATGGCATAGACCCGGGGCGATTTCTACTACCGGTTCAGGCAAACCAGTTCGAACCGGCTGAATACCACTTCTGTGTATAAGCCTAAAAACACATATGGCTGCTTTTACATATCATATGAAAGACATAGTTGCTTTAATAAATTGACTTGTTAAAGCAGCGGAATCTTTTTTCAGGCTGTGGCTTCAGTTGCTTTAATCAGGTGCTTTACTGCTGCTCCTGAATGTTTTAAAGCATAGTTTTAGAATTATTTTCAAAACATATTCAGTCCTATTCATTAGTCCTACGAAGACTGGCCTGATTTAATGAGACTTTTTTAAGCCATGGAGACAGTGCAATTTTTTTCAGAAAGCTGCTTTGCATTGTCTTGAGGCTTCATCCATCATTTGTAACAGTGGTGAAATCCAAATTTTTTTACTACCGGTTCTGTGGGCATGACTTGGTGGGCATGGTGTGGCTTGGTGGGCATGGCAGGGGAAGGATACTGCAAAATCCCCATTCCCTCCCCACTCCTGGGAGAAGAATATTGCAAAATCTCCATTTCCACCCCATTCTGGGGCCAGCCAGAGGTGATATTTACCGGTTCTTTGAAGTACTCAAACTTTCCGCTACCGGTTCTCCAGAACCTGTCAGAACCTGCTGGATTTCACCCTTGATCTGTAAATGCTAGACCAGGCCTTGAAACAAAGCAATACGATTATTTGGTTTTGCTTTTAAAAATGGGAAGAAATGCTGCCTTTCAAAACAGTCTCATGCAGGTACTTATCTTATTTTCCTCAAAGCAAACCATCTCTTTAGAGCAGGGGTTGTCAAACCTGGCAGCTTTATGACTTCTGGACTTCAACTCCTAGAATTCTCCAGCCAGCTGGTTGGAGAATTCTGGGAGTTGAAGCTCACAAGTCTTAAAGCTGCCAAATTTGAAGACCTCTGCTTTAGAGCTTTCCATCAGATCTTGCTGCTGTAAACACCCTCTTTAGTAACTATCTAGTTCTAGTTCTACACCCTACTTACCTTTCTTTTATTTATTGAAGTTTAAAATAAATTAACTATGAAGTCCGAAACTTATAAAGAGAAAACCAATTTTTAACATCTTCCTTATTAACAACCTAACTGGGCTTCACATAGATTCCCGGAGGCATTCACAAAAAATTAAAATGTCGGTGGTTGCAGCCCAATATTTTATTTGGAAGAATATTTACTACTTGCTTAGAAAAATGGCCAGTGGTAACTTGAGGTGGTGGAGAACATCGCGTGACCGGGAAAAAAAATGGCAGGAACAACCTTACCAACTTGCTTTCTTGTGTCACTAACCCTCATACACACATACACACGCAAAATTCCAAATATGCCCAGTGAACTAAAATTATTACAGACCCTTGCATTAGTCTTGAGCTGCATCTTCTGTGACAATGCATCCTAAGAGCTGTGGTGGTGCAGTGGTTAGAATGCAGTACAGCAGGGCTAACTCATTGCTCACTCCAGGAGTTTGATTCTGAGCAGCTCAAGGTTGACTCAGCCTTCCATCCTTCCGAGGTCGGTAAAATGAGGACCCAGATTGTTGGGGGGCAATAGGCTGACTCTGTAAACAGCTTAGAGAGGGCTGTAAAGCACTGTGAAGCGGTATATATGTCTAAGTACTGTTGCTATTGCTATTCCGAAAAAAAAGAAGAAGACCTATTTAGATACACTGGTAGAAGGAGGATTTTGTGCATATACGGATATGCAGACTAGCTTTCACATGTTTTCAATGCAAAAATATAAATTCGGGCGTCTACAATATAAATATTTGCACATTATATCTGGAAAACTGTCCAGAAACCAGTATCCTAAATGTGATGCAATGCGATGTGATAGGGCTAGCACTACTGTTTGCACAATGAGTAGGACTAGTTTTGTCCTACCTAAGTGAGACTAGAATTGTTAGGATAATGTTATTTCCTGCTTTATATTTCATGGATGTGTTTTAGATTCGCTTTGGTTATTATTGTTATCCTACGATACAATATTTTTCAGCACTGATACGAAAATCCTGATAATTATTTTTGCTTTATATCATGACTAGCTTTTAGGATAAAGAGACATCCTATTGTTAATAAACAGTATTTTAGAACTATTTTGAATAAAAAAAAAACCTTCTTGTGTATACGTGTCCCTTTAAACACTAGAAAAAAGATCCTACAGCCACAAAGAAATCAGTTATCTTCTTTAAATTTGAACAAAATTTGAACAAAATTTAAACGTACATCTTAAGCCATCTTCTCCGTTGAATGAGGAAAAATGAGGAACAAGCTTCTTTCTAAAGCAGCTTCTCTTCATTTTAAGAGATGGTTTGTTGTTATTAACCTATCTCTAAGTAAGAGCAGATTAGCATCATCTTATGGTCTGCCAGAGATTTTTTCTGTTTTCCTTTAAATTTTTCTATGGCAGAACCCTTTAAGCTCTGACTTCCTTTGCAAAAAAACTGTATATTTTATTTCTTTTGTAAGTGAATATTTTGCTTATTGTTTAAACCTAAAATGTCTTGCCCTATTCTCTCCTTTCATTTTTTATTTTCCTTTAATAAAGTTTGATGCTATTAATCTCTTATGATATTGTTCTATCTGCCAAGAAGATATGGGCTGATTCTCTTAGCCCCCATATCTCAATACTATATGTCCAGAAGATGGCACTAGAGAATTAATTTCTCTTGTTTACCCTTTTTAAATTGCCAAAAAAGTAAAACAGAGTGGGCTAGTCCTATGTCTCTCATTGCACTGGGCATGAGGAAGCTCCTTAGAGGATGGCAGTGAGAACTATAAAGCCAAATACCAAGGTAAGAGGATATATAACTAGGATATATAAACCAGAAAGCTTCAGCTTTTCAGCCTATCAGTTCACATGTGTTATCTTCTATCTGAAACATCTTTGTACAAGAGAAAAGTTATAGATCAAGTCTATAGAGATTCTCAGTCATCCAAATCATGGTTTTCCCAAAGGTTCTTTTTCAAAAGGCAACTGGACTTTCTTTGTATTTTTCTTGAAGAAGTCTTGCTTCTCATCCAAGAAGCATCCTCAGTTCTGATTGAAAACTGGGGAGTGGAAGGATTTATATTCCCTTGCAGTCATCTGGCTGTTAGCTCCCTGGGAGTTGTTGAGGCCCCTAGGAGGTTTATCTATGCCTTCAAGGTCAACTAAACCAGAGTGCAAATGACTATGGAACTTTTTTGGTACTGCTGAAAGGACTTTGTTGTAAACAGGAGATAAGTGGAGCTTCATCCCCCCCACTCCCATTGAGAGAGAGCTGTTCAGTTTTAACAGAGATGGCCTCTTTGACCCCTTTTTCAAACCAGTGGTCCTCACTGTCCAGAATGTGGACTTTGCTGTCTTCAAAAAAGTGACCTTTGTCATTCAAATGAAGATGGACTGCTGAATCTTGTCTTGATGGGTTTGTTCTCCGATGTTGTGCCATGAATATGTGAAGTGGTTGTTTTGTTTCTCCAATGTACAGACCTGTATATGTCTCATTGCATTATACTGCAAACATCACATTGCCCAGTTTGTGCCTGGGTGTTTTATCCTTGGGGTGGACAAGCCTCTGCCATAGTGTATTCTTGCGCTTAAAGTTTATATGTATGTTGTGTTGATTCCTGAGAATGTATGGAATAACGCCGTTGTTTTGTTTGTTGTTCTCTCTTTTGTCTGTTATGGAGGAACTCCTGATGGGTCTTTTTCTGAATTTGATGAAGGCCCAGTTGGGATAGTATAAGTTCTGAGGGCTTCCTTGGTGTGTTTTAATTCTTTTTCTTTTCTCTTTTTGCTAGTAAGGAAACCTTCAATCTGGTGGTGTAGGATTCAGATCACTCCTATTTTGTACTCCAGTGAGTGATGAGAATCAAATTGTAAATACCGATCTGACCGGTCCGAACCGAGGGCAACCCACCACTGATTAAGTAGATTATTTTCTTTAACATCTTCCCATGTGAACTTAATATCTGTCCACAGAGTTGATGCGTTTGGTGAAGGCTTCCACTTCCTATGTTTTAATCAAGTCTTAAAGGTTAACACAATGTCAGTCTTACTAGGTGGACTAGGCAGAAAACATGGCCAGATAAACTAATTCTCCATTATTTACAAAGCTACTTATTAACAGAACCTTACAAATCTGGAAGTATAATTCTCCCCCATCACCCTTATACCCAAGTAACATAGGGAGGGTGCCTCCTGAGTCTCTTGCTCTGACTACTATGTAGCTGTGGGCTATGTGTCTTCTTATCTGACCATTCCTAGGCAGCATCTCTTTGTCTAATCTTCCGAGATCATTTCCCACATACTATTATACACTTTCATGCACTGCATCCATTTTTTCAGATAAAACCTGATGAAGTAAACATTGTCAACACAATTGCAAACCACAAATGTGATATTTTTTAAAGATGCAGTCCAATCCATCATGTCTTCTTCTCTGGAAGCTATTATTGTATTTTCAGGATTAATTTACTGTATCTAATTAAAATAATTCAGAAGCTAAGATCTAGTTTGGGGTCTTCTAATTGTGAATGAGATCAGAAATGACAGAGATGGGGAGGAACCAGAGATAAGCAGCAAAGTATTAATTCCTTGCCTGAAGGTTTAAAATTTAGCTTTCCTTTCTGCCGTTAAAAGGCTTAGTAGCAGAGAACTGGAAAGAAGTTTTGTGGAAATGTTTTGGCTGTGATTGACTTTTTTAAAACCTAGTAAAACATTTTAAATTATTTCCAGCTGTGTTAATATAAAGACTGCCTAGTCATCCTCTATTCTATTTTTCCACCCACCCAGGGATTTTGTATATCAGTAAGAAGAGAAAAGGCTTCAACTTGAACAGCTAAATTATATATTTCCAAAAATGGTGGACCAACTACGGTATTATTTCCTTGTTTCTTCTTCCCAGCAGGTTTTTAGAACATCCTGGTGCCATCTAAAAAGAGTTTGCATTTTTGCAAACTCTACAATAATCTACCTGTAGTTAAGATCACAATTTGATGAATCTCTTGTATCTTTTCCCGATTTTACAAAAGCTTTGAAATAATATATCAAAAGTATCAACAAAAAAGCATGCCAGATTGCAAACAAACAAAGATGCACATCTTGTAAGTAAACGTTAGCGCTTACATCCATATAAAAGTAATACTAAAAGTTAAATAGCCATCCTCCTCCTTTTCTTCTTCTTCTTCTTCTTCTTCTTCTTCTTCTTCTTCTTCTTCTTCTTCTTCTTCTTCTTCTTCTTCTTCCTCTTCCTCTTCCTCTTCCTCTTCCTCTTCCTCTTCCTCTTCCTCTTCTTCTTCTTCTTCTTCTTCTTCAAAAAGATATTTGTGCAAAGTTTGTACTGAGAGGAACAGTGACTGACTAGGAAATTCTGGGAGGGGAAGTCCACATCTTAAAGTTGCAAATTTGAAAAATAGTGATCTAGTCAATTCATGCAAACTGGGTCTTTTACTATCCCTTTCTCTATGTTAAACCAGTTGGTCCCTCCATATGATGTTCGCATAGTGATTTCCTGATTTGGGTACAGTGATTGCACCAACTTGACCAGATGTGCTGGTACCCCCAGGTATTGTAGGATTCTCCATAGCTTCTGACAATGGACACAATCAAAGGCTTTCTTGTGACTGATGAAGCATATGTAAATAATATTTTGGGTTTTTTTATTTTGCCATGATCCAGTACACAAGTGCCACGTCCACTTTGGAGACCGGCTTGAACAACTGGTAATTCTCTTTTGGTGATTGCTGCTAGACATGGTTGTATAATTTTAAGACAGAAGCTTGCTGATCTGACAAGAGCAACTGTAGCAATCTTTAGAGTCACCATTTTTCAGCAGCGGAATGAACACTGAGGATTTCCAATCCTGTGGCCAATGTTGGTATCCCATATTTTCTGGCACAGGACTCTAAGCTTTGTGCAAAGTTCAATGGCACAGTGAAAGACACAGTTGCTGCTTAATGGTGATAGACTGGGAGATGTTATTATCAAGAGAGGAATCTTTCAAGGGGAGTCCTAGCCTCCACTAGTAATTGTCACTGACTCTTCTGTAAACATTATTGAACAAGTTAGGCCATCCTTATTAAATATCAAAAAGATCTGCCAGATTATCCTATTTCCTTCATCATCTCCTATCTCTGGAGCTGTATGGAAAACCACCAAGTTTAGGACTGTCCCTATATATAGGCAAGATATTGCAATGAAGTTTGCCAAGACAAATGTGCCACCTTTACCATCAGCAAGGGACAATAGTGAAAATTGAATGATTTAGGATGTTTTACCTGGAAGAATTTACATAAATTGATATGTAATTTGCTTCTATCTCCCTGCCTCTATCTATCTGCCTCTATCCTCTAAGGAGCCCAGTGGTGCAAGAGTTAAAATGCAATATTGCAGACTGACTCTGCCCATGGCTTGGAGTTTGATCCTGATGGGGCTCAAGGTTGACTCATCCATCCATCCTTTCGAGGTCAGTAGGATAAGGATCCAGATTGTTGGGGGCAAATGCAAATAATGCTTACATTGTAAACTGCCTAGAGAGTGCTGTAAAGCACTATGGAGAGGTCCCCTGAAAATAAGCAAATACCATCTCTGGCTGGCCCCAGAGGGGGTTGGGAAAGGAGTTTTTGAAATATCCTTCCCCCAGGAGTGGGGAGAGAATGGGGATTTTGCAGTATCCTTCCTCTGGAGTAGGGTGGGAAAGGAGACTTTGCAGTATCCTTCCCCTGCCATGCCCACTAAGCCATGTCCACAGAACTGGTAATAAAAATATTTAAATTCCACCACTGCAGCGTACCATACTTTTATACAGTATGTGAGGACACTTTCTATTGTGGACCGATAGAATCAAGTCTAAAGTAGACAGATCTTCATTTGATTTGATGCATAGCATTTGCTTAATTGTTGAATCAAGTCATGAAATGGAATTTGTACATATTTTTGAGAAACATGTAGAAGCAAGGTTCAATGACACTTCCAATAGAGCTTTCACTACTTTTGCAGCCCTTTCATAATAATATACAAATGCATAAACAATATTGAACTTGTAGCACCTGATGTAGAGCTCATGAGACCTATGAATAAAAACCATGATTGCTTCGATCAAATCTATTACATTCCAGTAGAGGACTGTGATGCATTGGTGCTGGCATGGAGAAAGACCTGTACACAATTAATCCCAAGTATTACTGATAAGAAGTGGCAACTGCTAAACCACAACAGTACTTTTTAATTACAATCAAACACATTCACTTTTGCGGATGGAATCCAGGAACTAGAATTTTGTCACTGACAAAGCCTCTGTGACTTTTAACCTGAGCTTGCTGAGAAGACAGGACATTTTCCATCTGCTGTTTATAATGACACGATGTATACATAAATTTAATAAAACAGTGTCATAATAAAATGGTTTATTAAATTCATATGCTGCCTAGAGTCGCTGAGAGTTGAGTAGGATAAAATGTTTATTATGATGATTGATCACACAGTCAATCAGATATTTAGACTGGATTTGACAGTTTCATTGACCTAGCAAATCCTTCCCAAGGACCCGAAATAGGTAGATGTTGTTTGATGGTCTTAAATGTATCATTCAGGATGTGAGTTCTTCCAGTATATATTTTCCAGTAAATGATCTTTGAATAATTAAATATTTTTCAAATGAACTATCCCTGGATGTTTCTACCTGTAATTATACATATGTAAACATTGGCACACATAACAGTAATATAATCTAATGTAACAGAAGATATAATTCAATATTAGTTTATTTCCAGGGCTTCTTTTAATTGTCATGGGCAAATGTTAACTTTTTAGTATAATATCACCTTTGCAATTTGAAAGGGAGCAAATAATATGAAGGAATGAATAAAGCCTGATCTTAAGAAGTAGTACTTAATCTTCATGCAGTTTTAGAATTATCTTGATTTCTCTATTGTTTCTTCGCATGTGGAATACATGCAACTGTATTTCATTCATCAGTCCGCCATTTGAAGTTCATTTTTTACCAGTATTTAAAGACACCTTTAAAAAATGTGAATTGATATAAGAAAAACCACTGGTTTATAGGGAACTGGGGGTGGGGGTGGGGGGTGGAAATCTATGGGCTTTGTATATGGTCATCAATTTCTTCTGTACCAGTGATGGCTAACCAGCTTTTCCGGACCAAGTGCCCAAAGTGTGCGTCATTGAATGTGCATGTGTGCATCCAAACCATCCAAATGAAATGTGTGTATGGTCCTGTGCATACACCCTGCCCCCACGCATGAGCATACGGCGCCCTGCACATGCCTCACCCCGTGCATGAGCATGCAACTCCCCCACATGTGCTCCCATACATGCACATGGAGAGGGTCCACCCATGCCCTGTCCCCACATGTATGCGTGCATGGCAGAGATCCAAAAACCAGCTGGCTGGCGGGAGGCACGCACACATGCATGGCCTAAGACAGGAGTCCTTGTTTCATACTGGTAAATAATTGTCCAAAGTTTTCTTGAAAACCTCCAGCAATGGAGTATCCACAACTCCAGGTGGCAAATTGTTCCATTAACTAATTACTCTCCTTGTCAGCAATTTTCTACCCTGTTCCAGGTTGGATCTCCATTTGACTAATGTCTACCCATTGTTTCATATCTTGTCCTCAAGTGGTTTGGAAAATAAATCAATTCTCTGTTCCCTGTGAGATTCCTTCAAGTATTCAAAGTTAGCCATCATCTTCCATCTTTCATCATCCCCTAACCTTTCTCTTTGTTAGGCTGTTACTTCCCTTAGAATTTCGACATATAAATTAGCCTCCAAACCAGGGGTGAAATCCAGTAGGTTCTGGAGAACCAGTAGCGGAAATTTTGAGTAGTTCCGAGAACTGGCAAATACGACCTCTGGCTGGTCCCAGAGTGGGGTGGGAATGGAGATTTTGCAATATCCTTCCCCTGCCACACCCACCAAGCCATGCCCACAGAACCAGTAAGGAAAAGTTTTGGATTTCACCCCTGCTCCAAACCCCTTATCTTTGTTGCTCTTCTTTGCACTCTTTCTAGGGCCTTAGCATCTTCTTTTTTTTATTGTGGTGACCAGAACTGGATGCAGTATTCCAAGTGTGGCCTTACTAATGCAGTATAGAGCAGTACTATCATGTCTTGTGATTTTAATGCTATCTCTTTGTTGGCAGCTGTAGCATACTGCTGACTCATACTTAAATGATGGTCCATCAGGACACTTAGATCCCTTTGATACTACTGTCAAGTCAGGTTTTGTGTACTCTGGATCTGTGTGTTTGGTTTTCCCTGCCTAAGTGTAGAATCTTACTTTTCCCACCACTGAAATGAATCTTGTTGGCTAGGGCCCAATGTTCAAATCTGTCAGGATACTTCTGAATCTTGAGTCTATCTTCCAAGGTGTTAGCAATACCTAACCAGCTTAATGTCATCTGCAAATTTGATTAGTGCCCCTTCAATCACCTCATTTAGATCAAGGCTGTCAAACCCCCAGCCTTTGGCCCGGATGCGTCATGCGCTCTCCACACCCACTCCAGGTTTTGCGAAGGGGAAAAAAGTCCTGATACATCATGTGACACAGCCGTGGCAATGTGTGTTTGACACCCCTGATCTAGATCATTTATGAAGATGTTGAAGAGCACTGTGCCCAAGAGAGAACCTTGAGGTACCCCACTGTATGATTCTCATTCTGCATGTACATATAATTCTATTGAGGACAACTGCGATACTGAATTCCTTTGTAATACACAAGTGTTTTGGCTATTCTTTCCTTGGGCTTGAGGCTCCATATCTGTTCCTTATTTGCCAATACTACAGCATCTTTGGCACATAGACAGTGGCGGGACAAAGAGGCAGTGGAAACTTTATCCATAATGAACTTGTAGGCAACACAAATAGTGGAGCATGGATCACAACAAATTTCATCATTTTGTATCATCGTGATTAGTAAACAACTTTAATGCTTTGATCTGATAATTAGGGAACCTCATATTCCTGATTAATAATCAACATATAGGGTAAAGTTCCTTTCAAGTTTGATTCTTATTTATTACATTAACATCTTCATATAGTTTTCTAGATAGCAATGTAGAAGTAGTGTGCCACTGCCTTCTTCTTGAATATTCTGATCCAAAGTCCAGAAATTTTATGATAGTCTCTCATCTAAGTTCTAACTAGGGCCAACAATGTTTAACTTAAGATCATCCTAGGCCAACCAGATGTTGCTACCTAAAGAAGTGTGTATATGGAATAGAATGATAAAGATCAGGAAATTTGAAAATGATAGAAAGGCATTGGGTAAACTTCAGTCATCTGATTGGAGTATATAAGAAGAATAGAATAGAATAGAATAGAATAGAATAGAATAGAATGGAATGGAATGGAATGGAATGGAATGGAATAGAATAGAATAGAATAGAATAGAATAGAATAGAATAGAATAGAATAGAATAGAATAGAATAGAATAGAATAGAATAGAATAGAATAGAATAGAATAGAATAACAGAGTTGGCAGGGACCTTGGAGGTCTTCTAGTGAATCCCCTGCTTAGGCAGAAAAGCCTACACTACTTCAGACAAATGGTTATCCAACATCTTCTTAAAAAATTTCCAGTGTTGGACCATTCACAACTTCTGGAGGGAAGTTGTTCCACTGATTAATTGTTCTAACTGTCAGGAAATTTCTCCTTAGTTCTAAGTAGAGTTGCCAGGTGTCCACTATTTGAGCAGACAGTCCACTTTTTTTCACATTATGTTCACTATTTTTTTTTCACAAAATAGTGGACATTTTTTTTATTCAAAAGCTTTATGATGAAATGGTATGTAATCTAAAGCTGTACAGTCTAAGAGAATAAGGAAAGGAGAATCGCATTTTGTCTTTTTTTTCATGTTAGAATGAGACAAAGATCGAATATCCATTGAACTCGATTCTCTGAAAAAATTAACGATGAGAAAAAAATAAAAATATATTATAAAATTATGTACAGTTCACATTTTTAAAATGTATTGTAGCTTGTGTCGACTGACCTAAAATGGCGTCGAGTGATGAGAGTGACAGTGGCGGAATTGTGCATCAATTCCGGTATCAAATGCAAATGTTGAATGAATTTTCGGCATCATGGGAAATTTGTGGACTGACGAATGTAACCGACTGCTTGTATCATCAGTTCGAAGTGAACTTTGTATATTTTTTAATATTTCTCAACATTGTACTGAAATTAAAGAATTATTCCTTAAACACAAAGAATTGATCAAAGCTGTGCAGTCAAATAAAAAATACACACGACAGCAAAGTAAAATGTAATTTAATATTTTACATATTATTATAATAATATATTTGATGTTTGGAATTTTAAGTAAAGTTTTGAAGTGATTATTTTAATACGTGTTAAAATGTTTGTAATAAAATATATAATTTAATTGTAATTTTTTTTTTACTTTTTTTTTTTTAATTTGATTTATATGCCGCCCTTCTCCAGAGACTCAGGGCGGCTTACAATGTATTAAGCAATAGCCTTCATACTTTTGTATATTTATACAAAGTCAGCTTATTGCCCCCACAAACTGGGTTCTCATTTTACCTATCTTAGAAAGGATGGAAGGCTGAGTCGACCTTGAGCCTGGCTAGGATTGAACTCACAGAAATTACATGCAGCTGGTGTTAATTGCTGCCTTTAGTAGGAGGCATTAGCCCCCTACGCTACACAGGCTCTCTTTACTTTACTTACTTTACTACTTAACACACACACCCCGCCCCCGCTTGTCCGCTATTTTTTTGGAAGCAGACCTGGCAACCCTAGTTCTAAGTTGCTTCTCTCTTTGATTAGATTCTACCCATTGTTTCTTGTCCTACCCTTGGGGGCTTTGGAGAATATCTTGACTCCCTCTTCTTTGTGGCAACCCCCGTGATATTGAAACACTGCTATGTTGTCTCCCCTAGTCCTTCTTTTCATTAAAGTAGGTGTCAAGATCCTTCTGTATCTTACATCTATCTTCTGGAATGTTGGCTATTCCTGCCAGCTTGGTGTCATCTGCAAATTTGATGACTTCCTCATCTATCCCCTCGTCCAAGTCATGATGAAGATGTTGAAGAGTACTGGGCCTATATACAGCAACATTATAGTTGGATCACTTGTAAACTTTATTTGCAGCCATTTTTATTGTGGTTAGTTTTATTGCTGCTGTATAATGTCTTAAAGCCAAGGAAACAGGAATCTGGTAACTCTTAGAAATCTTTTAAGATTGGGAGTGAATGTTAATTAATTAAATGAACAACCTTATTTTTTCATTAACCAATTATGGCTGAAAGAAAGAGACTCATTTAATTCCTCCCCCTCCAACATTGTTCCATTATGCTGTATTACCTATAATGCTTAAATTGCTTTTAAAAAATAAAACACCAGTTTCTTCTAAATGAACACTTCCTGCTCACTAAGGTAATTTAACAGTGATTTCAGGTCAAGTGTCTTCTACAATTGGGAATACGTTCCCTTCTTGCCGTAATAAAAGGCCTGAAAACACATTTTAAGGAGCATTTTATGTGTTTATTGCTTTAAATTGTTTTTAATACTGTTCTATGAATTGTGTTGAACAAATTAGAATAACTATCATAAAATAATGTGAAATGTAGCAGTCAATCGTATAGATGTAAAAAGAAATTATGGGCTGTAGGTAAAAAAGTAAGGTAGTAAAACATTTTATGAAGGAAGATATTATTAACAGAGATTAAAGAAGTGTCATTGTTCCTTCACTGGCACAGAAGAAGCATATGTTTCAATTCATTTTTATTCCATCTGTATTCCATCTGTCTACTTCCATAGACAAGTATATATTTCATTTTTCCTTTCAAGGCTACCAGAAAGCATAAACTAGCTAAGTTGCAATGGAAAGTCCAGTATCTAAGGATGCTTATTAACATTCTTTAACTAACTTCAGAAAGCCATGCTCTTAGTTATTCTTAAAGCTCTGCATTTTAATTTTTGGCATATTTATCTGTACGTCTCATTTATTGTTCATGCACGCATAAGATCAAGAGAGCATGCCTTCAGCTCAGAAGCCACTACTCAATAGATTTAAAGTTGTGTAAGAACTTTTCTGTATCTTTAACAGAGCCACAGTAGCTCAGTTTTTTAATAACTCTAAGACATAAAAATATATTATACTATGCCCAAAAGCAAACAATGCTTTTATTTATTGTTGTGTTTGAAGTAGGCCATCCATTCTTAATGACTGTGTCCAAAACTCTTCTAAATATTAAAGCATAGTTAACCAATCCTAAATAACTGTCTTCACATAACCAAATTAAATGCCCAGCCGCCCTATTTAGGGTAATCCGCTCCCTCCTGAACCAGGGAGTGAGGGATGACCCCTTGCAGGGTCGAGCTGAAGATTTTGCATAGTTTCTGCAAGATAAAATTGCTCGAATTCGGACTGAGTTGGACTCTGACTGGGCAGAATCCACTGAGGAGACCGGGGCTAGTCTTGGTGAAGTTTTCTGGGCTGAGTTGGATGAAGTGGACAGGATTATGAGTCTGCTGGGGGCCTCCACGTGTGTTTTGGACCCATGTCCCTCCTGGCTTGTCTCTGCAGCCAGAGAGGTGACTGGAGACTGGATCCAGGCAATTGTTAACGCCTCGCTGAGGGATAGTTTTGTCCCCGCCTTACTAAAAGAGGCGGTGGTACGACCTCTCCTTAAGAAGCCCAACCTGGATCCGGACTCACTTAACAACTACCGTCTTGTCTCCAACCTTAGCTTCTTAGCGAAGGTTGTTGAGACCGTGGTGGCATGGCAATTCCCTCATTTTCTGGAGGAAACGGACTACCTGGATCCTTACCAATCTGGTTTCAGGCGCGGTCACAGCACGGAAATGGCATTGGTCGCCCTAGTGAATGATCTCTAGCGGGCCCGTGATGGGGGTTGTTCCTTTCGATACCATCGACCATGGTATCTTACTGCAGCGACTCAGGGGGTTGGGGAATGAAGTCTTTATGTTTGCCCATAAGCACCAAACCGAGAACATCAGCCAGAAGATGATGAATGTGATTTCATCGAAACGTCGCTGCTATCCTTCTAAAGATATGTTTACAATTACACGGGAAGAAACCCGAGATATTACCTGTACACACACACACACACACACATATGTATAATACATATATACATATACATATACATATACATATACATATACATATACATATACATATACATATACATATATAGAGAGAGAGAGAATTGGTGTTTTCTGTAAAATGGTATTTTATGTAAAAGTAGTACCCTGTTGAAATCACCTTTTCTATGAAAGGCAAAGGTGTCTAACTATTCGTTTCTAACATTTATTTACAAAATAAAACTTTAATCATTTTAGTTTTGAGTTATAGCTTATTTCTTTTTTATATATTCTACTCCTGCCTCTTTCTTTTACTTACATTAATCAACTTTGTTTAAACCCATGCATTAAATTTACTCCATTTCTAGACATATTTCACTTTTGCATTGAATGCTATATTCTCTTCTGTACCTCACACATTAAGGTGCCTGTATGTCTCTCGGTGGGTGATTGCTGCTGTCTAAAAATAAATGGTGTTATGATTACTTTTCACTCATATGTTCATTTAATTAAATTCTGCCATCATTACACGCAGCATGCTATAAAAGTACCATCAGTGTAATGTTAAAAAGGCCATTTTTGTTTCTTTTCTTTGGCTTCTTTCCTCCCTTTTCATGAATTGGAAATAGTTTACAGGTATTTTCAACTGTGATGTTCCATACCACTTCCTACAAAAATATGTCTCTGTTTAATAAGGGAACGGCAGAGGGATTGTTCAGAAACAATTTAGGTTGGAAGGGATTATAGGAAAGGACAGTTACAAAAAGCTAAAAGGCTGGGAGGTGGAGGTGGGATTGAGGCAAAAGAAATGAAACCGAAAGAAAACAGAAGAAGGAAGTGAAGTTTAGGAAGAAATATAAAAGGGCATGCAAAGATGAATAGATACAGTACACGAACATCAGGCACAGAGAAATTTAAAAAGGGGGAAGATCAAATGGAGAGTGAAAGCAATGGAAGAGAAGGGAAGAGAAAGTGTGGGAAATGGAAAGGTGAGGGGGGAGAGAAGAGACAAAAGAATTAAAGGAGATACCAGTTTCTTTCAAGTTGGCAACAAGATTCAAGTGGAAGGAGACACTAGCGGGGAGCAGAAATTATGATGAGAGGGAAGGTTGGGAGGCAGACAATGGAGGGGAAGAGAAGAAAGTGACAACAAGGAAAATGCAACAAAAGAACAACGGAAAGACAGTGAGAGATGAATAAAAGATGGATCAGAGGAAAGCTGCAAGGAAGAAAATAAGAGGTGAATGACACAATGAAGTGATGAGAGGTGAAAAGAGAGACTAATGAGGACAAAGAAATGGTTGTCCAGATAAATGGAATAGGACCGTGATGGCGAACCTACGGCACGCGTGACACAGGCGGCATGCTGAACCATGTCACCTGGCATGCCAGCTCAGCTCCAGCGTGCATGTGTGTGCCGGCCAGCTGATTTTCGGGCCTTCTGGGCCTACCAGAAGTAGGGAAACAGGCTGCTTCCTGCCTGCGGAGGGGAAGACCCGTTTTTCTTTCTCAGCTGTCTCCAGATCCTCTCTATGCATCTGGGAAGGGTGAAAACACCCCCTCGGAGGCCCTCTGGAGGCCTGAAATGGCCCATTTCCCAACTCCCGGTTGGACAAGAAGTGATTTTTTTGCTGTCCTCAGCCTCCAGAGATTCCTAGAGAGGTCTAACAGGCCTAAACGGGCCTAACGGGTCATCACAGGCCAGGAGCGGGAGGGAGGGGGGTTGCGCTTCAATGCACAGGATGGGGCACATAGAATTATGGGTGTGGGCATGCGCGCGAACCTCCCCCGCCCCCCACTCCTGGCATGTGATGGCACAAAAGTTAGCCATCACTGGAATAGGACATAAGAACAAGAAGAAAAATAGAAAAGTAAGGAGAAAACTTCAGGCTCTCTTCATTTTTTTATTGATTGATTTATTATTTATCCCTTGATCATACTCACTACCCTTTCCAGAACCGCTTCCAATGCACACTTTTAAAGTGTGATGTCCAAAACTGAATACAGGGCTCAAGATAAGAGAGAAAGCATTTGCTTCCCCTGATTTGAAAACTAGACTCTTGTTGAGGCGCTTAAAACAGCACCATGCTTTTGGCAAGCACAGTGCACTATTAATTCCTATTCAATTTGATGGTGACTATAATTCTAAGACATTTTTCTTATGACTAAATTGTGTATATTATGCTTGTAAATTTATTTATGTTTGTCTGCTACATTTCATTTTGTCATTTCAGCCCACTTTAATCTGTTTAGGTAATCTTGAATATTTTATTTTCTGCCATGTTTGTTATCCACTTAGTTTTGTGTTAACTCCAAATTTGATACTCCATTCCCTCCATCTATCCAACCAAGATATTAATGAAAATGTTGCAGTTATTTAATATATTAAGCCAGTTCAGTGAGGAAGTATTTGTGAGCACTCCCTGAAAACAATTTTGCCATCATCTAAGAATTTACCTGAGAATTTACATCTAAGAAATTCCTGTTTCTGATGACGATCTCATTTGACTGGGACGCGGTGACTCAGGGGTTAAGACGCTGAGTGTGTCGATTGAAAAGTCAGCAGTACAGTGGTTCGAATCCCTAGTGCCGCGTAATGGGGTGAGCTCCCGTTACTCTTTCCAGCTTCTGCCAACCTAGCAGTTCGAAAGGACGTAAAAAATGCAAGTAGAAAAATAGGGACCACCTTTGGTGGGAAAGTAACAGCGTTCCATGCGCCTTTGATGTTTAGTCATGCCAGCCACATGACCTTGGAGATGTCTTCGGACAGTGCTGGCTCTTTGGCTTTGAAACGGAGATGAGTACCGCCCCCTAGAGTCAGGAACGACTAGCACATATGTGCGAAGGGAACCTTTACCTTTACCTAAGAATTTACCTAAGAGATAAAATCCATTATTTTCATATTTTCTTATTTATTGCTCTTTCACTAAGACTAACAGCTCTTGCTGCTTGTTCACTATGCTGCTATTATATCAAATAAGAAAGGTAAAACCCACTTCCAAAGTCTATTTCAGGGGTAGAAGTAATAGCAATCGCAATAGCATTTAGACTTATATTTATTTATTTATTTATTTATTTATTAAATTTCTATACCGCCCTTCTCCTTCCGGACTCAGGGCGGTGAACAGCCAATTTAAAACCAATGCAATACAATAAGTTAAAACGTACTAAAATCAATATAAATTTGGGCTGAAAATACAAACCGAATAAAAACTCTAAAACTCTAAAAATTTAAAATAATTTAAAATATTTAAAAATAGGAGGGATCAGGCAAGTCCGGCAAGTTGGAAGAGATGAGTCTTCAAAGCCCGACGAAAGGTCCGGAGGTCAGCGATAGTTCTCAGATCTGGAGGGAGATCGTTCCAGAGGGTGGGGGCTACCACAGAGAATGCTCTCCCCCTGGGGGTCGCCAGCCGGCACTGTCTGGCTGACGGCACCCTGAGGAGGCCCTCTCTGTGGGAGCGAACCGGCCGGTGGGAGGCAATAGGTGGCAGAAGGCGGTCCTGTAAGTACCCTGGTCCTAAGCCATGGAGCGCTTTAAAGGTGATTACCAACACCTTGAAACGCACCTGGAAATCAACCGGCAACCAATGCAGCTCACGCAGGAGAGGTGTCACATGGGAGCGCCCTGTCGCTCCCATAATCCCCCGCGCGGCTGCATTCTGTACCAGCTGAAGCCTCCGGATGCATCCCAAGGGGAGCCCCATGTAGAGAGCATTACAGTAGTCCAAGCGAGATGTGACGAGCGCCTGAGTGACTGTGCGTAGGGAGTCCCGATCTAGAAAGGGCCGCAACTGGCGTATCAGGCGGACCTGATAAAAAGCTCCCCTGGCCACAGCTGTCGTATGCTCCTCTAAAGACAGCCGTGGATCCAGGAGGACGCCCAAGTTGCGCACCCTTTCCGTGGGGGCCAATGGGGGCCAATGATTCGCCCCCAATAACCAACGATGGAGTCAGTTGGCTATATCGGGATGCCGGCAGCCACAGCCACTCAGTACCTCATAGTACTTTACAGAACTCTCTGGCAGTTTATAATGTCAGCATTATTTGCCTATTGCTCCCAGCAATCTGGGTCCTCATTTTACCAACCTTAGAAGGCTAGAAGGCTGAGTCATCCTTGAACCTCATCAGGATCGAACTCCAGACTGTGGGTAGAGTTTGCCTGCAATACTGTACTTAGCTACTTAATCTCTGTGTCATCATTATTTCACTGGATAATGAAGTAATCTAAGGCAGTGGATGGACCAGTTCTTAATTCAGATCCTATCCACCATGTCATTTTTCCTTCTACCTCTCCTTCACAAAAAGTTCAGAACTGCTTCTCTGAAACCAAAGTTGGGGCAAACAAGAGGGAAAGCATTCCTCCAAGCAATTAGTCCCAGCTGCTAATCATATAAGCCAAAGATGATGAGCAAATTAAAAGCACTGAAGCTTTCCTTCCAAACCTCAGAGCAAGTTTCTATCAGTCTCTGACCTGTGAATCAGAACAATTGATCGATTATATTCTCAGGGGAATTCAAAGGGAAATCGGATTGAAATAGAAACTGGGAAGAGGGAAAGAGCTAAGCTGTCATGTTCCTTCTATTTGCCATTGGTCTCAGAATGTAAAAAGCCCAAGGAAGACATCATCCCAAACCTGGAATTTCAAAAATGCTTGCATGACTTTTCCCAATTGCTGAGTTATAGTGCTTTAGAAGGCCAGGTCCTGAAGATGAAACTCAAATACTTTGGCCACCTAATGAGAAGGAAGGACTCACTGGAGAAGATTCTAATGCTGGGAAAGAATGAGAGCAAAAGAAGAGGGGGACGGCTGAAAATGAGGTGAGTGGATGGAGTCATTGAAGCAGTAGGTATGAGCTTAAATGGACTCCAGAGGGTGATAGAAGACAGGAAAGCCTGGAAGAATGTTGTCCATGGGGTCACAATGGGTAGGACACAAATTTGCAACTAACAATAAATATTCCCCACCCCTTTTAAGTGAACGTGAAATGAACAGCCCTCCTGGTCAATCCCATTCTTTCCTCTATTATCCATGTTCTGATTCATAGCCTAATAGTTCTGTCACATGCAGGCAAGTGATAGGCTGATCTTCCAGCTTTGCTGTCCTCTCTCTTCATTATGAAGTCTTTATGAAAATTCTGAGTTGTAGCCTTCCTGAGATTATCATAAATTTATAAAAACCTCACAGGGACAACAATTAGCTGAGTCTCAATCATCAATTCCATTCAGGATTTTTTTTTTGACGTGATCTTTTTATACAGGCAATAAATGCAGACCAGATTCCCCCATATAAGGAAGCAGGGATAGGGATCAAGTGGTTTTAATGCTATACGACTTCCATCTTGGACTAACCAAACAAGGGCTTAATGGCCCTGCCAGCTGAGCAGTCTAGCATTGTTGTGCAGTTCTTCCAAGCCACTGGTTAAATTTATCAGTTGCCTCCATATGCCACTTCTACCAAAATGACAATATGTGCTCATCATATGGATAGATATATTTATGGCACAAAGCTATTTGCGGCAGGAACAGAGTTAGCAAAGATGCATGTATTCCAAAACTGTATCATGTTTGTTCAAATTTGAAAGATCACTAGCCCAAGACTGACATCATAAAGAGTTCTTTAAAAAGACAACAGTCAAATTGATTTTTTTAAAAAAACCTGATCAGATTGGGACAGTCTGGATCAATCTGAAAAGGCCAAGAGGTACTTCATTAAACCAATTGTTGGTTACCTGATTTTGCCTTAATTAAAAATCCATGGCAAAATGCAGCAGATTTTATTCAGTTTCTGATAATCACCGGATGGTACCAACGTAAAGGGAAAGACAACTGGTATAGGTTAAAATTTTGCTCACAGATAAACATCATAAAATTTCAGCAGTGACAGTCAAGTAATCAATGATGGCTGTACAAGCAAAGATTTTTAATACACATCAATTAGTTTGAGTGTCAAATGTTTTACTATTTATCCATTTATTTGTTAAATTGTTTTATGTAATGCCAAACTTTAGATTATATTTGTAATATATCTCTGTATAGATACAGTATTTGTATGTATGCCACTGTGTGTATTGTGTATAATATGTCTTTGTGTGGGTGTATAAATGAATAATAGCTAAGGATGATCTCATTTCAGGATGAATTGAAAACAACATTATGGGCACAAAAGATATAGCCAA
The DNA here is from genome assembly GCA_030761175.1 of Masticophis lateralis. Classification (NCBI taxonomy): domain Eukaryota; kingdom Metazoa; phylum Chordata; class Lepidosauria; order Squamata; family Colubridae; genus Masticophis; species Masticophis lateralis. Next base: position 21,033,823 of record JAUDYJ010000006.1, read on the forward strand.
GGAACATTTGCTGTATGATTGCAGGTGGGAACATGGGAGGAGAATGGTCCTGTTTCTGTTATATTTAATTTGAAAGAAAGGTTAAATATTCATAATGCTTGTAACATTAATATCTGAAATTGTAATTAACACTGATAGAATATCCACTTATCTATAGTCTATGGCATCAAAATAACAGAATATTAAGAATTTAGGTTTATTATATAAATATTAGTGTTCTGAAATATGCTAATATTAAAACTGAGAAGAAAGAGTAATAGTCTATATGGCTAGACTTAATAACACATTAAAGGATTGAACTGCTTCTATATTAATACTTTATGGGTATATTTCTAGTTTATTCGAATGTCCCTCGGTTACTCTTTTGTATTTTTCATTTTATTAGCAACATATTTTGGTTGTTCATCATATCTTCTATTATCTATATATCTTTAAAATGTTTAATTTTTTAAAAAAGTTGATATTGGAGGTGTTGGGTTGCATGCATGAGAGTGTTCTTGGTGTTGCAATACAACTTCCGCTATGAGTCCGGATTCCATTTGTTGATAGGTTTGCCCATCGAACTGAAAAACGTGGTTAGGCAGAGGTTACTAAGATCCATGATTCTGGGTGTTTCAATCTTGGTATATTTGGCTAGGTCGATTTGGCTGTGGAGCAGTATTGTCATGGATTCTTTGGCTAACTCTGGTTCTATGGATGTGAGAAGGGCTGTGGCATCAAACGATTAGACCATGATTAGTTTGGATAACGAAATAGCTGCAAGAATACAACCAAGCTCAGAGAGCACCAAGGACCTATCATAAATGGATTTTTTTTTTATTAGTCTAATTTAAAATGCTGGCTCTGTTTGTTTTTGTTGTTTTTTTTAATTATCTGTCCTATTGCTCCCTTTTTTAATTTTACTTAGTTTTAATTTGTTTTATTATAACATTTTACACCGTCCACTATCTTGGATGCTTGTTTATAATGGAAGAAAAGAATATCAGAAACCTGTAAAAAAAAAAAAACTGCAAGTGAATTCTCCAGAGGTTGAGTCCTAGATTTTAGGCAATATGAAACATGTGCCTCAAGACATCAGCTGTATATTATAGATGTATTTCATTGATTTGTATCTGTTTCACAGATTTCTTTTGTTCGCTTTCTGCCTTCGTTTGCAATCATTATTTCAATGTAAGTAACATTCAAATGCATATATCCATTTATTTGTTTAAGCTAAGAACAACATTCAGAGTCATGCAAAATCTGACACAACCTTTCCAACATAGCATCTTTTGAGTGTGTTGACTTGGGAGCTGCAACCCCTTAAATTGTAGCTGGGAATCGCTGAAGTTGAAATTATAGCATTACGCCATATTGAGGAAAACTAAGTGCACTAATTCAAGAAGGGCCGCTCAAGTTGATTTGCTTGGAAATATCCAAACAAAATCTTCAAGGATTGGTACCATGGACATTCACACAGCTTTGTGCTGAGGAATGGAAATCTATTGTGTTTGGCTCTCTTTTGAAAGCCAGCAATTTATTTAATAGAAAGAGAAGAAAAGGGTTTAATTTGTCAACATATAGGGATAATCATCAAAAACCAAATTCCTACCCAACAACTCTGGGCGGGCTATAACATAAAACATTAAAGCAGAAAAGACATTAAAAGAGATCTGTTTCTGTCCATGAAAGGCCACCAAAGAAGTTAACTATCTATTTGTGTCAAAGAATAGAGATTCTCCCAGCCGCTCAGCTCATAGACAAACAGCAGTCCTGCTATACATGTTTGGGACGTAAAATCTTCACCTCTAATTTGATTTGCTCTGTGCTTGTCAAGACTGTGTAGAAAAACTGCAGTTATATAGGCTCAGTTTAGTCACTGCATGAGAGCAGTATGGTGGCGTACTGGTAAAGTTCCTCACCTCCCACTCAGAAGGTTGAGAGTTTGATCCTAGGTAGCTGCAGATGTTTTCTCTCCCAGGGCACAAAGAAAAAATATATTTGCTGTGAACTCTGAATAGGTGTCAGGAAGCGTATCTAACCAGTAAATGCTCAGCTTCATCCAATCTTCCTGACTCTATTCCAAATAGGGACCACAGAGTTATAAAAAAAAGGGTTTACTCACTGCATAAAGAGCAAATAAGTTAAAAATGTGCATCATCCCACATTCTCAATCTTGACATAGCGAGTCATCCCATTTTAAGCATGCAAAAATGAAGCATGAATTGATTACCTATATGAATTGGGGTTCTTCTCTTCAGCAGCAGGCAGAAGTGAGACATAGAATAATGACCTTGTGAGATAAAGCCCAGTCTCTGACTTCAGGATACTCTAAACGCATCCTGTGATTTTAGCCTCTATCCTTTTTCTACATATACGTATACTTGACCATCACATTATACCTGTTCAAAATAACTACTGTACACAAAGTATGGAAATCAAGTAAGAAATTGTTATCAAATCTATCAATAGTAATCAATTTCTTTAAAAAAAATATCAAATGGGAATGAGAAGAGCCTCAGATAGCTCAACAGGCTAAGTAGCCTGTTATTAACATTCAGCTATCTGCAATTATTGCAAGTTTGAGGCTCAAGGTTGAGTCAGCCTTCCTTCCTTTCTAAGGTAGGTAAATTGAAGACCCAGTTTGTGGGGGCAATAAGCTGACTTTGTATAAAAAAGTGACCACATCACTTTGGTGACCACCTTTAAAGCGCTCCATGGCTTAGGACCAGGGTACTTACGGGACCGCCTTCTGCCACCAATAGCCTCCCACCGGCCGGTGCGTTCCCACAGAGAGGGTCTCCTCAGGGTGCCGTCAGCCAGACAATGCTGGCTGGTGACCCCCAGGGGGAGGGCCTTCTCTGTGACAGCCCCTACCCTCTGGAACGATCTTCCTCCAAAACTGAGAACAATTGCTGACCTCCGGACTTTTCGTCGGGCCCTGAAAACTCATCTCTTTCAGCTTGCTGGTCTAGCCTGACCCCGCTGAATTTTTAAGATCTGTATTATAGGGTTGGGTATTTTAATTATTTAATGGTTAATGGTTTTAATTTTTAGCCAAAGTTATATGCTTTTTTAAAGAAATTGTTTAACTTTTGTGTACTATTTTTATTTGGCTGTTCACCGCCCTGAGTCCGCAAGGAGAAGGGCGGTATACAAATCTAAACAAATAAAATAAATAAAATAAATAAATAAAAAATATACAAAAGTATGAAGGCTATTGCTTAACGCCTTGTAAGTCGCCCTGAGTCTCCGGAGAAGGGTGGCATATAAATCTAATTTAAAAAATAATAAGAAGAAGAAATTATACTTGTCTATTATACTTGATATTAACACCATTCACTACATTTCTCCATAACTTTCTATCTTGTAAAGTATCCTTGCTTTCATCACTTCCATACACCGACTCAAACATTATTTTGTAAAATTCTCACCTGTTTGGGAATATTTTATTAATTTTTCTCAGCCTTCCCTTTCCTCTCAACCCTTTCACACGCTCATAGTGCATAAACTTGCTTTGCAATTCAATTCTCATTGATTCCCCCCCCCCCACTCTCTCTCTCCAAACAACTTTAATTTATTTCTTTCCTCCTGGTAACTCACATTTGTATTTCATCCCTGTTTCTTAAAAGCCATTCATTCTTGGCTTTGGCCTTTTATTTAACCACATGCATTTCTTAAGTACCCAATCACAATGCATTTTCATTTACCTTTATGTTTTCTCAACCCAGCCCTGACTTTCACGTAGCAGAGTGGACAGAAGCAGGCTCTTCATAGCACAGCCATCTTCATAGCTTTTGAAATTCATTCATTTCTCAGACCTCATGCCGTCAATTATTTTACTATCAGCGTTTGCAGATCTTAAGGTTTCTCCATCCATTCTCCCATTTCAGTAAACATTCTTCCAAGATATACAAATTCATCTACCTGCTCCATTTTTTTTCCATTTATTTATAGCTTGCAATCATTCACTCCATTTGCCTTGTCAAACACAATTACCTTGGACTTTGATACATTAATCCTCAGGTGCACACTCCCTGTGGCATCATTAAATATAACATTCACTGAAAATGATTCAAGTTCTCGGCCAGCAACATGCTGTCATCTGCATAAGGAAGTATGTACATATTTACCAATAAGGTTAAACACATATATCTTCAATATGCGTGTACAAATGATACATTTCAGTTGTGACCGTAAATTCCTTATACATTTATCTGCCTATACATTAAATAAGTTGTCTTACTCCCTTTTGGTAAATATAGCATTTATCCTCACAGTGCCTTATTTTCATCATACATTGTTCTTATCATCTTCAAATAGCCAGATTTCAACTTTATATTCATTAGATAGGTTCCATAACTCAAAGCATTCACTTTTATACACTCTCTCTAAAACCATTTTAAATATTTCTAGATCAGTTGAAAGATTATCTGAAAAAAATAATCTTTTAAACTATTGTTGTTTAATATAGAAGAGCTTCTGAGAAATTCACAGCTATGAAATATATCCAACAAACAGCCTTATCTTTGCAGCTTGCTCTCTGAACTTGAACTGTGCACCATACATCAATATTTTTTGTTACATCAACATCACAATACATCATTCCCCCATGTTTCTTTTTCCAATCCAATGTCCTGCTTTTGACAGATCCCTTTGAATTTCATCATAAGGAACCATCTCCAACCAGAAGATGCCATGACTTCCAACTACAATGGGATTAAGGAAAAACAGTCAACATTCATGCTAAGCAAAATAGATAGGTGCTGTCAAAACACATGGTTAAAACTGGAAGAGTTCTCTCTGGATCCTTTTAAAATCCTCACCTCTAACTTGTACTGCTCTGTACTCATAAAGACCACAGAAATACTGACATTATGCAGGCTCAGTTTAGCCATTGCATGAAGGGCTGGGAAGGTAAAACATACATCGTCCCCCGTTCTCTCTCTCTCTCTTTTTAAAGTTTTTTATTTTAAATACATTAAAACAAGACACAAACACACAGCATTTATATACATATCACTTTTTCCTACAGCTGCTTCGAAGTGATCCTTTCTTACTATTTACATCTATTTAGACATATTTTAATTTTATCTTGTTCAACAATTGTTTTCCATCTTTCTTTATTTCGTCTACATTGTACCATGATCTTCAACATTTTTTCCCCTCTCTCCTTTATTCCTCTTTCTCATTTTTCCTATTCTCCAACCATTCATACCATCTACACCACACTTTGTAATATTCTGTATCCTCTTTCTCCTTGAGTTTTTTTGTTAATTTGTCTATCCCTGCACATTCTAAAATTTTTCTAAGTAAATCTTCTTCTGATGGTGGATTTTCCTTCTTCCAATTTTGCACATAGACTATGCGGGCTGCTGTCGGTATATGTAATATTAAATAATGTATTTCCTTGGTATAGTTTTCTATGGAAATCCCTGGTAAAAACTGCTCAGGTTCTCCCTTTATTGAATTCTGAATTATTTCCTCTATTCACTTTTTAACTTTAGCCCAGAATTTCTTTGCCACTGGGCAAGTCCACCAGAGGTGAGATAGTATGTTCCATAGTTACTCTTACATTTCCAGCATTTTGGTGAATTACTAGGGAACATCTTTGCTATTCTAGCTGGCAGAAATTGCCATCTATGAAACATTTTCATCTAGTTTTCCTTGTATGCCGTTGATATTGTCAATTTCATATTTGTTCTCCACATCTTTTCCCACTTCTCTAATTCTATTACACGATTGAAATTCCTTGCCCATTTGATCATAGTATCTTTCACTATTTCCTCTTCCATTTTATACCTCTATCCCTGGTATCTTGTAATGTTTTTAATCTAATTCTAAGTTTTCTCCCTTGCCATATAAATTTTGAGGTCAATCTGTTTAATAAATCAAAAAAGCTTTTTTCTATTTTTATCGGTATAACATGGAAGAGGAATAGAATTTTGGGCAGGATATTCTTTTTTATTGCCTCCACTCTTCCCATCCATAAAATTTGTAGATTTTTCTAATTTTCCAAATCTTTTCCAATTTGCAGTATTAATTTATGATAATTTTCCTTTTCGATTGAGGAACCTCATGCTGTTAGCCAAATCCCTAAATATTTTTTTTTTTTTGTTATCTGATTATTCATACTATTTTCTAATTCTATCTCTTGTTTTTTTGTAAGGTTTTTTGTTAACAAATTAGATTTGTTTCCGTTAATTTTTAAACCTGCCATTATGCCAAATTCTTCTACTTTTTTAATCAATTTGGGGCCTGATTTTAGAGGTTCCTCAATTATAAAAACCATATCATCTGCAAAGGCTTGCAATTTGTACTCCTCATTTTTTATCGTCAATCCTTTTATCTCTTGATCTTCTCTAATTTTTTTCATGAGTGGCTCCAATGATAGTATAAAGAGAAGTTGGGAAAGAGGGCATCCTTGTCTCACTCCTTTTGTTATCTCAAATCCATCTGTCATATCTTGGTTCATAATTACTCTTGCAGTTTGTTTTGAATATATTTTCTCAATCATTTTTTCAAATTTTGACCCAAATTCCATTTTTTTTATTTGTTGTATCATAAATCTCCAATTCAAATTATCGAAAGCTTTTTGGGCATCCCGCATTCTCAATCTTCACATAATGAATCATTCTAAGCACGCATAAAACGAAGTATGAGTTGATTACCTATATGAATTCTAATGGATGAGCCAGCTAATCAAAGCACCCATGAATAAAACCGTAATTTGGAATATTAAAAACCTGTAATCATCTTCTAAAAGCCGAAGAGAATAATTCCATATTCAAGAATTTTTTTTAAAAAAAAAGAGATTTGTTTTATATTGCCATAATGCAAAAAAAAAAAATCTTCTTTCTAAAGAAGGAATACAGCTGTCCATCTTCCAGTTCTGCTTCTAGTGCTTATCAAAGTGAATATTGTTCCAAAGGATCTTCTGTTCTCATGGCTAAAGAATGGTATGATAGCTATTCCGTTAGAAGCAAACTCCCACTCCCTTCTAGCTGGAGGTAGTATTCAACCGGTTCAGGCAAACTGGTAGCGGCAAGTGCCCAAGGATGTAATGCTGTTCTATTTAGCCACATTTTCAAGGCCAGGCCCATGCATGGAAGGCGCACGTGAGCAAAGCGCATGCATGGAAAGCACGAGCGAGTGAGCGTGCATGCACGCGGTGAACTGGTGGTAAGAATAAGTGAAACCCAACACTGCTTCTAGCATCTGTTGATGTTACCTAGGTTGGCAAGGAGGCATCTGCAAGAAAACCACCAAGGTCAGAGAGCACCAAGGGTACAATGGCTCAACCCTGAACTACACATATTGTCTTCTATAAATAATGTTCTACCATGCCCTGAAATGAGGATGGGATGTAAATTAGGAGACTATCTTTTCTCCATTAGAATGAGAGAATTAAAAATAAATAAATAAAGCCAAGAAGCAATCTGAGACACATAAACAGCTATTACACTTTTTAAATTAAGAAAGAAAACAGTTAAGTCAGAGATATTTCCCCTTTATCCCAGAGAGAGGGGGGGGAGGGAGGGATGCTGGTGAATGAGAGAACAGTTCTACTGCACTGAGAAAAAAATAGGTCACTGTGCCAGTGAAAAGGGCTGGTATTTAGAAAGAGACAGTCTTTTCCCTCCCCCCCCTTTTTTTTTTTTAAATCTGCAACTGAAAAGCAAGTTTTTCTACTCAAGAATGGGGCAAATTTATCCAGTTTGGTTTTGTTAGGTTGCTCAATTCAGGAAGCTCAAACTGCCCAAGGAGCTGCTGATATAGATCTACAGAGGAATTATTAAATCTGTCATCTGCACCTCTATAACTGTCTGGTTTGGTTCTGCAACCCAACAAGACAGACACAGACACAGAGGATAATTAGAACTGCAGAAAAAACAATTCCTACCAACCTGCCTTCCATTGGGGACCTGTATACTGCACGAGTCAAAAAGAGGGCTGTGAAAATATTTACAGACCCCTCACATCCTGGACATAAACTGTTTCAACTCCTACCCTCAAAATGACACTATAGAGCACTGCACATCAGAACAACTAGACACAAGAACAGTTTTTCCCTGAACGCCATCACTATGCGAAACAAATAATTCCCTCAACACTGTCAAACTATTTACTAAGTCTGCACTACTATTAATATTCTCACCATTCCCACCACCCATCTTCTTCCACTTATGACTATATGACTGTAACTTTGTTGCTGGTATCCTTAGGATTTATATTGATATTGTTTCCTGATTGCTTATTTGTACCCTATGACTATCATTAAGTGTTGTACCTTATGATTCTTGATGAAGTATCTTTTCTTTTATGTACACTGAGAGCATATTCCCCACGAAAAATTCCTTGTGTGTCCAATCACACTTGGCCAATAAAAAATTCTATTCTATCCTATCCTATTCTATTCTATTCTATTCTATTCTATTCTATTCTATTCTATTCTATTCTATTCTATTCTATTCTATTCTATTCTATTCTATTCTATTCTTCTAAACAAATAATTCCCTCAACTCTAACTATTTACTAAGTCTGCACTACTATTCATCTTCTCATTGTTCCCATCGCCACTTATGACTGTATGACTGTAACTTTGTTGCTGGTATCCTTAGGATTTATATTGATATTGTTTCCTGATTGCTTATTTGTACCCTATGACTATCATTAAGTGTTGTATCTTGTGATTCTTGATGAACATGTCTTTCATTTTATGTACACTGAGAGCATATGCACCAAAGACAAATTTTTGTGTGTCCAATCACAGTTGGCCAATAAAGAATTCTATTCTATTCTATTCTATTCTATTCTATTCTATTCTATTCTATTCTATTCTATTCTATTCTATTCTATTCTATTCTATTCTATTTATCATTACTCAACTTTAGTTTAGGAAAGAAAAAAATAGACGAGGGCAGTGGTGGGTTGTCCCTGGTTCGCACTGGTTCTATAGAACTGGTAGTAAACTAATGGGAGGCTCCGCCCACTGACCCTGATGCCATCAGAATGCTTCTATGCATATGCAGAAGAGTAAGTGCATGTGTGAACAAAGCAAGCGCACATGCACTGCCCTGTTGTGAACCGGTAGTAAAGATAAGTAGAACCCACCCCTGGGCAAGGGCTTCTACATATGCACAGACAGACAACTTCCAAAGTTGGAGCCCAGGCTTTGTACAGATTATTGATCACAGGAATAAGGTTTGTGGAATGTCAAAAGAGTTGTTCATTGCTGGTATGAACAGACTTGGGAGGAGATTGCTGAAACACAGCACATGATTCTACTGATGAATCACCCTTCTATTAAGTCACTAAACATAATCCTGACAGAGACAGTGAGGACTTGCGTTCCTTCTCATTGATCTGTTTCCACTCTTCCTCTCCTCACTCCATCTTAGTTTGATTCTTTGGACAGCCACTTTTTTAAAGAGAGTTACTCTAGGTTACATTGTGCCATCTCTAATGGAATTCCAAAGTTTAATTCATAAAGTGGCCATTCTTGACCTCTGGCCACATTGCCACCCACTCTGCCACCTCCTTCTTTTCCTGTTGCCATGGAAATGAATAGCAGGCTAAAAAAATGGGAGCAAATGAAGTCTAAAGCTTTTCACAAAACCCCAGAGAGAAAGATGAATGAAACTCATTCATCACAGAGTAAGAGACCCAGTTAAAAAATTCTGCTGGAAGAGCAAGCCATAAGAGAAAGGAAAGGAGAAAGAAACAGAGGCAAGGATGAAAAGATTACTTCATGCAGGAAGTTATATGATCTGAGAAGAAAACCCAGTAATGAGGAAATAAGATAAAATATAGTCCGCAGTCAAAATTGAGGGCATTTTCCCCCAATAACACCAATAGCAATCCTTTAATTTTGTTTTCGCTTACTTTCCAATATCTCAGAATGTTTGCATAAGAAGGTTATTTTATCATAAACCCAAATGAGCATTTGGAGCACTCTGTTCTATTCTATTCTATTCTATTCTGTTCTGTTCTGTTCTGTTCTATTCTATTCTATTCCACACTTGTAACTCTTGCACTCCTTCAAGAGGTGGGTGATATAAGTTCACTAACGGCACACTGTTAATATATTAGTAGTATAAATAACATATAAGATAACAAAAAAGGGGGTTCCTGTGCATAAATCAAGATAGGCTGGCATTTCATCAATGAAGCTAGAATAAAATAAAATGAAAATAGAGAAGCAAGATTTCGGGAGGCAACTCCATTCAACTCCATTCAATATGTAGATATCATCCATGTATCACCAGATAGACGACTGTATTGAATATGGGTAAAATATTACATAAGATACTACATAAGATAAATTCACACAAGGAATTTTTTTTTAATGCAAACAATACTACCAGAAATAACTTCACTGATAGATCAGCTACTATCTCCCATATGTCTCTGAAATTCAGAGTTCTTGAAGAAAATTGTGGGTCTTTTAATCTTGAATGTAGATAAACATTGATGTTCTATATGTAAACGAAGGTAAAATTATGTGTATTGAGGCACACATATTCCCAGCCTCCACATATACTGATGAGGTCTGAGCTGCAACTATCAAAGATAAGAATTAACTTCTGGGCCAGAGTGGATAGTCCAGTGAAGATTTCAACTCAGTATACAGCAGCTGTGAAAAGAAAAAGTTATGCTAGAGATCAGTAAGAAAGGGGCCAAAAAAAACAAACAAACAAACAAAAAACCAACCCTGACAATCTGTATATGTCAATCTATCCTACATACACATCTAGAATTCTATGTATGGCTTTATATATGAAATAAAATATAGCTGGGAAAAGTGGCAAAGCATTTGTGTGTCATACACCTCCCTTACAAAGAAAGGTTAAAATGTTTAGGATTCTTTAGAATGGAAAAAAGTGACTGAAGGAGATTAAGGAAGTACATAAAATCATACACGTCATGACAAAGTAGATAGAATGTTCTTTTCTGCCCCTTAAAATAGTTAACACACTGATTGACAGCTCTCCCCAATTTCTCCTGTTTCTTTTATATGCCCTAATTGTCAGACGGGGAAAAAAATGCCATAAACACCATAGAATGACCTTGATATTGCTATAAGCAATAAAAAATCAGATCAAATCAGGGCAGCATTGGGATATCCGAAAGATCAAGTTAAAGGCAGACCATTATGGAAAAAAATCTATGTGGTTTAGAGTCAACAACTTGATGGCATTTAGTCAATCAATCAATCAAAAATCTCTTGTATGTTATCGCATATGCCAGACAGCATTATCAGTTCCTGAGACAGAATTATACTGGTAATGTGATACTCTCAACTTCTGGAACATATGCAGTTTCGTCCATTTATATCCAACTGTCACTTCCTACAGATTTGTTTAAATTCACATAATGGATTTAGATCACTACCATTTATATTCTAGTGCCTGTTTTTGATATTTATTGATCTAGAATTACCAGCTGTCCAATGGAGGGTATTTTCACTTTATGTAATTTTAGTTTCTTTTTCCTATCGTCCTTCTTTCTCTTTCATTTGGCCTGTAAATTTTGAATATTTAATTCACAACATACTCACCCAAATTAAGATGTGCAGGTGAAGTTTCCACCATCATAAAAATATGTAACTTATACCAACCAAGATTATGAACAATATTTGAAAAGAGGTACAGTTTGTCAGAATATTCATGACTCGGAAGACATGGTAACAAGGTCAGCCAATGAATAGGAATGGCAACAGATCAGCCAATGGGAGCTGAATTGGAAACTGAAACTGGAAGTAGGCTGGGCATCGCTCAGCTCTGTGTGTGTGCTTAGAATGGAAACTTCTGTACTCTGCTTGTGTTTTGCTTGTAGCTGCTACCACGTTAGAAGAAATCTGCTGTTGGTATTGTAAATTTACTTCATATGTTATATGTATATGAGAAGTTGATGAATCCTGCTGAATCAGTTTACCTGCGTATGCTTTCTGGATTTGATTTTGCAACAAACTCTGACACATTTCTACTTCAAGGCTGTAAACCAGGGCTGTCAAACTCGCAGCCCGCAGGCTGGATGCATCACACACTGGCCATGCCCATGCCCAGTTTAGCGAAGAGGAAAAAGGTCCCGATATGTCACATAACTCCGCTGTGATACCATGAGTTTGACACCCCTGCTGTAAACAAATGGATCATTAAAAGTAACACCTCCGTGCAAGTGTTTTGCAGTGGCTCATTCAAATGATACTTTGCAAAGAGAAAAATCTTGAAATAGGACTGACTCTTCCACTTGACACTGGTGCATAGCCATTGCAGCAGTTGTTAGTATTATATATATTTTTATCATCAGTCATGAAGATTTTCTAGGATTTTCTGTGTTTAAAATCTACTTTGATTTGAGTGGTTTGGGAATACTCCTTGCAGCTCTTCTGAAGACTCTCAAGAAGCATATCCTAGCTTTATGTTTAAAAGCGCGAGAAGGAACCCCTTGATTAAACTTTCCATGGAGATTTTCAAACAGCTGCCCAACTCAGTCATGAAATAGCACATACCTTGTAACCACAAAGCCTCTTGACATCAAATCTTTCGTATAAATAAGTATCAAAACTTATGCAGGCAGAAAAAGTCCCCTTATGAAATGAAATTGGATCTCCAACTCAAGTGATGGTAATGAAAAGGAGCAACTTTGGCATGAAGAATGTAAATTGGAGATTTAAAAGAGGCCTAGGAGCAAATGTGAAGACTAAAGAGGTAAATGAAGGCTGACAAGCCATAAGGAATTCTTTAACAGCATTCCCCCCCCCCCCCCAAAAAAAAGAGAAAGAACTTTCAGGACAGAATTGGTGGGCCTGCTGTACTACCAGTGTACAATCAGAGTATGAAGAGACTGTCCAGAAACAAACAAACAAAAAATCTCTGTTTGCTACAACTGTTTTATCAGAGAAAGGAAAAGCAGTATCTGAAGGTGAGACATATGAGAAAGTATACAACCATTTGAAACTGTCCCGGAAACACTGCTTATACACTGCTTAAGTGTAAAAAAACAGACACGCCTATACATATAAGATACCTTGATTTATGATTGTTCGTTTAACAATTGTTTAAAGTTACAAAAACCTTGGGAAAAGTTGTTAGGAGCGGTCTTGGAAGCACTTTGTTTGGGCCATTTACTATTAGCTGGTTTGGCAATTCCTTGATTGGGTATTGTTGACTTCATCAAGAACAATGATGAAGTGAACCCACACTGACAGGACAAGCCGCTAGAAAATAAACAAACCTCACTCCTTACTAGCACTGATGATGTATGCCCGGTTTAGTGAAGGGGGGGAAGTCACGATACATCATGTGACAACATCATGATGACACAAGTTTGACACCCCTGGTTTAGAATGTTAAAGAGAAACTGTGACCATTACTGACTGTCCTGGACTCCATCAGATATAGAAAGTCAGGAAGATGACTTTGAAGGAAATAATTAAGAATAATAAGCAAAGAGGGCTTAAGTTCTGGGAAGCAAGACAATTTGGAGAAAGCCCAACAGAATCTTACAAGATTCTGTTACTAGAGTCTATATTCAACAAGTATAGCTCTAATCCTTCAAGTCCAATCCAGGGGTGAGCTGCTGGGGGTTTGCAGGGGTTTGGGGAAACCTCTAGATAAGATTCTGTACAGTTTGGAGAACCCCCAAATCCCACTCCTGGCTGGCCCCTCCCCCCCCCCCAGGAGTCTCCATGAGGCCCATTTTGGATGCAAGTAAGTGCAGGGGGTGTGCAGAGGCTCTGGGAGGGTGAAAAACGAACCTACCAGAAGTTTGGGAAGGACAGAAACAGGCCCGTTTCTGGCCTCCAGAGGGCCTCTGGAGCCTGGGGAGGCCATTTTTGCCCTCTTGGAGGCTTGAGGAAAGCCTCCAGAGCCCGGGAAGGGCAAAAGGTCCCCCCACACATACACTGTGGTGCAGGAGGCCAACTAGGCCATGGCCACCATGGCCACAGTCACCTAACAACTGGGCACCCAGCAACTACAGCCACACAACAACCGGGCAGCAAAAAGCTAAAATTTTTGAAGCCCACCAATCCCACGGTCCAATCCCCTGCTCATACCATTTCAGACAAATGACTGTCCAGTCCCTTAAAAGCCTCCAGTGTTGGAGCACCAGTGGTGGGTTCCTCCTGGTTTGGCCCGGTTCGGCCAAGCTGGTAGCGGTGATGATATGATGTCACCAGTTCTGCCCCCCCTGCCCCTCCATGTTATTCTTACCTTTTATTTGGCCCCAGGCCCAATCTATTGCTGCCTCCTGAGTCCCAGCTGATCAGCTAGAGGGGAAAAAACTGTTTAAACTCTTGTCTTGGGGCTGCAACGGGGCGCCCTACAGCTGATCAGTGTTAAAAGAAAACAAATGAGTAGACCAGTGGTTCCAAAAGTGGGCGGTATCACCCCCTGGGGGGCAGTGGGATGCCTTGGGGGGCAGTAAGAGGCAAGGGGGTTGCAGGGGGGCTCTAAGTGGCAAGGAGGGTGGCCCTCACCCTTTGGCCTGTGCCTCGCAGCAGTTACCTCCTTGCAAGCAAACAGCAAGAAAAAACAACTCCTTTCTGTTTCTGCATAGGCTAATTAGCCCATTGATTAGATGGGCCTCCTGACTCTCAGCTGTTTTGGCAGGGCTAAACTGCTGGAGCTAAATTGCTGGAGCAGATTTTTTTTCCTCCTTGTGCAAATCAAGCTGAAAACAAAACTGAAAGTAAAGCAGTCTGTTGGTTTTGCTGTTTGCTGCAACTTTGTAAAATTAGGCAGAGGCGGATTTCTTTTCTTTTTCCTCACCAAAAAAGGTAGGTGCAAACAATGGGAAATTTAGGGCAAAAGAGGAGAGTTCAAAACTTTAAAACACAAAAGAAAAAAAGCTCTATTTAACTCGGGAATTGTAATAATTGAGATACTATTAATTGTATATTGTGTTGAAAGCAGAAATGGTTAAGTTGTGATTTGGAGGAATATATGGGGGAAATTATTTGGTTTATTATTGGTAAATATAATTAATTGATTTGTAAGAAATTGCATGGAAATAATTGGAATATTCATGTTCATATTGATTAGAATACAAAAAAGATACTTATATAACTAATTGATTTATATTAAAATGTTGAATTTGTATTAAACAACTGTAATATTACATAATTAACCAATGTGAGGATGGATATAAAAATAGATGACAATGGGAAGGGATATAATATAGAATAGAAGGGGAAAATTGATTTGATTAAGATTAGAGATGAGGATGAAGGGTAATATTGTTTTTTTAAAAAAAATAGATGAGGAATAAATATGGCAAAAAGGAAATATAGAAATTGTAAATTTAATTGAAATGACTAAACACTGTTTAAATTTGTGAACCAGCCAAATACTCTGTTCAAAGAAAATACATTGTATGTTTGTATGTGTGTTTCTAATTATTGCTATTTATTCATATTTGTTCTCTTTTATTCTTTAAAGTTTAACAATTCATTCTTTATCTTAATATCTTTATATTTGTTTGGGGTTGCCTTTCTTCCATTTCATCTTTTTTATTATACAGCAATCTTTCTCCTCAAACCTACCATCTCTCTCTTTTCTGTCCTTCTTACTTTCTCTTCCCCACTTCTTCTCCCTACTTCCTCTTCCTTTCTCCTTCTTCTCCTCTCTTCCTCCCTCTCTTACCCTCACTCCTACTCTAATTTCCCTTCCCTTTTTTTCTCCCTTCTCTTCCTTCCCTCTCTCTCCTTCCTTCTTCCATTTCTTGTCTCATTCCTTCATCCCTCTCTATTGCTGCATTCATTTTCAATTTTATATTTTCCACTATGGAGTCCCTGGTCTTTCTTTCATTTATCAAGTATATTTCTCAAAATTTTCCCTCATCTTTTTAATTATTAGCAGTATATTTCATCTTATTCCATTTTTTCTATTGAACCCAGTGTAATCATCTTTATCTTTTTTTTTCAATTTTATCTCCTTGTTTCTCTTGCCTCTCGTTCATCTTTTCTCTTTCTTTCTTCTTCTTTTTTTTTGCAAGCTAAACAATTCTCTGCTTCTTTATTTCCCTTAAATGCCTCCATTACTTTTTGAAACATCTCCCTTAGTGTCTCATATTCATCCTCCCAATTCTCCATATTTTCAATTTTAAAAGGCTAGGATTTTTAAGCTTATTCTTTTCATTTACATATGTTCGGGGGGTGGATGCTTTTCAAGGAGCCACAAGGAGGGCTGAGAGCAGAGTCATTCTGACAGTGTCTTTTAAAATTGCTTGGAAGACCCATTTTTCCCCTAACAATAATGGTTTGTATACTTTGGAATAAAACATATACCTGGAAAAAGTACTTGCAAAACTTGGACAGAAGGAAAAGAAAGGCAGGTCTGGACTCATTATCAGTAGCTAGTTAGTTCATCGTTATAAGTGACTCCCACTGATTCTAAACTCAGTTTAAGACTGGGATTGGTGACTACTGAAATTTAAGTATTCAACATTGGTCTCAGAAATCTTTGATTTGAACTATCAAATCTTTGATTTGAACTTTGATTTGAACTATGGCAAGAAAAGTCATAAAATGGGGCAAAACTCACTTAATCATAATAATTTCTAGATATTTTAAATGTAGAGAATTCAAGTGTTGAGAATGACCCATTATTTCGTCTCTTTCCGCACTAGGTACCACTACTTGATTTCTTTTCATTTTATTCAAATAACAACAGAAAACCCAATACAGTTCAGTATGAATTGGCTTTCCAGTCCTTCCTTGATGCACTTTTTCACATTGGTTATCTAGTTTAAATGGCAAAGAAAAATCAATGATATATTTTTCAGACCTTGGGAGGATCACACTGTCAATTGTTCACACTGCTCAAGCAAAACTAACAGGTGTGAATTAAGTTTTAGCTAAAAAATGGAGCTTTAATTCCCGAAGTCCATTCTTTAAACTTGGATTTCTGGAATTAAAAGGCTCTGGATTAAATGGTACTCCAGACAAAGATGGAGAAGAGTATCTTGCTTTTAGACATGATAATAGCTGTCTAGAAAGGTGAGTTATGAGCTATTTTTACGTCATCAGAAATTTAATTTATTACCTGTTAAAAATGCAAAGACAAGGAGTACAAGGAGCAAATAAAAGACCTTCATGTTGGGGTTGGTTCTGGACCAAATCTTACTTGTGGGACAGAAACCAGCTTTCAGCCCTCCTTGTGACTTCTTGAAAAGCATCCCCCCACACGCTCCACTGCCTTAGGAGGCAGGGGAGGGCTGCAGGTTGATCCCAAGGGGGTCTGGGGCTACTGGTCTACCAGTTAAAAGCCTGGTAGACCAGTACCTCTGCTAAATCCTAAAGAATTGTCACATGACCATCAAGCCACGCCCACAAAATAAGCCACACTCACAGAACCGGTAGTAAAAAAAAATTAGAACCCACAACTTCTGAAGGCAAGCAGTTCCACTGTTTGATTGTTCTCAGGGTCAGGAACTTTCTCCTTAGTTCTAGTTGCTTCTCTGCTTGGTTAGTTTCCATCCATTGTTTCTTGTCTTGCCTTCTGGTGCTTTGGAAAATAAAGTAGCCCCTCAAAGATTGGAATACTGCCATTGGAACACTGTTATCATATCCATCCCTAATTCTTCTTTTTACTAGACTAGACATACCCAATGTTTTAGCCTCCAGGCCATGGGTCATCAGGATATACTGTAGGTATATCACTACACAAGGGATGGGAGGGAATGTAGCAGGGGTGAAATGCTCCCAGTTCGGACCAGATCGTCTGATCTGGTAGCGATGGTGGCAGGTGGTTCGGAGAACCAGTTCAAAAATCCCTGCCCGCCCCCCCACATGCCCAGCTGAGCCGCGCAATCATCAGAGGGGTTTTTTTTTTAACTTTAAAAAGCATTTTTTCTTTGGCCAAAAAAATGCTTTTAAAAGAAAACAAAAGCCTCTGACAATCAGGCAGCTCAACTGGGATCGTTAGAGCCTTTTCGTCAGCCGAAGAGATTCTTAAAAAATGCTTTTAAAAGTAAAAATAAAAAAAAGTTGGCTATGCCCACCCAGTCACATTAACACCCCCCCTAAGCCACACCCACAGAACCGGTAGTAACAAATTTTATATTTCACCACTGGAATGTAGTAGTAACTGGAATGACTACCCCACATAGATCTGTGATTCCCATAAACAGGCCTATCAACTCTGAAAGGAATTATATCAAGAATTCTGAAGTCTTCCCTTGTCTATTCCCTTGTAATAGACAATTGAGAAAGTAAAGTGCTATAGAACTGAGTACTTAGCTCTCTGTTCTATATTAATGGCATTTTCCAACACCTATTTGGTTCCCTGATCACCCCTTCTAAAATCAGAAAGCAGCTTTGTAAAGGAACTTGTCTGCACTTCAGTCTCTGGAGAACTCCAAAGAAGAACTTTCAACAAAATACAGGATGTCCTCGACTTGCAACCATAATCGAGCCCAAAATTTCTGTTGCTAAGGGAGATGTTGAAGTGAGTTTTGCCTCATTTTACGCCCTTTCTTGTCACAGGTGTTAAGTGAATCACTGCTGTGGTTTAATTAGCAACAAGGTTGCTAAGTGAATCTGATTTCCCTGTTGGAATTTGCTTGTCACAAAAGGTTGCAAAAGGAGATTGCATGACGCCAGGGTACTTATGCAATCATCATAAACGTGAATCAATTGCCAAGCATCTGAATTCTGATCACATGACTATGGGGATGCTGCAACGGTAGTAAGTGGGAAAAATGGTTGTAAGCAGAAGTGGTATTCAGCCGGTTCAGACCGGTTCACCCGAAATGGTAGCAAAAATTTGCAGGTGGACCCAACCACCCACCTGCCCCAGCTCTATGCCATCCTATTTAGGCATGTTTTTGAGGCCGGGCGCATGCACGGATGGGGTGAACGCGAGCGAAGAGTGCACGTATGCATGCCCGCACTCACATCTGCTGACCAGTAGGGAAAGTAAGTGAATACCACCCCTGGTCATAAGTCACTTTTTTTCAATGTCATTGTAACTTTCAAAGGTCACTAAATGAACTGTTATAAGTTCACCTGTATGTGAATAGAGGTAAACTATGAGACTAGATTAGATGAGAGCTATTTTCTAAATTCAACTTCTTCTTCTTTCTCTAGGAAGGGAGCTTAAGCTTTCCCTGTTTCCCATTACTTGCCCTTAGAGGCAAAGGAAGAAAAGTAGCAAGGAAGGACCAAAGGGGAACTAATTTTTTTTTTTAAAAAAACAACAACATGAACAATGATTAATGTACATTTAGTCCTCTGGAGACGAGAGACTAAATCTGTGATGGCGAACCTATGCCACGGGTGCCACAGGTGACACACGGAGCCATATCTGTGGGCATGCGAGCCCATGTGCGCGCTGGTCAGCTGATTTTCAGGCCTCCCAGGCCCACTGGAAGTCGGGAAATGGGCTGTTTCCGAGCCTCTTGAGGGCCTCCGGAGGGGTGGGGAAGGCCATTTTCGCCCTCCCCAGGCTCCTAGAAAGCCTCTGGAGCCTGGGGAAGGCAAAAAAATGGGCCTACCAGGCCCACTGTGTCATCATGTGCCAAAAGCAGGGGGGGAGCAGGGCGGGAAGGTCACGCAGGCATGCGTGGGCGGACGGAGCACATTGAATTATGGGTGTGGGCACACGTGCGCGCAATCCCACCCACTCCGCCCACTTTTGGCACATGACGGCAAAAAGGTTAGCCATCACTGGACTAAACCATGGGGTTTTTTGTTGTTGTTTCATTGCTGCTTTGCTTTGCTCACCCGTGATGTAATTCCCACTGCAGACTCAGATGCACCCAGCCAAGCTGTTAATGAAAATGAGAGAGCTCAGACACCAAGTAAGAATACGGTTGTGACCTCTGGGAAAACAGCTATCCAAAACAAACAACTCAGTCAGGTAACCCAGGCTATCGGGAGCAAATCAGGATACCTCTGAAGCTTTCCAGTAGTAAGTGCAGGGGTTCTTCATGCACAATATGAATAAGAGTTTAACGAACAGAGAATTTAATTGGGTGAAGATTGATACTCGCTGGGTCTCTTTCAGGGCTTGGTAGGATTATTACTCTGAAATTGAAATTATTACTCTGAAAGGAATGCAGATGGTGGTTGTGGTTGTTGTACTTTGAACCCAAGGTGTAAAAAGGTGCACGCTAAGGAAGAAATAATTCCAAGCTAAGCACAAATTTTAAACACGTCGTGTATTCCTTTACAAATTACCAGTCATTTTTGGTTCCTGTTTTCAAAAGATCAGTGATAGCATTTTTTCTCTTCAACGGCTGACACATCTCTTCAATTTTAAAAAGCCACCAACCTGCTAATTACCAGTGCAGATAGATAGATAGATAGATAGATAGATAGATAGATAGATAGATAGATAGATAGATAGACAGACAGACAGACAGACAGACAGACAGACAGACAGACAGACATGATAGATAGATATGATAGATATTTTCAAAAGATCAGTAATATAGTATATATACGTACCATATGTGTGTGTGTTTTCAAAAGATCACTAATAGAATATACATACACACACAAACACATATACATACACACATGCACATTCTTTACTATATAACTAAAATAATGGTTAGATACAAGGTGAAACCTAAAATTTCATAAGAATAACTCTATAGCAGTGTGCTTCAGCACTTAAAAATAGACCAAATCAGGAAAAAGACTCCATAGGAAGACTAGAACTACAGTAAACTGAGAGAGGCTAAAGAACAGAATCTTAATAGCCTAACTGTAGTTTACCTCCCTCCCTCTTATATTCCAGTGAAACAAGGAGAAGCTTTGTTGTTTTGCAGACTTTTCATTACTCAGCTAGGTAATATTATCAGTGCTGGAATTTGGCCCTTTCTTTAGCAGTTGGTGGGATTGTTCTTGGTGGTTCCTTGATTAGATTGCTGTTAAATGTTAGCTTGTTTGTCTGAATTGGAAGATCCTTTGGTATACCAATAATGTCATCCAGAGAGAGGAAAGCCATTGTACAGTGAGAGGCATGACACACTCAATAAGAAAAGAAGGAAAATGCTGATCTCTCTCTCTTTATAGAAAGTGAGAAATATAATCATTGTGACTTATTTTTTCAAAACACTTTCCTTTATGTATCCAATTCTAGGCAATTACATCTGAAATAAGACTAAGAGCCTTTTGACACAGCATCACCGGAGTTGTGGTGGCGCAGTGGTGAGAATGCAGTATTGCAGGCTAACTCTACCAACTGCCTGCAGTTCAATCCTGACCGGCACAAGGTTGACTAATAAACTTGTTTTGCAATTCAATTCTCATTGATTTTCTCCCTCCCTCCCTCTCTCTCTCTGTCTCTCTCTCTCGTGAGAAATACAAT
Organism: Masticophis lateralis; assembly: GCA_030761175.1. Taxonomy (NCBI): domain Eukaryota; kingdom Metazoa; phylum Chordata; class Lepidosauria; order Squamata; family Colubridae; genus Masticophis; species Masticophis lateralis. The sequence goes on from JAUDYJ010000006.1 coordinate 21,055,128, forward strand.
CATTGTGACTTATTTTTTCAAAACACTTTCCAGAAGACTCTTTCCTTGTCATGATTTCTATGTAATGATATGGACAAGGTTAACAGGGAACTTTGAAATTCTGAATCAGTTTATTGGCTCAACTAACCATTGCTTCAATGCTCTTTCTAGAATTCAGGCAATTATTTCTCCATCTCTTTATGGAGAGAAAGGGACTGAACTTGGGGGCTTTTAGTATGGAAAACAGTTACTCACTGAGCTATGGCTCTTTCACTCATAAATGCGCTGTAAAGATGATTTGAAAAATTACAGCTTCATTACAGGATGAGCAAATTAAATCCAAAAATAAATATATAATCTGAAATGTTCATGTCTAGTCTTTTTTTTTTTCCAGTTTCATCCTTGTCGAGCAAACATACTCTTTCAAAAATAAGAAAATACGTTCCTTTACTGCTGAGAACTATAGGAATTATTTTCAATAGGCACTACCTAACTTCATTAATGTATATGTCTAAAGTTAGATTATGTAGATACCATCCTTCATCTTTCATCAGCCCTCTTTCTATACTGAAAGAGAAAAGAGGAAAACCTAAAGTTTCCCGAGTATTTTAGGAGAATATTGGAAATATGATGATTTTTTTTTGAAAGCTGAGAGATTGGAAAAGATAATATTGATTATAAGCTGAGCAGATGGGATACTTACTCATTCTACTATCATGTTGTTGGATAAAAAGAAATGTTTTGTACAAGGGTTTGTCTTTCATATTTCAAAATATGCCATTGTTCCCCAACAAAGGAAAGATGGCATCAGAAGAACAATTTTTTCAACAATAGAACATCGCTGTCTTAGGAGATGCTCTCTGAAGGAGCTTAAAGGAAGCTGGATGACCATCTGTTGGGAATGTTGTAGAAGTAGATACCTGCACTAGACAGAGAGAAAGTTCAGATAGTTGATGAGATCCTGTTCAACCCTTACATTCTATCGCTCTAAATTACAGAATAGGTACCATAATGTTGGTTTCAATGAAAAAGAAATAAAATGAAATATGGGAGAAATGCATTTTTTTATCCCCAAGTTTTTAGGACACTCTGTGGCAGAGGTCAGCAACCTGCAGCTCTGGAGCTGCATGTGGCTCTTTCACACCTCTGCTGCGGCTCCCTGTCACTCAAAATATGTGTCACAACCGCTAATGTGTGATACCCGCCGGCACCCGATTTATTGAGCTTTTCAACTCCCGGTAAGCCAACCATGGATAAATCCAAGAAAAGAAAAATTTCAGAAGAAAACAGAATGTTTAATTCAACTACATATGCTAGTTTTGTGGCCGCTCAAGAAATAGTCAGGCATGGGAAGTTTTGTGGCTCCCAATGTTTCTTTTCTGTGAGAAACGGGTCCAAATGGCTCTTTGAGTGTTTAAGGTTGCAGACCCCTGCTCTAGGGAGTTTATAATTCAGAAAAATGATAATGCCTTTATAATAAGATAAAATAGAATATAATTTTTTATTGGCCAAGTGTGATTGGACACACAAGGAATTTGTCTTGGAGCATACGCTCTCAGTGTACATAAAAGAAAATATATGTTCATCAAGAATCATAAGGTATAATATTTAATGATAGTCATAGGGTACAAATAAGCAATCAGGAAACAATATCAATATAAATTTTAAGGATACAAGCAACAAAATTACAGTCATACAGTCATAAGTGGAAGGAGATGAGTGGTGGGAATGATGAGAAGATTAATAGTAGTGCAGACTTAGTGAATAGCTTGACAGTGTTGAGGGAATTATTTATTTAGCAGAGTGATGGCGTTCGGGAAAAAACTGTTCTTGTATCTAGTTGTTCTGATGTGCAGTGCTCTATAGCGTCGTTTTGAGGGTTGGAATTGAAAAAGTTTATGTCCAGGATGCGAGGGGTCTGTACATATTTTCACAGCCCTCTTTGACTCATGCAGAATACAGGTCCTCAATGGAAGGCAGGTTGGTAGCAATTGTTTATCTAATCTTAACCCATACTTTTTCTTTTCCTCCAAGAATGTGATCAGTGCCATTGTAGTATTTATGGCCATAGAATTAAATTCCTAACTTTTAATATGTTGTACACTGATGGATCTCAAGAACTCTTTCAGCATACAACAACAGCATCTGTCTCATGATTATAAAGAAAGACACCTCAGAATTTCACTTCAAAGAAGTTTCACAGGCTTGGACCCATCCCAGCTGGTGCCAAAATTTTGGGGCCTCTGCAGCAATAATATTGATTGAAATTTAATCACTCAAAGGAATACATTAATTTCTTATCCAGGCCTAACCCCAATGAAATAATTAGCTTATTTGGGAGAGGAGGGGTCCATAAATTCATCGTTTTGGGGAGTCCTAGTACTACAAAGTTTGACAACTGTTGAAGTAAATGCCAAGGCAGAACAAATAAAGCTGCAAAACACACACACACAAACACACACACACACATATCCAGGACATGTACATATTTATTCATTTTGCAAAAGCACTCTTGCAGATTATAAATGTTGATTACAACAAGCAGCAAAGATGTCTGGCAGCACCAGATAGAAACAAATACCCTAACAGGAGACAATGATTACATGGTGTACATAACCAGCATACACAGTTCCGGAGAATTTCCATTCCTGTTTGTTTGGTCTGACAAAGAATAGCTCAAAGCCACTGTAGCAGATGCCACAACTACAGCTATGATTTTCCCAGTTTGCAGCACAATTACAAATGGCAACTATGCAGCCCACGTCTAGCCAATCTCCAGACACAATCCAAAATGGAGACAAGTGAATCTACCACACGGTGGCTTATCTTCTTGTTGTTTTTTTTCTGAAATTTTCATGAAACTCATTTTCCACTTATCTGAATATTGTGATGTTTCAACAATTGCACAGTCATTTTGTGACACGTACAAGTTTGCCCCTTAGGTTAAATGTGTACAGCAGAGCAAAGTTTGAGAAATGAATGTGTTTCAAGTGATGCCATATTTTGTGCATTTTTAACGTTAGTTAGATGTTATAATGAAAATCTTTATTCTTAGCTGTGGCAACAATATTGGCATTTTTTAATGCTCTGGTTCAGATCAGGGATTTGCAGACCAGTAAAATTTTCCATTTTATTATAATCATTTGCAGGACAGTTAATCACTTCTTTAAAACTATGTATTTAAAATATTTATGTCTATTTTCTTTGCAATTTCCCACTAACACATGGGGGAACAACCTGCAGAAATTGACCATGTGGGAGGAAGTCAGAACACGCATAATGCAGAAGATGAATATTTTTTCTCAACATAAGCTTTCTTTCTTTCTTTTTTCCTTCCTTCTTTCTTTTTTCTTTCTTTCTTTCCTCCTTTCTTTCTTTCTTTCTTTTTTCTTTTTTTTCTTTTCTCCTTTCTTCTCTTTCTTTCTTTCTTTCTTTCTTTCTTTCCAGATGTAACCTCCCTTCCTTCCCATTCAAATGGATCTGATCAAATAAATGGGATTTTGTGCACTATTTTGGCAAAAGGAATGTTTGCAGTCTATTCAGTGCCAGGAAGGGCCCCTTTTTAATAAAATCTGTAAATCCACTCCAGTAGAAATCCACGGTAAATTTCTTCTCCATCCATAATTCAGGCAAATATTAAAGGTTGCAACTGGTTTTCCTTTTTTGGAAAGTGAAGGGAAAGTTTTAAAATTGAAGTGATGCTTAGAGCATCTACAAAACTAAAGGATTCCACCCTCACCCACCACTATCAAGAGGTGCCCCAATAAAACCAGGTTTAAAAGTAGATTCTAATTCCTCAGATCCATTTATAGGACGTCCTGTGGTATTATCAGTGAGAAGTAAGCATTATTGAGTGGAAGAGGTGGGTTTCAGCAGGGTCTGCACCAGTTCTGGAGAACCGGTAGCGGAAATTTTGAGTAGTTCAGAGAACCAGTAGTAAAAATTCAGACTGGCCCTGCCCCCATCTATTCTCTGCCTCCCAAGTCCCAGCTGATTGGGAGGAAATGGGGATTTTGCAGTAACCTTCCCCTGTATGGGAAGGGAATGGAGATTTTACAGTATCCTACCCCTGCCATGCCCACCAAGCCATGCCACGCCTACCAAGCCACACCCACCACTGTTGAGTGGAAAGGTTTTGTTTTATTTTGTTTGCTCTGGGCACTTGGTGATTTTGTGTCAATTCAAAAGTGGTCTTGGATCAGAGATGGTATTCCGCCGCTTTAGACCGGTTCACCAAAACCAGTAGCAGGAATTGCGGGTGCTCTAGCAGAAGAACCTGTCCTATACCATTTCAGATAAGTGACTGCCTAGTCCAGGGGGTGTCAAACTCATGTCGTCATGGCAGCATCACATGACATATTGTGACTTTTTTTCTCTTCGCTAAACCAGGTGTGGGTGTGACCAGTACGTGAGGCATCTGGCCCGTGGGCCGCAAGTTTGACTGCCCTGGTCTAGTCTCTTCTTAAAAAACCTCCAGTGATGGGGTGCCCACGATTTCTGAAGGCACTGCACTGCACTAGTGAAGTTCTGCAGACAGAGTGCTCAATCTACATCTGCACTCGTCCCAAACCTCCCACAATTCCTGAAGAACTGAAGAAGCTTCTTGGATGAGAAGTGAAACGCTTTCAAAGGAAAAAAAAACAAAGAAAGCCCAGTTGCCTTTTGAAAAGCACTTTTGGGAATTTACCAGGTCCTTTAAGAGTTAGAGTTAGGGAAAGCTGAATTGTGACCAGGGTTGAAAGTGATCAGAATTTTGTCCATTTCTCCTTCTGTTGGTCAGGGGAGAAAGAGATATGCAAAATGCCAGGCTATTTGTGTGTCTCTGGTTGTTGTTTTCTCTCTATTGTCCTTGGTGGGGGTGGAAGGAGAAGGATATTTCAACATCCCCATTCCCTCCTCACTCCTGGGGGAAGGATATTGCAAAATCTCCATTCCCGCCCCACTCTGGGGGCCAGCCAGAGGTGGTATTTGCCAGTTCTCCAAACTACTCCAAATTTTTGCTATCGGTTTTCCAGAACCTGCTAGAACCTGCTGGATTTCACCCCTGGCTTCCACCCATTACCAATATACAGATTTTCCTTTTCCTTTTCCTTTTTTCACAACCAGATTACATGTGCTAAAAATATGGAGAAAGGTGATGGCAGGATTTACAAGCAGTCCTCATCTAGTGACCATTTGCAGTTACAACAGTGAAAAAAAAAGTAACTGTGGGCATTCCTTCCTTGCATTGATGATCTTTGCAGGTCAGTAAAGCAAAGGAAAACTAAAGTAAGGTCATAAGCACTATTGTGGTCTCATAAAGGTGTTAGTTATCACCTTTAAAGCACTCCATGGCTTAGGACCTGCGTACTTACGAGACCGTCTTTTGCCACCAATAGCCTCCCGACCAGTTCGTTCTCACAGGGAGGGACTACTCAGGGTACCGTCAGTCAAATTGTGCCGACTGGCGACTCCCAGGGGGAGGGCCTTCTCTGTAAGGGCTCCAACCCTTTGGAATGAACTGCCCCCTGATATACGAAACATCCCTAATCTCCATGCTTTCCGCTGTGCCCTCAAGATCCTGATGTTCAATCAGGCGGGGCTAAGCATGTTAACTGGGAATGATTAAAATATTATATAATTCTGAGTTTTATTTATATTAGGCTAAACTATGCTATAATTTTAATTATCAATTTTATGATGTTTATGTATCTTTTATTTTTTCTTGACTGTACACTGCCTTGAGTCCTGCAGGAGAAAGGCGGTATAGAAATATAATAAATAAATAAATAAATATAGCAACACTTAGCAACCACTTTACTTAACAACCAAGTTGCCATTCCCAATTGTGGTTGCTAAATGAGAAGTTGCCCATATTGCATTTTATCTGTAATGAAAATGAAGGATATTTTTGTTGGGCCAGTAATAGCAGACCAAACGACATATTTTGCAGGCATTCATTGGTCACTTGAGAAAGCAGCAATTAGCTCAACTGGGTTCTCCATATGTTTTCAGCATTCCAAGGTCAACAGGAGGGAGGTTTCAGCTTCAGACTAAAATGAGGCAGGGGAGCTAGCAATAGCAATAGCATTTAGACCTATATACCCCTGCATAGTGTTTTACAGCTCTTTCTGTAAAACTGAAGCCCAGTCCTGTCAAAGTGGTGGCCTGTGGGCAGACCACTCCCAACCTAGCTCCTCAAAGGCAAAAAATATCACGATATGTCATGATACATCACGTGACACGATCGAGTTTGATACTCGTGTTCTAAGCAATTTACAAAGTCAGCATATTATCCCCAAAAATCTGTCTTCATTTTACCAACTTTGGAAGGATGGAAGGCTGAGTCAACTTTGCATCGATCAGGATTGAACTGCAGGCAGTTGGCAGAGTTAGCCTGCAATATTGCATTCTCACCACTGTGTCACCATGGCTCTGGTGATGCTGTGTCAAAAGGCTCTTCGCCTTATTTCAGATATAATTGCCCAGAATTGGATTCAGTCCCTACTGAGGAGAAAGGAATCCCCACTGAACTTAGTCGACTTTCTCTCTCAATAGACACATAGTAGGAATGTGTAGTAGGCTATAGTCTAAACCAGGGGTGTCAAACTCAAGGCCCGTGGGTGCTTAGATCTGGCCCATGGGGCTGCCCTGGAAACAGCAAAGGACCAGTCCGTGATGCTTGGGACAGTCATGCACAGCCCTCAGAGGCTCCGTTTTCAGCCATGATGGCCTCCTGCATCCCTCTACCAGCAAAACTGGAGCTCAGGGGGGACCACACAGAGCCTGGGCAGGTTGAATGATGTTGAGCTGGCCATGCCTACCCTTGCCACACACCAGGGATGGATTCTAAAATTTTTTACTACCAGTTCTGTAGGCATGGCTTATTTTGTGGGCGTGGCTTGATGGTCATGTGACAATTCTTTAGGATTTAGCAGAGGTAGTGGTCTACCAGGCTTTTAACTGCTTGCAGAGCTGTACCGGTCTACCCATGTGTTCTTGGAGTGCTCCAGTCTACCAATTTGTTTTTGGAGGCACCGGTCTATCCATTTGTTTTTCGAGGCACCGGTCTACCCATTTGTTTTGGGAGGCACCAGTCTACCCATTTGTTTTTCGAGGTACCGGTCTACCCATTTGTTTTTCAAGTGCACTGGTCTACCACCACAATGCTTTTAACATTGATTAGCTGTAGGGCAGCCCTTTGAAACTCTGCAGCAAGAGTTTAAACAGTTTGTTTCCTTCTAGCCAATCAGCTGGGACTTAAGAGGCAGCAAATAGATTGGGGGCGGGGCCAAATAAAAAGTAAGAATAACGCCGGGGGTGTGGGAGGGCTCAGCTCCCAAACAAAGAGAATCAGTTCGGTGACGTCATATGATCACCGCTACTGGCTCGGCCAAACCGGGAGGAACCCACCACTGCCACACACACCCTGGCTCCCCAAGGTCAAACGCAACCCTGATACAGCCCTCAATGAAATTGAGTTTGACACCCATGGTCTAAGCTAAAATAGTACTTCAGAGTCATCAGGGAATTCCTGCTGGCAACACCTGTCCGCAACAGAGGACAACCAAGGGATCCCAGTTCAATGCCTTTGGCCTTTGAATGTAAGGCATTAATCCTAATATAGTATATACAAGTTGTCCTTAATTTATGGTCACCATTAATGCAGGAATTATGTTATAAGTCATGGTGGTTGTTATGCAGGCCACCACATGACTGCGCCCAATGTTGTGACCCCTTTTGTGGCCACCATTAGGTTAACGCTGTGATTGTTAAACAAACCTCTTTTCCCCAATGGGTGTTGTTTGCTGGAAACTGGAAATAAACACAAGGAAATAGCAAAATAAAAACAGTGAAAATGACAGTTATGTGACTATGGGATGCTGCAAATGGCCACATATAGGAGCTGGTTAACAAGCACCCAAAATTAAATAATAACAGTAATAGAGTTGGAAGGGATCTTGGAGGTCATCTAGTCCAACCCCCTGCTCACACAGGAAGCCTATACTAGAGATTCAAACCACCAAACTGCCGACATTTCTGATTGACAAGATCAGTGTCTTAGCCACTGAGCCACCTAGCCAGAATTGATCATGTGACCATAGGGGGAGTACAAGCATTGGAACTTCAGAAATGGGAAGCAAATAATTCTGGGGAGCTCCATCAACCCACAGCAACTTTAAGACGTGTGGACTCCCAACTCCCAGAATTACCCAGTCACCCTTTTGAGAGTCAGAGTCCACACATCTAAAATTCGCTAAAATTAAAAAAAAAGAAAGAAAAAGAAAAACACTGCCACAGAAGCTTTGATGACTACATTGTATATCATACAAGGACAATCAAGGATCATTTACTCTCAAAGTAGTTGTTTTAATGTTGCTCTTCAACTGCTTTTACATTTTTATTTTAAGCTGTTATCCATTTATCTCATGCCCTTTTAATTCAATTAATTTAACTCGGTCCTTTTCTGTGTACTGAACCGAGGAGTCTACAAAATGCTAATGATAAAGGAGCATGTGAAAGTATTGAATACATATGTGGCCTACTAATGATCCTCCAGATGTAAAATGAACACTTTCTAAAATATTTTTTAAAATACAGGAAACATTCACCTACGGAACAGGGGATAAAATAGAGGAAATATGCCCTGCCTAAATAGGAGGGTGACTAGGAGAAAGCCGGAAAGGTGAATGACTGTGAGGATGCTTTTAAATCCTCTGTTCCCTGTGAGCAAGGACGATAAGATCAAAGGCAATTACACAAAAGATCTGGGTCGAGCAAAGCGAGGCTGGGAAGTCCCAAGAGAAAGTATGTGACCTGGTTTTATATTCAGCTACACACTGACTGCTGTGTACTTTTCTTTAAAGGTAAGAAAGAGGCTTAAACTGAATCTCATCCAAGAAACTTATTTTGACAGCTGAATATACATTTCTTAGAATACATTTTTCTGGAAAAAAAATAGGGGTTTTTTTTCACTGCCCTCTAAAAAAAGAAAGTTTACTTTGTAGAATTTTCTTACCGTATTACTGTATTACTTAACACCCTCTTCTTTCTCTCTCTCTCTCTGTCTCTCTCTGTCTCTCTCTCTCTCTCCCTCTCTCTCTCTCTCTCTCTCCTTCTCTCTCTCTCTTTCTCTGTCTCTTTCTTTCTTTCTCTCCCTCTTTCACTCTCTCTGTATCTTTCTCTCTATCTTTCCTTCTCTCTTTTTCTTTCTTTCTCTCTCTCTCTCTCTCTCTCTCTGTCTCTCTTTTCCCCTCTCATTCTCTATCTCTGTCTCTCTGTCTCTGTCTCTCTTTCTCTGTCTGTCTCTCTTTCTCTCTCTCTCTTTCTCTCTCACACACACACCCTGACATAGACGAAAGCTTCAGAAAGGGCTGATTTCCAGACATTATGAAGAAAGCAAAATCAAAACAAAAGCTGGGATGCTAAGCAGTTCTTGCTAGAGTCACTTGCAATGAAACAGAATCTATGCTAGGCTGAATACTGTGGCCATTATACAAGAAATCGGAGAACTTCTTTTCTTTTTCTCTTTGAGAGCGAAATTTAGTGACATTATCACCAGTTTCACTGTGCAATTTTGCAGAGGACAATTGTATACAGCCTTTTGTAACATTAACAAACGATACACAGTACTTGCAAGTTGCATTAGATTCCACTTTGGCTAATCACCTGCCTATAAATAAAACAACAACTAGACAACCTTGGCTGATCTATTGTAATCTCAAAAGAAGCTAAGCGGAGTTGGATGGAGTTAAGACTTGTATGGGATAACATTCAAGGAAAGGATAATATTTGAGAGTCACCTTATCAGGGAGGTGAGCAGCATATAAATTTAATAAATAAAAATGAATGAATGAATGAATGAATGAGCTATAAGCTAGACTGGGAAATCAAAACAACATTCCAGAGTAAACGCTTAATGTGTTGCCAAGAAAAATGACATTGTTGTCTCTGTGAAAACACCAGTTGCTGAGTTCATTTCCACCTTATAGATAACATGAGCAAAAATCTGACATTACTGGAAAGAAATTTTCCTTTTTTTTACTTACACAGTGTTTAAACTCTAGATCAAAATGATTAAATTGCAAATCAGTAGAATAGCAAAACAAGAATGCATCTAAAATTATTAAGAATGATAACAATGATTGTGGCCAATAATGTAGCCTCCTATGTATCAAATCACTTAAAATAGAACAGAGATCCCAGCTGTTTTCTTTAACAAGAACGGAAAAGTATGTCATGAATAATGCTAATTTATAGGGTACCAGCTATTGCCATTGGTGAAAAAAAATTGATGCTGTGGAGCATTCACTCTTGACCTCGTGACAGCCTTGTATATTCTGAAATTGTGCATTTGTGGGCTGTCAGTGCAAATCCTGTCTTCCCCTACAGTGCTCCATCTCAACAGGTCAAATATTTGTGAATAGCTATAGTATTTCAATTATGATTTACAGTCCAGTCCAAACAGATTTAACAAGAACTCATTAGTCAAATTTGTTTAGTCAAATTTCATTAGTCAAACTCATCTCTCATAACTCAAATAAATTCATGAAATCCAACTACTTTTGAGACACCATCTTCCTTAAGCTTCCAGCAGAAGTTGCATGTCTGGTATTCCTCCTTTTTACATTTGTTCACTCCACACAAACGTAAATGTTGATATCTTTCTGAGCCAAGATTCAGAAAACTACACAGGAAGTGTAAATAGTGTGGATAACACAGAATAAATCTGTGGTCAGATCCATAAGGAATTCAGTGCCTCCTATCATAATTCTGCATCTTTTAGCACTGTTGGCAATGACGATGGTTCTTAATGCATGGAAAATTTATTTAATTCATACACTCAACATTAATAACCCATGGCTGATTTGCTAAGGATCAGAAATAATATTTGTGAAGGAATATGTGGTTCAGAAAACCCGTAATAAAAACATAGGGTGTTTTCAATGAATATATCAAAAGTATACTTCTTTCTTATGATATTCTTACCCCTATACATAAAAATCCCCTCCCTTTTTTTATAAATGCTATGAAGCAAATGATATACAGTATAAACAATTACTTAACTACTTGATAACTGAGTTTATAGAAGGAAGGGAAAAAAGAATTCTACTGGGATATTTCAAGGTTAACATTCTTAGCAGATGGGAGATTTTGATGCTAATCACTTGTCCTGCTGATTGGGGTATTTCTTAGCTCTGCCATTGTTTCTGGACTCTGTGCCTTTGAAGCGCAACTGATTGGCCTTCTTTTGCCCTTCTTTCTCTTCTCCATCCACACAACGATGCAGGCAGAAACTCAATACTTCCTTTCCATTTCACCCGGCTTCCTTAAACTTTTGTAATATTTATCCATATTGATTTGTCATAATTTCCAAGTAATGCTATTAGCCAATAACTAAATGGAGTACTCTGCTGTTTCATCAAATCCACACTCAGCTGAGATCATGGAACCTGATGATCCATTATCCTATTAGCCTTCGGAAGTAATCTCCTGGGTGAGATTCGCTGCCTACTTTTCACTCCTTCAATGACTGGCAAAGGAAAGAAAGCTGTGTAGAACCAGATAGAAATGAAAGCAGGAACAAAAGGCATGTTTTCACAGACATCTGAACTATAAAAATATACACTACATGCCTATATTGGGGAGGGAAAGGCATAGCACGTGCATATTCTTGATAATGCTGATGCCATTTTTCTTTTATAAAATATATATGTAAATCTAGGTGGAAACATTTTTATTGAATAACAGAATTGGAAGGGACCTTGGAGGTCTTCTAGTCCAGCCCCCTGCTCAGGGAGGAAGCCCTATACCATTAGAGATGAATGGTTGTCCAATCTCTTCTTTAACATTTCCAGTGATGGAGCTTTCATGACTTCTGGAGGCCACTGATTAATTGTCCTAACTGTCAGGAAATTTCTCCTAAGTTCTAAGTCGCTTCTTCTTGCTCATTTTGAAGGGAAGAATTCTACTCTAGCAAATCAGGGGTGGGTTTTACTTACCTTTATAACCAGGTCGCAACGGGATCGTGCATGAGCGCGAGCGAAGCAAGCACGCGTGCCTTGCTTCTGCGCATGTGCAGAAGGCTCTGCGCATGTGCAGATTGCGGAGGATGACATCTGGGGTGGTGGGCAGGGTCTCCCGCCAGTTTTACTACCAGTTCTTGCGAACCGGTCCGAACCGGGGGCAACCCACCACTGTAGCAGATGTATGTCCACATTTTAAATAGCGTGTGTGTGTGTGTGTGTGTGTGTGTGTTGAACATTTGTGGAACTGGAGGGTGAGATGCATGATCTCAAGATCATTCCAGGAAATGCTGCAAAGCAAGAATAACCTGTACCAAGAGTTACCCATCACCCAATTGTTTATCTGACGTCTACCATGCTTTAAATCATAAATTCTGATTTAAGGATAGAGGAAGTGTGAAAAAGAAAGAAAACTCCCAAATGTTCCAACCATTTCATTCATTTTCAAAAGTACAGGTAAATCTTGACTTACAAACCCAATTAAGACCAGGATAAGTGTCAGTACAGCTCATAAAGCTTTTTTTCCAAAGTCATCATAACTTTGAACCATTGTTAAATGAACAGTTTTATGTCGAGGACTACCTATAAGTCAGATATGTCTTGGGTAAATGGTAAATGCTAGTTAGATTTTGATCTTCCCACTATTCAGAACATGGATTTGATGGGAATGAAAAAAAAAACACCATTCTTAAAAACATTTCCATTGTGATGACTTGAATTTTTGTTATATTCCACTCCGCAAAACTACTTATTAGACCATAGATGTTGTCCTAATCTGTTATCTGATATTCTCAACTGAAACAAAGCCTCAGGACTTCTGACTTTATCCCCATTACTGTGGTCTTCCTAGTTTACATGTGCGAATACATCTTTTTATTCATTTGTCCAATTTAAAGACTGACCGTCTCAGTCGTAGAGCAGCTATGGGCAGTGAACAGTTTAAAACATCAAAACCATGTTAAAATCTATACCTATATTAACAAAACTGATATTATATATGGTCACAGCAGCTAAGTTACTGATTGGTCAATATTGGAAAAAAGAAGTTTTACCTACTATTGAAGAATGGACTTTGAAGGTGGCCAGTTTTGCAGAAATGGCAAAGATATCAACATACTTAAAAGACCGGACTCCAGAAACTTTTGTGTGGGAATGGAAGAAATGGATAGACTATGTGCAGAATAAATATCAAACAAAGAAGTATCAGATTGCTTTTAGCTGAATGCTATGTAGAAATTTATATATAGGGTGTAGAGTAGAGTAGTTGGGGGGAAATATGATTTGGATTTCATTTTTTAATATTTGGAATAGACTATGTGCAGAATAAATATCAATTAAGGATGTATCAGATAGCTTTTACTTGAATGTTATGTAGAAATTTTTAGTATAGACAGGGGGTAGAATAGCTGGAGGGAATTGTATGACATGATACGATTTGGATTTCACCTTTTAATATTTGGGATGTTAAAAAGGAATTGTAATTTTAAGGTTATAAGGGAAGTCAAGGGTGGGGAGGGATGGGCAAGGGAGGGTTGCGGGGGAAGGAGGGGAAAGGGGGAAAATTTGTATTTGTAAAACTTTTTCAATAAAAAAAAAAATCTATACCTATATTTACTATGTCTTAGAAAAAGGAGGCCGATAAAACAGGGATGGAATCAGGGGTGGGCTTCAAAAATTTTAGCAAGGGGTTCTCTGCCCCAGTTGCTGGGTGGGCATGGCCATGGTGGGCGTGGCCTAGTCGGCCTCCTGCACCATGGTAGGGGAGGAGCATTTTTGCCCTCCCCGGGCTCCGGAGGCTTTTTCTTCGAGCCTCCAGGAGGATGAAAATGGCCTCCCCAGGCTTTGGAGGCCCTCTGGAAGCCTTCCCGAACTTCTGGTAGGCCTGCTTTTCACCCTCCCCGAGCCTCTGCATGCGACCTGCACTTACCTGCATCCAAAACAGGCTGAGTGGGGATTCCTGGGAGAGGTGGGGCAAGGTGGGTGGGGCAAGCCAAGAGTGGGATTTGGAGGTTCTCCAAACTGCACAGAATCTTAGCTAGGGGTTCTCCCAAACCCTGAGAACCCCCAGCAGCCCACCCCTGGATGCAATAAGTTAAAAGATAAAAGCAGGGAAAAGTTACCAGCCCCAAGGTTGCATGCTCCTCTGGGAGCCCCAGGAAAGTCAGTAGAGCAAGATCTTCAAATTCTTCTGAAAGGCCAGGAAGATGAAGACCCAGCTCATCTCTGGAGAAAGGATTTTCCAAACAGCAGGAGCAATGGCAGAGAACACTATCTTCCTTCACCCCACCAGTTAAAATTATTTAACTGACAGGGTCCACAACATGCCCTTTCTGCCTGATTGGGTCAATTCCACAATTCCACAGTTTACCTGGGACCCATGCCGTGTAAGGCTTTATAGGCAATAATCAATATCTTGAACTGGCCCACAAGCAGACCTGCCTACCCAATGCAACTTGTACAGCAGAAGTTTTAAATGCACAAATTTTGGGGTGACAAAATTGTTCATGCAACCACCTTCTGTACCAGCTGAAGCTTCCAGATTTTAGAGACTGCCCATCTCAGTCTCAGAGCAGCTATGGGTACAGTTGGCTAGCTCCTCTGTAAAGAATGTTGCAATAGTTCAAGCAGTAGATGAACTGCATGTGAGTGACTAAGAGAAGAACTAAACAGGAAGGGCTATACTAACAAAACAACACAGTTGACCAAAGATCCTCCTATCATCTGAAGACCATCTGATCTTCAAGCAGGAGTTATGAGTCCAGAAGGGCATCCAGATGACTCATCAGTTCCGCCTGGGACTGTGCGACCCTATCCAAGTTGATAAAAATCCAGGTACAGATGAACCCTCTGCCCTCATTCACAGCCATTTTGTCTTACCCAGAATCAGCTGAAGCCAGTTGCTGTTCCAACTCCCAAAGCCTCCTGACACCATGAAAGAACACTCAAAGTATCACTTAGTTCACCCACAACATAGTGTATAACTGTGTTTCATCAACATACTGATGATACCTCAACCCATGGTGACAGATGATCTCACTCAGTGGTTTCCTGTGGATGTTAAAAAAGAATGGGACAAGCATTGAGCTCTGTGGGACCCAGGGGTAGGATTCAGCTGGTTTGGGCAAATCAGTTGTTAATTTTAATATGGTTTGCCAAACTGGTAGTTGCAAGGACTGGCTGACCCCACCCACCCCATCCTGCCCGACCCGGGAGTCTCCACATGGCCCGTTTTGGATGCCTGGTAAGTACAGGGCCCACACTGAGGCTCTGGGAGGGTGAGAAATGGACCTACTGGAAGTACCAGAAGTCTGGAAATGAGCCCATTTCTGGCATCTGGAGTGCCTCAGGAGGCTGGAGGAGGCTGTTTTCACCCTCCCAGAGGCTCGAGAAAAGCCTCCAGAGCCTGGGGAGGGTGAAAAATGGGCCTATCAGAAATAAGGGAAATCCAGAAACGAGCCCATTTCCAGCATCTGGAGGAAGTCTAGAGCCCATGGGAAGATCATTTTCGCCCACCTGGTGGCTCAAGGAAAGCCTCTAGAGCCTGGGGAGGGCAAAAACGCCCACCCTGCCATGGTGCAAGAAGCCGACTAGACCACGCCCCCATGCCCATGCCCACCCAGCAATTGGGCAGAGAACCAGTTGCTAAAATTTTTCAATCCCAACCCTGGAGGTTGTAGGTTGGACTTCTCGCTCCTATCAACACCAATTGGAATAGGCCTCAGAGGAAGGCGATGAGCCAGCATAAAACTGTCTCCCACTCTCAGCTCCCTAAGTCGGGCCAAAAGGATTCCATGCAGCCTGACTGAATCCACCTTCAATCTAAATAAAAACAATGAACTTTTGGTACGTAAACTTTTAAACACTTTCACTGCATTGTAAAACACCACACCAGACGATGGCTCTGCCTTTATTATTAAACATATTTCACTTTTGGATGAAAAGAGAGCAAAGCAAATGACTATTTGAGGCTATCCTAGCACAGGAGAAAGGAGTGTTTTCTCCCCAAGTGAAACAGTGATTTACATCTTTTTATAACAATAAACTTCAAATCTCTGACCAGCTGACAAACCATGTTTATTCCCTGGAACTTTGATTAAAATTTAATTAAAAACAAAGAGATGAAATCTCTGGATTTTAGTACTATATCCCGTGAGACTCATAGAAGCATGCAAATGAGAAGGTACAATTTTTGTCACATGTTATTTTATTGTTTATGAACTGAGCTCAAAAAGGCAGGATAAGATAAATCAGGGAAAAGAAAATAAAGATATGCCCCCTGGCCCTGTTCTCAATGTTTCACCGGCCTTGCAGTGATGAGCCTTTAGCCCAGGGCTGCTATTCAGCAAGTTTTGACAGGTTCTGGAGAACCAGTAGCGGAAATTTTGAATAGTTCGGAGAACTGGCAAACACCACTTCTGGCTGGCCCCAGAGTGGGATGGGAATGGAGATTTTGCAATATCCTTCCCCTGCCACACCCACCAAGCCACGCCCACCAAGCTACACCATGCCCACCAAGCCACGCCCACAGAACCAGTAGTAAAAAAAATTAAATTCCACCACTGCTTAAGCCATACTTCCAGGGGGCCATATCTTGTAAAAGGATATTAAATGCAGACACATGGTGGTGCATCTTTAAGTAAAATAATGAAGAGATATCAATGCCATACATTTATAAAATAGGTCAACTATAATAGTGATTGAAAGTCAGATCAGATTCTTAATTTATATTTTCTTCATGAATTTGCTGTTCAAGGAAGGAAGGAAGGAAACTAACTGTGTAATTCTAAAGAGGTTGTAGGCCAGGAATGAAGAATGGTAAAAAAAAAAAAAAAAAAACCTGTTCACAAACACAATTTTAAATGGATTCCAAACTGATCTGAAGTTTGGTGAGACCATTTGCAGCTGGGACACCTGGACCTCCAGCCAGGATGTTGAATCCACATCTGTTATTCAACCCACAGGTAATCTATCTGATCCTTGGGAGCAATAATTCATTTTAGCTATCATCACTTCCATGAAATTAATTTTTAATTTTAACACAAGTTTTATATTTAAGCATTCAACTTGTTGTCCAGCCTTCATTAGTCATCATTTTTGACATCAACTTTCTCGACAAACATGAGATAGTTCATGTTCACAGAAATTGGAACTGACAAATTGGAATCCATGGAACTCAACTTTGCCTTTGAGGCAAGCAATGGAAACTGAGTGGTTGTGTTGAACTTGTGTTGCCCAATCTTTCTCTTTTCATCCTATTTCTGTATTGAAATTATGGAATTAAAACAAAAGTTCCATTTCCTAAAACAGGGAAAAGAAAAGAATGTCCAGAGATAGAGTGACATATAGTTTCCTACTGCCTTCTTAACAATTAAAGATTGAAATTTAAAGACTTTTCCATCTCACAAAATCCCAGGATGTTGTCTGAAGGCACATGATGTGGCAACCATATTGAAACTCTGTATAGTCTGCCATTATTCCTCTATACTATTTGCAGTTCCATAGCAAATGGCAAACATGTATACACATATATTATTTATTTAACAAATTTATATGGTCACCCACCTTGCTGAACATGACTGTGGACAGCATACAATCAACAATATCACAGCTGTTAAAAAGTTAAACAAAAACAAAAGCAAGTTTGTGGGAAGAGGAACATCTATCTAAACACAATATAAGCATCATGCAGGCTACTTTAAGTCCTTCCAAGTAAATTTGGCACCTTTATTTAAAAAAATTTTTAGGAAGTATAATTTCTGTTAGATTAAATTGTTGGTCACTATCACGTAAGTAAAAGGATGACACCAAATAAACCTTCTTGTAAAAAAAAAAACAACCTAGATTTAATTAAATTCACAAAAATAGAGTCAAAAGAAGCAGAACAATGTGCATTTGCAGACTTTTCGTGCTAGAAAAACTCATTTTGGCCCTAGTAATCTGCAGCCATGTCCCTGTCATCTTATAAATGTCAGCATATCCAGTGAAGCTGAAGCAAAGGTGACTAACACTAGCTGGTACTTGGGGGGGGGGGGGAAGCATGCAAAGCTCTGTTTAGTGCTGACACAAGGACATTCGCTCTTGAAAGAAGAGATGGTTAAAATCAGGCTCTTCCATATCATCCCCAACTCCCCCTTTCCCTTCTCAGTGGGGTTCAAGAGACAATCCTGAGGAGATTTGGGTCCTCTTTTCTACTTTTAAATTGTCTCTTGAATCCTTTCAGAAGGAGATAAACAATGATACAACTCCATATATTATACTCCTTATGATTCCCCCAGTAAGGACAATAGAAAGAAGGGGGTCACCAGGAAGATCCCTCCTGAGTTGATGAATGCCGCTCAT
This sequence comes from Masticophis lateralis, assembly GCA_030761175.1. Lineage (NCBI taxonomy): Eukaryota > Metazoa > Chordata > Lepidosauria > Squamata > Colubridae > Masticophis > Masticophis lateralis. The sequence continues at coordinate 21,073,451 of JAUDYJ010000006.1, forward strand.
ATTATTTGAAATAAAGCACTCGGCACTTTGAAATTATGCAGGGGATAGTGGACCCATCAGAAGAAGAAGAAGAAGAAGAAGAAGAAGAAGAAGAAGAAGAAGAAGAAGTCACGTCATCCTTCTTCCCCTCACAAAAACACATATTCTGAAGTCCCTCGGGTCTTATCTGCTTCATCAACTTTCTTCAGCTTTGGAAACAGATGAACAGAGATACAACCTTAGGAGTACTTAGCTTCCTTTGACTCATTGCCTTTCCCCCCCAAGTTGCATTTTTATGTGAAATTATGTGTGGGTGGCTGGTTTACCGTACAGTCAGAAACAAGTTAAGCAAAACAAAAAACTTACTTTGAGTTGCAAAATGCCTCTGTTAAATGGTCTTCAGATCAAGGGATGAGTTGTCAGAGCTGGCTTCACCTTTGCTCAGGAAAAGCAAGGGGGTCTTCTGGATTTCCTCTCCCCTCTCTAAAAACTATAGACACCTCTGCACTCCCTGCGTTTCCGACCCGTTCCTCTGTCCCACTTCCTCGCAGTTCACTTTCTTCTCTTTGAATGTTCTCACCGCGACTGTGCTACTCAAAGCAGAGAAACTGATCTTTCCTTTGACTATGGATAAAGCAGGCTGTGAATGAGCAAGTGTAGTGTGTGTGAGAGAGAGAGAGGGAGGGAGGAAGGGAGGGAGGGAAGGAGGAAAGAAAGGGAGGGGAAAGCACAATTCACTCACGGGTACTGATTGAGAAGCTCATTAAAAGCAGGTCACTCAAGGGTTAGACTCTCCCATCACAATCTGACAAAAAAACCAGAAGAGAGAAATGACAAAAACTTTCCTAGTCAGGAGTATCACCCCTTTTGGGGGGGTTAAGTTGGTTTTCCTAGAGTTTAAGGCAAGGAAATGTAAGAGTTAACACCTCAGGGTTTAAAAACTTCAGAGGCTGTAAGCAGCATCCAATCAATTTCTAAGCTTTTCTCCACCAGGGAATCTCAGCCCAAGCTCAGGAGATGGAGCAGGGCGGGGAGGGAGCTTACTCCATCTTCTTTAAACAGCTTCGTTAAGATATTTTTGTCCTATTGTGCCTAAGCAAATGGTCAACTCATGTGATCATTGTAACAGTGACGGGAGGAGTCCATTCACAAAAATACTACAGTAGTGGAGTCTACAATTGGGCAATTGAGTTTCACAAGAGGCTGACTGATGTATGGCACTAATGAACTAAGAAAGGGGTGAGCTCCCTCAAAGTCAGATGAAAGCCCAATTTGTTAACAAAAAAGATCTTATTTAGTCTGTTGCTCAGAAAAGTTATCTTGGGTGAAATAGCATTTCAAAGGCAAGAAAGATTTGGAAATATTGTCTTTTGTGGATTGTTGCTCTTTAATTCCAAGGGACACAAATGACATTATCATCCATCCAACAGCTCCCCCATAACTCTCAAAGGAAAACAGTAGGAAACTATTCCAATGGTAAGGTAAAAGGTAAAGGTAAAGGTTGCCCTCGCATATATGTGCTAGTCGTTCCCGATTCTAGGGGGCTCATATTCATTTCAAAGCTGAAGAGCTTTGAAGCCTGTCTGAAGACCTCTCCGTGGTCACTGTGGCCAGCATGACTAAATGCCAAAGGTGCACGGAATGCTATTACCTTCCCAACAAAGGTGGTCCCTATTTTTCTACTTGCATTTTTTACATGCTTTTGAGCTGCTAGGTTGGCAGAAGCTGAGACAAGTAACAGGAGCTCACCTGTTATGCGACACTAGGGATTCAAACCGCTGAACTGCCGATCTTTTGATTGACAAGCTCGATGTCTTAGCCACTGAACTACCGCATCCCTTTATATATATATATATGTACATATAATTAAACTTAATACCAGTTCTGGCAAATCCATAAATGAAGAAACTTGAAAACAGAGGATGGAAAGAAATGATCAGGCACTTTGAGAAAAATAGAACAGGAGAACAAAGAAAAACAAAAGAAGAGAAAATGGTGATTACTCTAAAGACAGATTTTGGCACAGTCCTAGTCAGTTCTGCATTGTCTGTTAAAAAGAAGCAGAGATTAATGTCCTTTATGTTTATCTTTCAATATCACCCTTCCCCTTAACTTCCACACCTGTTGTTAGAGCAACAGCCCCCACCTTTTGGGAGCCAGAGATCAATTCCACAGAAGGTAGTTTCTCTGTAGACCAGGAAGGGCATGGTTTTGCATGCTGCCTGGATGCCACGCATGCATGGATGGGGCTGCACTTACTTGCCTGGCTCCTGGTGGGCCACGGACTAGTGACGTCTGCAGACCGAGTATTGTAGAGTTTTTCATCCATTTGTAAGGTTAACATCCTTGACCTAACTATGAGATTATTTTATTTTATTTTCTACAGCTACTGGAGAAGCATTTTAATAAATAAACACCTTTTGGAGGAGGGGAGGTAGAAAAAAATAACAGACAGAGTAGAATTAGGACACAGATTTCTAATGTCCCTTTACATGTTTTCAGTGATACTTTTAATTACCTTGGCAGGACTTCTTCCTTCTCTCTCCCTAAATTAAACCAGGCTTCTTTCTTTCTTTTATAAAACTATTAATGCCACAAGTCCCATCTAATATGGCTTTCCATATTATGGTGTAACTTAGATTGTATCTTCCTTCTGGTTATACTGGCTGAAAATTATACGACCTGGTCACATCTGGATGACACCATAGAGAATGGATCACAGTCCTTTGTAAATTAAAAGCAACAAAAAAATATTTCAGTGTGAAATTACAATACACTTCTAGGTCTTCTTACATCCATTCATCTAATCATATTTCTTTCCATGTAATATATTTGTTCCATATAATTGTTGCAATAATTGAGCTGCGGAGGCACAGTGGTTAGAGTGCAGTACTGCAGGCTATTTCTGCTGACTGCCGGCTGCCGGCAATTTGACAGTTCAAATCTCACCGAACTCAAGGTTGACTCAGTCTTCCATCCTTCCAAGGTGGGTAAAATGAGGACCCAGGTTGTTGGGGGCAATATGCCTACTCTTTAAACTGCTTAGAGAGGGCTGTAAAAGCATTGTAAAGCAGTGTATAAGTCTAAGTGCTATTGCTAGTGCTATCTCAAATAGATACACTCCAAGATGCTGTACATAGAGGATGCATCTAGCATCCTTTCAATTACAGTTTTCTCTCAGTTTTATTGACTACAATTTGGAGGTCTCTAGAAACTATTACAGCATGGCATTGGCATCCTTCAGTCTCAAGAGACTATGGTATCGTGCTCTGGAAAGAGGTCCTAAAGTAGCATCTAGTGTGACTAAAAGGGCCAATTCGAGAGTGGCAATCCCTTCCACATGAGGGCAGATACATTCTGTCCCCTGCCCAGACCCCAGATTTTGCTGGTTCCAGGACTGCCTCAGCCTGTCGAACAAGTGTCTCTTCGAATTGGAGAAGGCCATGCTGTCTCTTTAGCCTCCAAGCTAAACGATCGGAGATCAAGGTTTCCCAGTTGTTAATATCCATTCCCAGGGCCTTTAGGTCCTTCTTGCAGATATCCTCATATCGCAGCTGTGGTCTCCCTCTGAGATGCTTTCCCTGCACTAGTTCTCCATACAGGAGATCTTTCAGAATCCGACCATCAGCCATTCTCACGACATGCCCCAGCCAGCGTAGACATCTCTGTTTCAATAGTGTATACATACTAGAGATTCCAGTACATTCCAAGACTGTGCTATTTGGAACTTTGTTCTGCCAAGTGATGCCAAGAATTCATCGGAGACAGCGCATATGAAAGGTGTTCAACTTTCTCTCCTGCCGGGCGTAAAGGGTCCAAGACTCACTGCAGTACAAGAGTGTGCTCAGGACACAGGCTCTATAGACCCGGATCTTTGTATGTTCTGTCAGCTTCTTATTAAGCCATACTCTCTTTGTAAGTCTGGAAAAAGTGGTGGCCACTTTACCAATATGTATATTCAGCTCAGTATCCAAAGAGAGAGTGTCAGAGATAGTTGAGCCAAGCTACACAAAGTCATGGACGACCTATTACAGCATAGAGATATGCATATATACAGATAACAATAGCAATAGCATTTCAGCTAATGCTCCCTAGCACATTACAGCGCACTCTCGGTTGTTTACATGTAGAAGCACTATTTACATATTGCTGCCAACAATCTGGGTCCTAATTTTACCAACTTTGGAAGGATGGAAGGCTGAGTCAACCTTGAATCTCGTCAAGATCGAACTCCAGGCCATGCAGGTGCAGTGATTAGAATGCAATATTGCAGACTAACTCTCCGCACAGCCAGGAGTTTGAGCAGCTCAAGGTTGACTCAGCCTTCCATCTTTCCAAGGTTGGTAAAATGAGCACCCCAATTGTTAGGGGTGACTCTGTAAATTGCTTATGGAGGGTTATAAAGCACTATGAAGCCATATATAGGTCTAAGTGCTATTGCTATTGGTAATACTGCACTTTAACTACTGTGCCTTATAATCATTCTTTTAGTGACCATTCAAAAGTTATGACAGTACTGGAAAAAAGAAGATTTACAACTGTTATTTGCACATACCATCGTTGGTATGAGAGTTGCAATTCCATGTGTTCATGTGATTGGCCTTTGCAAGTTTCCTAACCAGCATCCAACAAGCAAAGTCACCGGGAAGCCGTATTTGCTTAACTACACACCAAAAAAACGGTAATATCAGGTGTGATCACAGGATGACTCATTTAACAACTGTATCATTTAGTGGCAGAAGTTCCCATTCCAATTGTGATCGAAGATAACCTGTAATTTATTTATTATAGTGGACTGAAAAACAACTCTATGATACTTTGGCAGCTATTGTTCAACAATGGGTCAATATTTTTCCCCTTGAGTGTTTCACACTTGGCCTGTGATATTGCTATATATAGAAGGCCAAGGCATAGTTTCTCAATGGCTGCTAGATGTGCCTGCTTTTTGAATTATGCTTCTTGAAGCATTGATCCTTTTTCTTAATTTTCCTGTTTTAAATGATGGCGTATGATCCAGGGTCATCCCCCACAGGATTTTAGTGTGTTTCAACGATGTCCCTTGCCAGCTTCATTTATGTCTTGATTGTTCAGTGAAAGAGAGTGACCTTAATCTTACATGTATTGATCAAAGTTTGTAAAAGCATGATAATTCTGCAGTTAGGTTTCTTTGTAATGTTTTGACTACTAGATTGGGGTGTCATTGAGGGCCACATCACAGTTGTGTTTGACCTCAGGGGGCCAACTGGGTGTGCCTGGGGTGGGCGTGGCCAGCTCGACATCCTGCAGCCTTCTGCCAGTGAAAATGGATCCGCTTTTCCTGGCAGAGGGCTGCAGGAGGCCGTCACACCCGAAAATGGAGCCCGGGAGGGCCACTCACAGCCCTCACTAGCTCCATTTTCACTGGCAGAGTAAAACTGCTGTTTCCAGGGTTTCCCCACAGGCCAGATCTAAGCACTCCATGGGCCAGATGCAACCCATGGGCCTTGAGTTTGACACCCTTGTACTAGATGATCAACATATGACGCTTCTTTTGTTTATGTGAGTGGACCAATCCTACATACCTAAATGTTAATGATGAATGGTGCCACTACATTTCCTTATGAATATTCAGTTAAATATGCCATCAGTTACATTTGCTTCTAAGCTAAAGCGAGACATCATTTTGTGTGACTTGATTATTTATATTATTTTGAAGCCTATTAGAGATATTATACCTTCCAATCAATATCTGCAGTTAATAGTATCATTGCGCTGTTGAGAATTCAACAAACACCGTGCCTTGATTTGGTTACTTCTCTAATCAAATTCAAGGCTGAATTTCAATATCTGACCCAGACAGTATATGATTTTTGGAGGGTTAAAATTCATCTTATGGATTATAAATCATTTATAAAATATGGTTTAAAATCATTGGAGGGAGGTTGGCCTAGGATTCTTTGGATCTTAAGATTTTTGTTCAAAGTCAGCAATGTTCTATCTCTTTTCTCCATGGGTTATAAGTTTGACCATTTTTATACATTGGTTGAATAGTTTCAAAAGCCGTTTCCTGATGCCCTATTTTAGTTGTTCCTTCAAGTGTTCCCTGAAACAGCTTTGCCAGGTTTTATTTGTTCAGTGGCATTTTCAAGCTCCACAATTATAAGAGGGTCTTTAAAGCACTCATTCTCTTGATATCCCTGTAATTCCATTTTCTTTTTGTGTAATTTGTTTGGAGGGCTGCCGTTTAGGATCAATTGCTGCATTACTTAGCTAACTGCCGTATTGTAATGCTGCTCCAGCTTTCTTCGTCATTGTTCAGTTTTCTGATCATGATTCAAGCTTTCTTGCTATAATGGGCCACATCTATTCTCAATCAATACCTATCATGACCTACATTGTTCTTTAACAAGCTCGTCTCCTGCAAGGATTCATCCTTTGCAAAGCAACATTTTGTACTTGTGCACATAGTTATATGGAGCCAGATAAAAATAAGAAAAGAGTAATATGAAAATAATAGGAATAGGAATAATAATAAAAAACAAGAACAGAATAAAGAAAATCCAAAAAAAATTAAATGAAGATTTTTATAAACAGTTTAAATTAAATTAAGTTTTTTTTTTTCAAAAACACATGCCATATTTTTTGGAGTATAAGACACTTCAGAGTATAAGACGCACCTTAGTTTTTGGGGAGGAAAATAAGGGGAAAAATCTGCCTCTGCCTACCAGCATCCATTAGTATTCATCTGGCTAGCATCCTGTCAATGTATGAGAGAGTTGAGGGCTGTTTGGAAACTGAAACAGTATTTGCTGTGTGAGCAACAAGGAAGGAGATGGCAAGGAGCTTGGGCGTGGCTTAGCTCAACTGTTCTAAAGGTGCATGCTGTGCTGATCTCTGAAACTAAAACTGAAATTGAAATTCCTTTCCTCTGCTTGTGTTTTGCTTGTATTTACTACCATGTTGGAAAACCTGCTTTTGGTATTGCATATTTACTTCATATGTTATATTATATATAAAGAGAAATTATTGAATCCTGCTGAATCAGTTACTTGTGTGTGCTTTCTGGATGTGATTGCTGCTGCAAACTCTGACAGTCCTTGCAGCAAATAGTGAACCGCCAGGTCAGTTTCAGCACATTATTGAAGCCTGATTCAGCACAAGCAGCTGATTGGCAGGTAGATCAGCTTCCCGGAATACCCTCAATCAGCTGTTCCAGGCTACAGGGATTGCCACAGACTATCGCCGCCTCCATGCCTTGTGTTTTTGGCTACATTCAGTGTATAAGATGCACCCAAATTTTCATCCTCTTTTAGGGAGGGGGGAGTGTGTCTTATACTCCGAAAAATATGGTAAATATAAAAACAGCATGTTGATATTATATAGAAAACTAAAGAGATGACCTTGGAAGAAACTATATCATAGTAGTTAGAAAAACTTGATTTAAATCCAGAAAAAGAAGAAAACATTAGAAAGAAACTCAAACTTTTGGGCATAACAGGGAGGGAAAACTCTGCCAAGCTTTCAAGAATGCGTTACTATAGTTATAGTACTATAACTATAGTACTATAACTTTATTATAGTATAGTTACTATAATAAAGTTCTATTCATTTTTGTAGATTCTATTTCCTGATCTGGCCAACCTCACATATCAATTTGAGATTTTATGTCACTATTAAAATTAGTTAAATATTGATATTGGGTTGTTATGCAGTAATTAACAACTTCGGCCATATAGTTGAAATTATAAATTATAAATTTAAGCAAAGAAATTGCAATTATTTCTGTCTAAAAAGCTTGGCAAATTTAGAATAGAATAGAATAGAATTCTTTATTGGCCAAGTGTGATTGGACACACAAGGAATTTGTCTTGGTGCATACGCTCTCAGAGTGCATAAAAGAAAAGATACATTTGTCATGGATCATAAGGTACAACACTTAATGAAAGTCACAGAGAAACAGTCAATATAAATCTTAAGGATATCAGCAACAAGGTTACAGTCATACAGTCATAAGTGGGAGGAGATGGGTGATAGGAACGATGAGATGATTAATAGTAATGCAGACGTAGTAACTAGTTTGACAGTGTTGAGGGAATTATTTGTTTAGCAGAGTGATGGCGTTTGGGGAAAAACTGTCCTTGTGTCTAGTTGTTCTGGTGTGCAGTGCTCTATGGCTTCGTTTAGCAAATGATAATAAAATTACAATCTTATCTTCAGGAGAAATCAAACCTTGTGTTTGGTACAAACCCATGTACAAAATTATAATCCAAAAGTAAGATTGCCCATTGCATTACATTTTGTATCAGGTTTACTTTTTTGATATTAAGTCCCACCATAGTGATGTTATATAACAATTGTGGCACTGCTTAGTCCTTTCCCTTTTAGCACTGAACCTGTAAAGGCCACACAGTTTATGGATTACAACTGTAGTATAGTCAGATCATGTATAATTGACAGGCTGGATTTTATTATAGATTTTAGTTGTTATTTATTATTTTATACTAGAATTTTTAATCGTATATATACTGTTTTTATTTGTTCTAGTCTCTGGTCTAAAACTGTAATAAATTGATTTAACAGAGTTGGAAAGGACCTTGGCTATCATCTAGTCCAGTGATGGCTAAGCTTTTTGCCATCGCATGCCAAAAGTGGGGGGGAGTGCGGTGGGGTCACACGCACACATGCCCACATCCATAATTCTATGCGCCCTGCCCCCCGCCCCCGGTGCTCTCTCCTGCTTTTGGCACGTGATGGCCCAGTGGGCCTGGTAGACCCATTTTTTGCTCTCCCCTTCTAGGAGCCTGGGGAGGGCAAAAACGGCCTTCCCCACCCTCCCAGAGGCCCTCCGGAGGCTGGAAACAGTGTGTTTCCTGACTTCTGGTGGGCCCAGAAGGCCTGTAAATCAGCTGGCTGGCACGCACATTAAAATTAGTTTCATTTTATTATAAGTTATTTTCCAGAATTAGTGTGGTTTGCAACAGTGCCAGCAAAAATAAAAACAATAAAACAAAAAGAATCCAATTAATTATTAAATTTCAAAAATTAAAATTAAAATTGCCTATTTTGGCAGTCAATATGAAAGCTTCCGATCAGTAAAATGCATCAATTTTCTCAGCAAGTAATATTAAGTGGAAATTTGATATATTTTTTTTATTGATATTCTCATTGTTTCATATAGATTGTTCTACTTAAATTCTGCATATTAATAAACATATTGTCTTTGACTTGTTAACTTTCTGAATTATACTTCACCAAGCAGTTTATAGCGATCAAACTGGTCAGTCCAAGAGGAGATCAACACTGACTGCTCTTTAGAAGGCCAGATCCTGAAGATGAAACTCAAATACTTTGGCCACCTAATGAGAAGGAAGGACTCACTGGAGAGGAGCCTAATGCTGGAAACAATTGAGGGCAAAAAAAAGAGACAACAGAGAATGAGGTGACTGGATGGAGTCTTTGTAGTAGTATGCATGAGCTTAAATGGACTCCCAGAGGATGGTAGAGGACAGGAAGGTCTGGAGGAACTTTGTCCATGGGATTGTGATGGGTCGGACATGACTTTGCTACTAACAACAACAAAGCAGTTTATAGATAAGCTCCAAGCAATAATTTAACTTTGGTGTAAGTAGTTTTTCAAATTCAGTCAAATTTGTTAGTATTCTACCTTGTTTTTCTAATTTCTTTTGGACTACATTATTATTTGTAGATACTGAATCAAGTGAAGTGATTATGGCCTTACAGAAGAGAGAGACCCTTGAAGGATTTCCTTCTTGCCTTATTAATAATTCACTCTTGCACTCTATACAAATTATCCTTCCACTGATCAAATTTCCCTTTCATGAAAATAAATATTTAATATCAAGGCAAGACATCTGGACTGATACTTTTTCTATGTTTATCCCATATTTTATTGAATGAACCTTATAGATTTTAGAGGTTTTTTTAAAAAACCTCGTAACAAATATTTGCACAACCTCTCTGGAAGTCCTACTCCTTTTATAGAAGCAATGTAGCCTTAATATGTTATAACTTGTTGTCCAACTTAAACAACTACGGTGGTAATAAAAGTAAAAATATGAAGCTGTCAGTCCACCTCATTGTTTTGAGGCTTGTAAAAATTTTAACTGTACCTTGGATCTTTTACAGAGTATGTTAACAAGTTATTTCTCTTTTTCCTAAAAACTCTGGCAATATTGCAAAGAATCTGTGCGATCCTTTCACTTTCAGGTTTTGTATTTCATTTGCTTCCTCTTTAGTATTGGGTATACTGAAATTTTCCTTTTGTTGTTCTGTGAATTTTGTATGCTGAATTCTATTTAAATATTTTTCCATCACTAAGTGTTGTATCTTTTTATTCTTGATGAATGTATTTTATTTTCCTTATGAACACTGAGAGCATATGCACCAAAAACAAACTCCTTGTGTGTCCCATCACACTTGGCCAATAAAGAATTCTATTCTATTCTATTCTATTCTATTCTATTCTATTCTATTCTATTCTATTCTATTCTATTCTATTCTATTCTATTTTGTCTAAGTTTTGTGTCTTTTTACAATACAATCTGGAATATTTCTAAAATTTGTTACCTCTTCTGTTGTCAAAACATCTGCTATCATCTGAAATATAAGTAATATTTCTTTCTTCTTATCTCTTTCAGAGTTGATAAGCTAACTATCTGGTTTATTGCCATTTAAAAAAAACCCAAAGATATTTTTAGCAAAATTCAAATTATTAGAATAATTTTGATGAATTGGACAAAGAGCCACAATCAAAATAAGAGTCAGATTTTTTAAAAAAATCTTAAGCATACATATAATTGTTATTAAACAATTAAACAATGAACTTTCGTAGTGCTCATGTAGATAAAGACAGGAGGGGAGAGGTGCTTTTAGATGAGCAATATTCTGTTACTGTAACTCAATAAAAAAAAGTAATATTCATACATTTTGCTTCCTACTTCATAAACCTGGCAAGATCTTCCCTATTTTATATTTAAGATAATTACCAACTGCCATTAATGTTGTCTCGGGATACTGATCCTAAGTAAACTGCCATATTTTTAATATGTTCTTTTTACCACAAATGTCATAGCTGGAATCTCACGTCACTTAGCAAATGTTTTCTGTGATTTGTTGGCAAACTCAGCACTTTGATTCTTTGCAGTTGTTTTCGCTGGAGAAACCTTCAGCTGCACTTGATAGGACTGTTCCTGGAGGCTTCAAGGAGAGATCCAGAGATGGTTCACTCATATCCCGTTTCTAACTGCCAGACAAACTTTGTCATTAGAAGTGCTTTGTGAAATGGTATTAACGGAATTAATAGCCTTTATTCCAGTGATGGGATTCAAATAATTTAACAACCAGTTATCTGCCCTAATGACTGGCTAGGTGGACGTGGCCATGGTGGGCATGGCCAGGATGTGTGACAGGCAGCATTCAGCCTACTGCACCCACCTGGGAGCAAAGACAGGCCATGGGAGAGGAGCGTTGATCCCCCTCATGCCCCATTTTGGGCCTAGGAGGCTTCCGTGAAGCCTTCTGGGAGTGAAAACGGGCCGCGAGTGGGTATGCTGCCCCCTGCACCCCATTTGGGCCTAGTAGGCCTCCCTGCACTTACCTGGGAGCCAAAATGGGAGTGTGGGGACTCCTGGAAGGGGCGGGAAGGGGCAGGGCCAGACAGCAATTTAACTACTGGTTCGCATGAACTAGCCTGATCCGGTTGAATCATATCACTGCCTGATTCCCAGGACTGCCAGGTGAATGCTTATCGTGATTTCAACTCCCATGTAAATGGGTTCCAGGTCTGCTACATGTTTGTAACTTTTAAAAGATGCGCTTGTGTAAATTTCTGAAAATAAAACAGGCCAATAAAGTCTATACAGTGTAGTGTGGGAAGAAATATCCATCTGGTTCAGTTTCAAGTTGGGAGAAAGACACTGGAAACATGGGGGATGTTTGGAAAGATGGTTTATTGATGAACAGGACCACCAGTGTTTATGGTTCTGGTGCAGCTGACAAAATGGAGTTGACAATGGTGGGTTTTTACAGTCTTTTGGCTTTGTAGTTGAACTTCCTGTTCCTGTGCAAGAACATGTATTCTATTGGCTGTGGTCAGATTCCTATGGAGTCATGTAGGGGTTATGTAGGGGTCATAGCTGGCTCTATAGGCAAAAGGGGAAATACAAATCCTAGGTGTCTGTCTGAGCTAATTTTGTTTGTTGCTTATCTGAGTTTCAGTCTTGATCCAGTCTTTCTGAATGGATTACCAAATCTGCATTTCTAAAAGCTGGCTTCCTTAGTTTCTCCTTGAGGCAGGAAAATTAGGGCTCGTTTCTGAATAGGCTGGCCCAATCTTTCTTAATGGGCACAAAATATCTGCTGGGGGCTATTAAGAAAGACTGAGTCTGCTTTCTGTTTTTAAAAAATAACATGTTTCTCCATTAGGAAAATATAATATTCTGCCTTTTTCATATTTCCCAAAATATTTCATTCTTCTGAGGGTTAGGTGCTGCCTTAAAACAGAGTAGTGTTTCCTGCAGTGTATGACAGTGAATCACTTGTGTGCTCATATACACTTTTGCGGGGGCCACTGTTTTTAAGGTGACCAACTTTTTTACAATGAGAAAGAGGTCATAAATAAATTGAAGAAAAAAAATGTAAATAAAAGAAACATTTTCTTTTAAAACTTATGCGCAGTGCACTCTCTCAAAACAAGACTCTTGTACACAGTGCATGGGTCTCATAATCGCATCTTGCTGCACTGTACTGAGCCTTGAAAAATCATCATGTCAAATATAAATACATCACATCACGCGCAATGGATCGGATCATCGATTGAATATGGAGATTTACAGATTAGTCTTCAAATATCGAAAAGGAGGACATGTAGGAGGATACTTTTTGAGAGAGAACTTACAAAAGAAGGACTGTCCTCCGTAAAGGAGGACGATTGGTCACCTTACTTTGGTTTTCATTTATTTATTTATTTATTTATTGGTTTAATTTATATGCCGCCCTTTTCCGGAGACTCAGGGTGGCTTACAATGCATTAAGCAATAGCCTTCATACTTTTGTATATACCTGCTTAGTAGGGCTTTGCCCCCCCCAAGCGGTGTTCTTTTTTATACAAAGTCAGCTTATTGCCCCCACAATCTGGGTCCTCATTTTACCTACCTCGGAAGGATGGAAGGCTGAGTCAACCTTGAGCCTGGTGAGATTTGAACTTGCAGTAATTGCAGGCAACTGGTGCTACTTAACAGCACTTTCATCATGTCAGTGTCATCAATTTCTCTGAAAATATTGCAGAATTGTCCCCGAATACAAAAATATACAATATTCCTGTCACATAACACATACCACATGCAGTCTTCCTGGCTATCACTAGTCCATTTGACCATATTTGGAGCAGGTGCTTAAATGCAATCTCACCCAGTTTTACTACAAGCGTGCATAAGTTATTTATGCTATTAAAAACTACTTTGCCAGCCAATGTAGCACAGGGAGTAGTGAACTGACACACACCAGTAGTGCTGGGAAGATTTAAAACAACAACAACAACAACATGGTAAGAAGCAATATAAAGTTGAAGAAGAGCAAGGATAGCTTTTAGGAATAAAATTTGAGGAGGTACAGAGAATGATGTTTATATAAGCTACATTCAGCTGTTTTCTTTTGTTTTCCTTCTTTCATGCCTTTCATTTTTTTATCCTTTTACTTTTCTTTGTTCTGCAGAGTGTTGCTTCAGAAGAAGAGAATGATATGAGGATGTATCCATAAGAAGAAAAATTCATTTCATTTGTTTCTTCTTTCTGCATATTTTAAAATAGGACATTCAAATTAGTAGGACAAATGGCCAGAAGTGGGAAAGCATGTTTTTGCCTTCTGCAACTAACCGTAGCTTTATCAGCAAAAGGCAATTTACAGAAATTGCCAAATTTCCAAACTCTGAATTTAATCCAAAGTATGTATTATTAAATCTTCCACCACTGCCAAATTTTTAAAGAATTCTAATACGCCACTCTTCCACATCAGAAAACATTGAGAGTGAGACATTTAACATCTGCACTTGAGACAAAAAAAATTCTAACACAAACCTTGGACAAATTATCTCTATTTTTTTTTTTTAACTGGGTGGGAAAATGTTGTCTTTTCTTTCAACACTTCAAATTCTTCTCTTGCTTTCATCTCTTACAGGAGAGCCTGCTGTGCTGTCAGATTCCACTCATATCATGTGAAAAGAACCAGCAGAGAGAAAGGTGTTGCTACGTGTACTTTATCCCTCCAGAGACCAAAGCTGTGAATTCCGACAGGAAGGAAGGAAGGAATTAAAAAAGGAAGGAATTAAAAAAAGAAAGGGATTTTAAAAAACTGAAGCCAAATCAGTTAGTAGCCCAGCTGATATATTGATTGATTGATTGATTGATTGATTGATTTATATGCCGCCCTTTTCCGGAGACTCAGGGTGGCTTACAATGTGTTAAGCAATAGCCTTCATACTTTTGTATATACCTGCTTAGTAGGGCTTTCAGGGCCCCCCAAGCGGTGTTCTTTTTTATACAAAGTCAGCTTATTGCCCCCACAATCTGGGTCGTCATTTTACCTACCTCGGAAGGATGGAAGGCTGAGTCGAGTCAACCTTGAGCCTGGTGGGATTTGAACTTGCAGTAATTATAGGCAGCTGATGCTATTTAATAGCACTTTAGTCTGCTGTGCCACCAAGGCTCTTGAATATAGCATCATCTCAGCTGAGGACCCGGATTGTGGGGGCAATAAGCTGACTTTGTATACAAAAAGGAACACCGCTGCGGGGGGGGGGGGTCAAAAGCCCTACTAAGGTGGTATATACAAAAGTATGAAGGCTATTGCTTAACACATTGTAAGCCGCCCTGAGTCTCTGGAGAAGGGCGGCATATAAATTGAATGAATGAATGAATGAATGAATGAATGAATGAATGAATGAATAAATAAATAAATAAATAATAAATAAATAAATAAATAAATAAATAAATAAATAAATAAATAAATAAATCATTATCCTCAAAATCAGTTCCTCACTTATATATTTCATTTTAGAATAGCACCATCTAATGTTGGGTAAAATCTACATGGGTTCAGCTGATTAATGTTAGCCAAATTCTACATTGTTGAGAACATATACACAACAACCAATTATACTTATTTACCAGCAACTAAAAAACTAATAAATTAGCCTTTTTTAAAAGGCTTCTCATCTTTTCCTCCTATCCTTACATCTTGTCAAAAACAAGACCCCCAGGCCAAATCTGACCCTTGGGGTGCTTAGATCTGGCCTGCAGGGTTGCCCTGGAAACAGCAAAGGACTGGCCCACGATGCTTCTGCCAGTGAAAATGGAGTTCGAAAGGCCTGGGAGCTGCCTTCCCAAATGCACATGCGTTTTCAGCTGTGATGGCCTACTGCAGCCCTCTGCACGTGAAAACGGAGCTCTTGCAGCCCTCCCAACACATTATGTGTAACCTACACATTTTGTGCTCTTATACTGAGCAAAATAAAAACATGGTTATAAATTAAAATGAAGATCTTCAAGTTGAAAGCATAAGACTTTGTAGCCGGGCCTTGGTTCTGAGGTCATATAAGCAGCTAATGTGATTTAAAAAACTAAGCAGATTGCTGCAAAGTGTGACCACGGTGTGTTTAAAAAGTCAAGGTGGCAATTGTGATGACACCATTGAAGCTCTTACAACTTTTAATATTTATTATGATTCCCAAAGGGGAAAGGATACAATCGTGTGAATATAATCACCATCTTGACTTTATAACACACTATCCTCCAGGTCTTCCTTTTACAAACATGCTTCCTGTATAACAGACAATAGCATTGCTCTGGGTCATGAGTATATATAACACACCCCCTTTAGAATTGCTAAAGCTGCCACATATTTTTTCAGGCATTTATTTCCACCATGTGTTATTTCCACTTTGCATCTTCCCAAAATGCCTTTTCAGAAGGATTTTCACAGTCCTTATATTCATATTTCTCAGATCAACATTGTATTGTTAACTAGGGCACACAAAACCTTTGCCAGACCAATTCTTGAATACAGCTCGTCTGCCTGAAACCCACACTATATATCGGACATTAACACGATTGAGCAGGTTCAGAGGTATTTCTCGAGAAGAGTACTCCACTCTTCTACTCACGAAAGAATCCCTTATGCCACCAGACTCGAAATTTTGGACTTGGACAATCTAGAACTGCGCTGCCTGCGGTCCGATCTAAGCATAGTACACAAAATTGTCTGCTACAACATCTTGCCTGTCAACGAATTCTTCAGCTTCAATCACAATAATACATCAGCAAACAATCGATACAAACTCAAGGTAAACTACTTCAAACTCGATTGCAGAAATACAATTTCAGCAACAGAGTGGTCAACGCCTGGAATGCTCTACCCGACTCCGTTGTTACAGCCTCAAACCCTCACAGCTTCAATCGCAAACTCTTTACCATGGACTTCACTCCATTCTTAAGAGGTCCGTAAAGGGGGTGTGCATAAGCTCACCAGCGTGTCTACCATCCCTGTCCTACTGTCCCCATTTATCTGTACTTACTTCCTTTGTTTATGTTTATGTTTATACCTATACCTGCTATCTTGTACATGTTTGACAAACAAATAAAATAAAATAAAATAAAATAAAATAAAATAAAATAAAATAAAATAAAATAAAATAAAATAAAATAATAAAATAAAATAAAATAAAATAATAAAATAAAATAAAATAAAATAAAATAAAATAAAATAAAATAAAATAAAATAAAATAATAAATTCCAAGAAGGAGAAATGTCTAGGTCACTGTGTGCACTGATTAAAGACACCTTGCACAACTGAACACACACACAAAAATGAGAATATGCATTGGCTGTTCTAAAAGCATTTTAAAGCTGATCTAGCCTCCCAAATACTTATGTTGGTTCTAGGAAGACAAGCTTTCATGCCAAAAAATTGCATGCCTAGCTAAGCTAGAGATCAACTTGTCTTGATCTTATTTCTTCCTATTAGATGGTCTAGAAATACCAATTTCTTTCTTTTCTCCTCTCCAGCCACTAGCCAGCCACTTTCCACCTCTCCAGTAATTCAATTCCAAGAAAACAAAAGGAAGGAAAAGGAAGGAAATGTGAGTCTTTTAAAGACTTTTTTCACCTCTTACTCCACTGTTGTTATCAAGCCTATTGAGCTGCTAAATGTCAGCTGTGAGTGCTCACAGCTGGCAATTTCATCCACCATGATCAGATTCCCATTAGCGATCTTGAATTATTTAGCATAAGTATTGAACACTGAGCTTCTCAGACTACTTTTTATATCACGCCTTGGTCATGACAGGCATAGCTTCCTAGAAATTAATTCTCCTGTAATTTGAGGCAGTATGGATGGAGACAATCTATGGAGATGTCAGTGGTGCATACAGTCATAGTCTAAGCTGCATGTTAGCAAAGAATATCCAATATCCATTATAAAGGAAAGGAATTCAGCTCATCAGAAAGTCCATAACCTGGAAAGCACCGTAAAATCAAAGCAAATACTACATGACTTCAAATGTAGGTGGGGGGGCGGACCTCTACATCATCAGGGATGTCTGATCTTGGCAACTTTAAGACTTCTGAATTCTAATGTCTTTGTGAACTCCAGCTGCTTATTTAGCAAAAACCCTCAGTTGAATGAGATTCTGTGCTTTGCTAGTAGCTACCCCCCCCCCACCCTTAAATCTTTTTTTCCCTATGTTTTATTTGTTTATTTATATAATATTCAATTTTCATCAAACAGTGCATGTTCTGGGTACAGTTATGTTTAAATAGTCATATTACACATCTTCGTTGTAATACTCATCACCATCATATTGATAATATAATAACATAATAATATAATAACATTTTTAATACTTAACATCATCTTCTTTAACAACTCTCCACTTTACCATTTCCTCTTTTTATATCTCCTCCTGTCTAACTTCTGTTTCTGTTATCTAGCCATTGATAAACTATGTTCCATATCAAAAAATATTTATTTTTTTCTTTATCCTTAATAATAAGTGTTAGTCTATCCATTTCTGCACATTCTAATATTTTCTTAATTACACTCCCCTCTGACGGGATCTCATCATTTTTCCATTGTTGCACAAATACAATTCTAGTTGCATTTAGTATATGCAGGATCAAATATTTCTAGTCTTTTTATCATATTTTTCTGGGCGAATGCCCAACAAAAATATCTCTGGTTTCAGATCTGTATGTTGTTTTATCATTTTTTCCAGCCATGTATGTATTTTCGTCCAGTATTTTTTTGTTTGTTTGTTTGTTTTGGGCATGTCCACCACATATGGTAATATGAACCAGATGATTGATTACACTTCCAACATTTAGCAGATCTTTAAAACTTGAGTACCTTAACATGCTGTTGTAGTATTATTTATTGTATGGCAGATTCACACCACATTTTGATAACCATACAAGAGCTAAAAGTACAAAATATGAAATCTAAAATCTAAACTATCATAAACATATGTCTAGATTACTGATGCAATTTTTTGCTTCCTTGTCACAGCCAGGAAATCGCCCAAGTCTCCATTATAGGCTCTGTTTTGGCACCCTGATACTATGTATTAGATTGTTCTGTCCCTCTTCCCCACACAGGCAAACACACAACCAGGCACGCCTGCCAAGATTTTATTAAGCAATCAGACTAGAAACCCTTGCAGATAAGAGTTTTGGCAGTAAACTGTGAAATGCCTGCCAGGTCAGTTTTCACTCACAGTCAGCAAGCCAGAGTTTATCTTCAGTCCGGTTCTGTAGCAAAAAGTAATCCACGAAGCAAGAGTTAGCCAAGATCCAATCCAAATATGTACAAGCCAGATTTCAGGTAACGCAATGTGACTCTCAGGTTTTTAACTTTGACCATCACAAAGCCTGAAGAGCAATCATACCCACTTTTATTCCTTGTGGGGTGTGGCTTAGTGACTCACCTCAATCTCTGGCCCTCCCACGCCTCTTTCATTGCTGCACACACTTCTCCCTCCAACGCTGCCTGGGACCAAGCCAGGATTCATCATCCTCACTCCCTATCTATTGTTGTTCCAATATGCTTTCCTCCTGGCATATCCCAGGCTGTTCCTCTTGGCCTTTGGATGGAAGCTGAGGCATTGCCAGAGAGAAGGGTCCTGGAGAGAGAGGCCTTATCAGTTCCTCCCCATCACCCTCTGAGTCCTCTTCCTCTGTTAGGATAGGCTCGGGAATCGGGGTCACAACATAGATAGTTTGTTTTTGTAGTTTGGCTAGCTGGAGAATTATGGGAATGGAGCAGTGGTGGGTTGCCCCCAGTTTGCACCGGTTCTATAGAACCAGTAGTAAAACCGGTAGGAGGCTCCGCCCACCGATCCTGACATCATCAAAACACTTCTGCGAACAGTAGTAAAGATAAGTAGAACCCACCCCCGGAATAGAGAATCCACAGGTCCTAATATTGTCAAGGTTCACACTCCTGATGTAGACTTTTTTTTCTTCCCTATCTGCTCTTTTATGTCAGCCAGGTAAAGAAATAGATTGTACAAGTTTCATTGGAACTATATTTTATTGATACAGGCTACAGTAATGGAACCTTGAAAGTCTGAGGTTTTCCTTTTCTCCCTCTTATAACCCAGTGAATTAGGGTGGAACCAGCATTAGGGTCTTTTTCACACTTTCTCTGTTTCCCAGGCATAATATATGTTTTTGTTTTTGTAACCATTTCTTCCTAGTTTCTCCAAGGTCATCTCTTTGACTATCTATGTCTTCTTTTATCCAATATTTGATCAGCATTTAGAAGAAATGGGACAAAAAATAAAACTAAACCTGCCAATTAATGTTAATAGCCCAGACACTATAATGCTACTACAATACTCAAAATCCATTCTTAAACAGGAATAAAATCTATGTATAGAATATAACTTCAATGCTAGCAGAAGTCTCTATTATCTCTCTATTATCTTGAACATAATTGTTATATATTATAGGTAATGCTGAGTGGATTTTCTTTATTCAATTAAAAATTGGCTGGGCTTCTGTCAGCATACTTGTTGAGCATTCAGAATTGTTTTCCAAGAATTCTCTCCATTGTCAAGTAAGAATAATGCCTACCTTTCCTTGTATTAACATATTGTTCTCTGAGAATTTTAGCTTGGTTTCACCTTTCGAACTTAAATTCCATAACACCTCCTAATTCAAACTGATGCCCAGAAATTCAGCATCATAATGCATCATTCCAAACAAAACCTTCAGGGAACAAGAACGAATTGGGTTTTGATGAAGAATGACAATGGTTGCACCATACATTTTAAATAAAAAAAACCCAAACTGGTGTGTTTAAACATGAAGTTCAGTGTTTTGCAGTGAATGTGAGTATCATCGCAAATAAAGCTTCAAGGTCAAAGAATATCTGCTAATATTCCAAATGGCCAGCTTCGTCATTTAATCATTTAGTAGTGATCAATTAATGCTGCATGGATAGGAGAATTTAAAATTCACGAATGGATATAGTTACACTTAGAAAGCAGATGGCTTTAGACAAAAAGCCCATTGAGTATTGATGATTCATATTCAGGGTGTCAGTTAACACGACAATCCATAGGAGAAATGGGGGGGGGGGAATGCTTGATTAATAATATTTTATGCAGTTCAACATAGACAATATTTTTTTAAAACTCAGACTTGATTATTTTTAATTTTGTTGTTTACTAGAACATAACACAGAACTATCAGCAGTCTATAGATTAGACTATTTTTAGATTAGACTATTTTTACACCTATTCACAACAACCTGTATGTCAACAATTCATACTTTAGTCCTTTCATTCATACTTCAAGATACTTTTTCCCTTTCCCATATGTGTTCATCATTCTAGTCCACAAGATCAGACTACCCTCTTTCAGATATTTTACATCCTTCCCCTTCTCTTAACCTCTGGAATACACCACATTTCTATTTATTACGGTTTTTTTTTTCATTTATTAATTCATGTTCTTTCCCATTTACTTCTGTATGCAAGAAGAGAGGGAAGTACTGTTCTTGTAAACCATTTTTGGCCTTAGGAATGGCCAAAAGTTATATGAAATTTTGTACTTTATGTTTGTTATAAATATAGCTATAATTACAGCTGTAGTTTTGTACGTTTTTAATTTGTAGTTGACTAAATAAATTGTCTCCGTTTCAAAGACACCCTCCGTAGAGATCACCCATATGGGCCCTTAAATGGTCCATTTCCCTACAAAGCTTAGTCAATTTTCACATAATGCATTCTGAAGGAATGAAGTAGACTAAGTTACCATCTACTCTCATCCCCATGCCACACAAAACATTCCCTGCTAGTAGTAAGAACAGCACTGATTGGTTTTGACACATCTGGACCTATATACCCAAAGTTCAACCAAAACCTAGTTTTTTCCCCCAAGGATGTTGTTTTAAGCAAATTATACCTAATCTCAAAACCCATTTGCAAGCCAACATTACTGTTCTCATCTTACTTGCCATACATGCTGCATTTGACAGAACTCAGAATGCCTATTTACATACAATTGCAATGTATGGCTGTGAAAGTTAAACCATCCCTACCCCAACATTTGGTAGAGGTTTTCTGGTGGTGAGCAAGATGAAATTCTAAGAATCCGATGGCTCTACTTGTCTCAACCTCTCAGTCAGGTTTGATATTCCTAAATAATAAATATTTTCTATAACCTATACTTACATATTGGGATATTTCAGAACAATTATAAAGCATTAGTAAAATTTCTAGTAAATTGTAAAACCCCATACTTTGAATTAAAAACATGCAAAAGAAAAGAAAAGAAAAGAAAAGAAAAGAAAAGAAAAAAGAAAAGAAAAGAAAAGAAAGGCTGAGCACCAAAGAATGGAGGCCTTTGAACTATGATGTTGGAGGAGATTCCTGCGAGTCCCTTGGACTGCAAGGCGATCAAACCGGTCCGTCCTAGAGGAGATCAACCCTGACTGCTCTTTAGAAGGCCAGATCCTTAAGATGAAACTCAAATACTTTGGCCATCTATTGAGAAGGAAGGACTCACTGGAGAAGAGCCTAATGCTGGGAAAGATTGAGGGCAAAAGAAGAAGGGGATGACAGAGAATGAGGTGGCTGAATGGAGTCACTGACGCAGTCGGAGTGAGCTTAATGGGACTCCAGAGGATGCTAGAGGACAGGAAGGCCTGGAGGAACTTTGTCCATGGGGTCACGATGGGCAACAACAGCTATCAATTACATCTGATTCTTCAGTTTTGTTTTGTTTTGTTTTGTTTTTTACAATGGCTCCTTCAGATGTAAGAGAGGAAGAAATTGGCTGCATTGCTCCAAAAATAATTCATTTCCTCTTTTCAGGTTGAAATACAGGCTTGCTTTTATACTAACTGGGCCATCGTAAATATAACAAGAAATAGAAACACTTTTCTTTTATTCTCAAGTATCTTGCAGACTTTCCCGTTGGTGTGTGTGGATTACCAAAAATCCCTTGGAAGACTGTCTTCCAGATAGTCCCCACTGCTGGATTAAAAAGAAATTATAATTGCCAAATTGGAGGAAAGCTGCACTTATAATATTTATCGTATCCTATTAACTAGTTATATGAGCAGTCCAAGCAGAATTAGAAAAGGGAAGTTTGGTGAAGAAATTTCATATTATGTGAGTCTGCAATGGACTTTACAGTTCAGTTTAGAACCCTAAAAAGGTCCACTTTGACCCTCACATAATTTTGATTTTTATTCCTTGAAGACTTTCACACCAGGATTTCATCTAATTTGCAGTTTACCTGAAGTGGAGTAAAATGAAACTCTATTAGATCGTTTATTCCCACTCAATCTCATAATATCTACAGTAAAAACCCCATTGAGTTCAGATGAGTGAGGAGAAGATTTGTCGAACAAGGATCATCTTATGAGAATTAATAGAAATTTAGTCACTACTTGCTGCAATGCCATGCTTTAAATTCAATCTTAATTACCAGCTCTTTATAAATTGATATTTATGCACGATTAACTGTAAGGATGTGAGAGCTTCTGTTTGTTCATGTGTCTCTGAAGGTGTAGGAGCTGTTCATACCAGTTGGCCCTGTTGTCTAATGACTGTGTGATCATGGTGTGAAATGAATTTTGCATATTTAACAGCGTGTTCATAATGTTTGACTGCACAATAACCCTGAATACAAAACATTTTGCATAATATTCAAATAAAGTCATTTCACATTTTCTCAGCTTCCAGGAGGAGGTGTCTCGTGAAATTTACAATTGTATTCATGGTAATATTATTTAAAAGTAAAAAATCTCTCACAGAGATGAGGGGGAAAAAAATACACTTGATGTACTTTAAAACAGACATGATCTGTTGGATCGTAAGGATGGAGAAAGCACAGTAATATTACCCTTGAGGTTAAAAGAGAAATCATGAAAAGCTGGTAGGTCCCATTAATAGACCTTTCTTTAAATTCAAATTTAATTTGATACAAATGAATTGAAATTCAGTTTTCCTTGAATGCATACAACAGGAGTCATGCTTCCTGGCCATTTTAAATTTAGGAAGCAAGCATAATAAAGATAAATATGGTAGAATAAGGTTGTTTAGGTTGTTTAGTTTCAGATTAAAGATTTAAAGATTAAATGTATCACAATAACAAATTTGGTCAAAACCAGGGGTGAAATCCAGCAGGTTCTGATAGGTTCTGGAGAACGGGTAGCAGAAATTTTGAGTAGTTCAGAGAACCGGCAAATACCATCTCTGACTGGTCCCAGAGTGGGGAAGGAATAGAGATTTTGCAGTATCCTTCCCCTGCCACTCCCACCAAGCCATGCCCACAGAACCGGTAGTAAAAAAATTGAATTTCACCACTGGTCAAAACCCCAAATGAAAGATTCACAACAGGGCACAGATTACAAAAGAGAATTGCATAGTTTATTCCTCATTCTTTAGCAGAAGGCTGATAATTTTGGAAGCCTTAGCAAAGCAATCCTATGTTGCATAGATTTCCATACCCTTGAAGGCACCAACTGTGATGCTTGAAGATCAAAGCACATTTTTTTTAAAAAAAAAGCTATTATTGAGCTTCTAACTTGTGGAACAGATAGAACTGCTGATGGGACAAGGCCCAAAATGGCATTTGATTCTTATCCTCTGGCTGGTAGGGCAGAGAAGTAATTGCCAAAATTCCACTGTGGAGAATGCTGCCTGCATTGCCTTGGCATCCAATTTTTTTTTTCCTCAGGGTGTTATGAAATCCATATTCAGGATAAAATTCATCATGACAATGAAATATGTTTTAATCCCAAAGGAGCACCAAGTAGTAGAATCCTGGCAGATAAATTCTGGAAAAAAGGAATTTCTAATGCCTCATGGAAATGTCATGCGATACACGTAATATATTTTGATGTTGGAATGCTTAAGGTTTGCAGAATAACATTTTTCCTTTTATAAACATAATTAGAATGGAATGGAATGGAATGGAATGGAATGGAACGGGACGGGACGGGACGGGACGGGACGGGACGGGACGGAACGGAACGGAACGGAACGGAACGGAACGGAACAGAACAGAACAGAACAGAACAGAATAACAGAGTTGGAAGGGACCTTGGAGGTCTTCTAGTCCAACTCCCGGTTTAGGCAGGAAACTCTACACCACTTCAGACAAATGGTTATCCAACACCTTCTTAAAAATTTCCAGTGTTGGAGCATTCACAACTTCTGGAGGCAAATTGTTCCACTGATTACTTGTTCTAACTGCCAGGAAATTTCTCTTTAGTTCTAAGTTGCTTCTCTCCTTGATTAGTTTCCACCCATTGCTTCTTTGTCCTGCCCTCAGGCGCTTTGGAGAATAGATTGACCCCTCCCCCCTTCTTTGTGGCAACCCCTGAGATATTGGAACACTGCTATTATGTCTCCCCTAGTCCTTGTTTTATTATACTAGACATTCCCAATTCCTGCAACCATTCTTCATATGTTCTTCAACCGTTCTTCATAAAAATGTTTGCCAGAATGGCTAGCATTATGTTTTTTCTTCAGAAGATAAACCACCAATTTAAATGTACCCAAGCTGACACAAAAGTGTCCAATATTGTAAACATGTTCTTTTTTTATGTATATTGACAAATCAATGCATTTTGAAAATAATTTTAAATGAAAGAGCCTTGTTTCCATATTAAAGTATTGTATATACATTTTTTTTGGTAGTTACACGGTATAAAGGTTACATTAATGTATATGAGGAGTGTGCTGTGGGAATTAAAGCCACGTAGTGGGACTGTGAAAAAACCCAATTCTGGTGCTTCTCAGAAATAGAAGCTTCCTGAGTGACCTTGAGCTAGTTACTCTCTCATACATTCAAGCCTATTTCATATGGTAATGAAGGCAAATTATAGGAGGGGATAACGTACACTGTTTTGAGCTATTAATGGAAAGATGGAATATAAATCAAACAGTGATTTGAATGCAACTACAGTACCAATGGGTTTTAGTTGATGTTGTGTTCCTATAGGATGCTGGAAATTTGAGGGGTTCAAGGCCAAGCAGTAGCAGTTTCAGATGAATAGATCATCAAACCTATTGTGGGAATTATCAATGTCTGAAACTCTGGGGAATGGGTATCAATTTTTTATTTTCCTGATATGAGCCATCCTATCCATTCTGATTTACTGCTTCTTACGTAACTTAATTCTATCCAATCAGTGTTCAAGTCTGGGTGTTTGGTGGTTTGTTTGTTTTTAGTTTTTGGAGAGGGGCTGCTATAAAAAAAGTAGTCCTCATTCATTTCTAACATTATACTTAGGCATTTATTCACACCACTCATTGATATTTATACACATCTATAGTCATTTTTTCATTGTTTTGGCTCACAGTAAGAACTGGAACTTATTGCACTTATTAGCCCTCATAGCCATTAGTCTGTCAATCAGTGGTGGGTTTCAAATTTTTTTACTACCAGTTCTGTGGGCGTGGCTTGGTGGGCATGGCAGGGGAAGGTTGCTGCAAAATCCCCATTTCCTCCTGATCAGCTGGGACTTGGGAGGCAGAGAATAGATGGGGGTGGGGCCAGTCAGAATTTTTACTACCAGTTCTCCGAACTACTCAAAATTTCTGCTACCGGTTCTCCAGAACTGGTCAGAACCTGATGAAACCCACCCCTGCTGTCAATATGTGTGACGTTATCGGCCTTTAATTTGTTACCTCATGGAACATCTCACACTTAAAATGATCCCAAAGAAACAACTCATTGCAGAACAATTATAAGAGCCTTGGTGGCACAGCAGCTTAAGTGGTGTTAAAGTGACACCAGCTGCCTGCAATTACTGCAAGTTCGAATCTCACCAGGCTCAAGGTTGACTCAGCCTTCCATCCTTTCAAGGTAGGTAAAATGAGGACCCAGATTGTGGGGGCAATAAACTGACTTTGTATAAAAAAGAACACTGCTTAGGGGGCCCCCGAAAGCCGTACTAAGCAGGTATATACAAAAGTATGAAAGCTATTGCTTAACACATTGTAAGCCACCCTGAGTCTCCGGAGAAGGGCGGCATATAAATTAAATTTAAAAAAATTGGCATGAGCTGGTACAGCAAAAAAAAGAAAAGAAAAGAAAAGAAAAGAAAAGAAAAAAGAAAAGATAAATTATCAGAAATAAAAGGTGTATTTAACTAAACTATGTGTTCCATTCAAAACACCAGAAGAATTGGGAACTATAACATAGAAGAGGTAAGGGCTTACATTCCTCAAAATCTTGGCACAATCTCCTCCAGAAAGATAGGTTGTGGTCTTATGACTAAAGAATGATGGTGGTGGTTGAGGAATCTGGTATAAGCAGATGATGATGATGATGATGATGATGATGATGTTATCCATTTATTCATGTCTGACTCTTAGCAATTCTATCGGCCAGGTCTCTCCACATCTTCTGACCTTGCACTACTTCTTTGAGTTTTTCTGTTTTCTGGCTGGTGTCAGCTTTGATGGTGGTGAGCATATATCTCTACTAGACTTTCAAGTGAATGCTATGAAAGTTTACTTCAACCACTTTGGGGAGTCAGTAAAATGAAACAGAAATGATATATTCCGAAGCTAGGAAAGTTGGTCTTTATATAGCATTTTTGGTCAAACAATTGCTTAAGCAACTGTAACCTTCTGTCAGACATTACTGTCTCAGATCTGATGGGGCTTGTAAAAATAAGCCATCTGTTCAGCAGTTTTCTCTGTAGCATGGCTCTCCTAGCCAATATAACTAATATTCTAAAACAAACACAAAACATTGCTCAATGTAAATAAACAATTGACCAAGATATTCCATTTCCCAGGGAGCATGAGGAGCACAGAGAGATAAATTTACAAGGAGCCACAGTGGCGCAATGATTAGAGTGCAGTATGGCAGGCTATTTCTACTGTTCACTGGCTGCTTGCAATTTGGCACTTCCAATCTCACCAGGCTCAAGGTTGACTCAGCCTTCCATCCTTCCAAGGTGGGTAAAATGAGGGCCCAAATTGTTGGGGGCAATAGGCTGACTCTGTAAACCGCTTAGAGAGGGCTGTAAAAGCACCTTGAAGCGATATATAAGTCTAAGTGCCATTGCTATTGCTATAAACAAGTTAATGCTCACCTTCTTCCATGGAAAACACACACCTTGTACAAAAATCATGGACTGTTTTTGGTTGACTTGACTGATGAGTTTACTAAATTTTTAAGGTTCGTAATCTGGTTTCAGATCTTCATTTTTTAAAATCATATCTGCCTCAAAGAAAAAAAAATCATTTTCTTTCTTGAAAGAAGAAATTGTACTCTTCAAAAGTGTGCTGCTTCCCATTTGTTTTTTGCCTTTCAACACAGTAGCAACAATGTGCCTTTAACTTTTTTTAATTTTAAAAAACTGTTTATTTAAGCAGTGAAGGAGTATTTTTAAGCATCCAAAATTGGGGGGGAAATAAGGAAGAAAAACACTTGGCTACTCTCCTACTGAGCAACCCTTCCGTCTTCTGCATTCACTCTGAAACCCTCTCTCTCTCTCTCTCTCTCTCTCTCTCTCTCTCTCTCTCTCTCTCTCTCTCTCTCTCTCTCCCTCCCTCCCTCCCTCCCTCCCTCCCTCCCTCCCTCCC
Organism: Masticophis lateralis; assembly: GCA_030761175.1. NCBI lineage: Eukaryota > Metazoa > Chordata > Lepidosauria > Squamata > Colubridae > Masticophis > Masticophis lateralis. The sequence continues at coordinate 21,101,542 of JAUDYJ010000006.1, forward strand.
TCTCTCTCTCTCTCTCTCTCTCTCTCTCTCTCTCTCTCTCTCTCCCCTCCCCAGTTCTGGATTTCAGAACAGTTTTGCTATTCCCCTAACCCCCACCCACCCACCCTCCGTGGTCTTTCTATGCCAGCTGGCAGCTTCTTGACACACAACTCAGGGACAGTATAGAGTGTGGTCATATAGCAATGAATGAGCTCTTTGTGAGATTACTGCAGTTCTTGGAACAGATGTGGAGTTGAACAATATGATATCTGCAAATGCTGAGCCATTGGTTGGTGATCATAAAATGTGAGCTGAAATCATTGAAAATATGCATATTTTACCGTGGGAATGAAAATCTGTAGAAAACAAACAAACAGTGAACCAGGCTCAGAACTCTGTTTTTACCAAGGTAGGCTGGCAATTGATCCCATTAGGGATTATGCCAGACCTTGTCATCATGAGACTGAGAAGAAAAGTATGTGTAATTTGCAATTATGGGTTACAGGCATCCTTTCCTTCCATTCTAAGTTGCTCAACAGCTCACAATCATTGCACAAGAATGTACGGGATAGGAAGCACAGGATTGGCTGCTAATCTCTTTTAGGGGCATGTAAACAGGTAGGAATGGGGGTTCAGAACAGTCTGAATCCTTCCCCCATAGAGAAGCAATGGGAGAATTTGGGGCAATTTTCTATGCAATCCCCAGCCTGATGTCAGGGTTCCAAGTAATATACTCATTGCAAACAAAACTCTGAGACAGGTAGATTCCTCAAAGAATAATTTTATTGGATATGTCATAGTGGCACAGGCTGGTGAAAACCGACTCTGACTATTCCCACAGTTTTCACCTAATTAAAAGTAAAGGTTTTTCAATTTCTTAAAAGAGTCACATGGTCCAATCAGGATACTGCCAGTTGCTAAGTGACTGCAGTCCCCTTCTTCCCAGCATCTGCAGGGATGTCCTTGGTTCCCAAGCGAAAGTATTTTGTTTTGACTACAAAATCCCAACTATCTCTAATCCCCCCTCCCTGTGTCAGTGCTGAAGTCTCAAAATGGCCTCAGTCTGGTACCACCACCAGCACCCCGATACAAGTGATATCAAGGGCCATACCCACCCTGGTCCCCCAAGGTCAAACACAACCCTGATGCGCCCCTCAATGAAATCAAGTTTGACACTCCTGAGTTAGAGAGACGGTTCAATGTATTCATTTTGTATGAGGTTGACAACATGACTGATTAGGATTTGAACCAGAGACCTTTTAGACAACAGCTGTTGCTCAGCTCATGAATGTAGCAATCAGGATGGAGATTTAAAAGGGGCGAGGCTTTGATTGCCTAGAGAGGAACACCATCTTGTCTTTTATTTTAGAAATAGAATAACAGAGTTGGAAGGGACCTTAGAGGTCTTCTAGTCAAACCCCCTGCCTAGGCAGGACACTCTACACCACTTCAGATAAATGGTTGTCCAATATCTTCTTAAAAACTTCCAGTGTTGGAGCATTCACAACTTCTGGAGGCAAGCCATTCCACTGATTAATTGTTCTAACTGTCAGGAAATTTCTTCTTAGTTCTAAGTTGCTTCTCTCCTTGATTAGTTTCCACCCATTTTCACTTCTCCCACCCCTGCAGACAGCATCACTACCAGATATGTATTCATTTCCTTGCTTCTCATTTTTGGCAAGGCATGAGTCATGTTCCTATGAGAGTCAAGCCTTCATATATGATCATGATTGCTTTCTGTCTGGAATCCATGTCTCTTGGCTTCCTATGGAAAGGCAACAATCTGGTGAGAAGGACCATAGTTGTACAAGACCTTCAAAGGCCAATAATAATGCATAAAATGTGAAATTTTAATGCAACCAAACATGATGAGCATTTTCTAATATTTTAGCATTTTTAGGTATTCTAATTTTGTACATTAATTTGAGAAGTGTTTTAGAACAGAAATATGCAACAACACAACACTTTTTTTCAAAAAAAGAATCACATTTATTGTGATTATTGATAACATGAAATATTGTTGTCCCAATTATAATACAGACTGGGACGGTCATTTCAAGAGTTACAATGGAACCAAAATGCAACAAACGTGATCTAGGATCATGTTTCACATCATCAGGTCCTAATGAGGCCTGGCTAAATCTAGATCTTACATTTTTTGGGAAATACGTTCCTCTTCTATGTGCATTCTTACTCAGATGCACCAACCTTATAAAAACAAATAAAAGCAAATATATTATTGAATTGAATTAAAATTGCTCATATTTATTTTGAGTGGGTTTCCTGCCCCACACAAGATCACTATGCCAGAAATGGCATCACATGACAAGACTTTCCCAGGCTTACAAAGATTTAAGCAATCTTTCATTTAATGCAGTTTAGTCTCATTTGGGAAAATTAATAGGGGCCTGTCATCAGGACTGCCCTATGATCCATTTGCCATCAGTAAACTGGAGGGAGGGAGGGGAGGAGGAGAGAGGGGGGAGGGAGAGAGGGGGGAGGGAGGGGGGGAGGGAGAGAGAGAGAGAGAGACCTTCAAAAATTGACAGTTTTCTGAAGGGGGTTATACTGTATATTCAATGGATTTTGTGGACATCATCATTAGTTAGCTACAAACAGGTATTATGGGAATTACATGACTAAGCAAATAGCTAAGTTTCTTATTCTGTGTTTCCCATTTTAAGTATGTTAAAGTGCTTTGTATTACACAGTCTTATTGTGAACTTCCATGATTTTGCAAATGACACCAATTTTGTGGAAAACAAACAAGAAGATGTGCAAGTTGATGTAACATCACAAATTTTAGTTAATTAAGTATTACTAGGAAAGGAGATACACTTCCTGTAATGTCTCACTCCTGTAAACTATAAAACATGCCAAAACTATCCATCAGATACTAAAACCCTCCTTGTGATCAGTTTACACTTAGTCCTATCTCCTATAGTTCTTTAATAGCATCACATATTAATAAAAAAGAAAATGATGCCATCGTGTATAAATGATCATGACACATGAATCTATATAATCATTGACCTTAATTATAAAAATTTATGATTATGTCTATAGACATATCTATTACTGTGTGGAACAATAACTGGAAGAATATTATATTGGCAATAACACTGGAAAACTACAATCATTCATGGCTTTGTTTTCTGGCTTATCTCCATGAAGTGAACAACAAAACATGCCTGGGTATGTTCCCTTCCACTCGTTGAGCTACACGAGTCTCACATGTCAATTCCTACATACAATTGCCACTTTCTGGATATTTGTGTTGGTTGTGAAGTTGGCCTTTAATAATAGAAAGTTGTACTAGGAGGCAGATTTACCATCCAAATGACCACAGTGCATGCAATGCCAATAGTTATTTATTAGCAATAGTTATTTGGAATTGGCCCACAGTCTGCTTAGTGAAGTACATAAAAAAACACAGCAAAAGCTTCTAGTGTTCCAGAAAAGGACAGGAGGCATTAAAAAACAGTATTGAGAAGTGAATGAGCATTGCAGGAGACAAACTGTATACCAAGAATGGATATGGTGCATACCTTCAAGTCACATCTCTCCATCCAAAAAGAAAAATAACGGTGGGTAAGGTAAAGATTCCACTCGCACATATGTGCTAGTTGTTCCCGACTCTAGGGGGCGGTGCTCATCTCTGTTTCAAAGCCGAAGAGCCAGTGCTGTCTGAAGACACCTTTGTGATCATGTGGCTAAATGACTAAATACCAAAGACGCACGGAACGCTGTTACCTTCCCACCAAAGGTGGTCCCTATTTTTCTACTTGCATTTTTATGTGCTTTCAAACTGCTAGATTGGCAGAAGCTGGGACAAGTAATGGGAGCTCACCCCATTAAGCCTCACTAGGGATTTGAACTGCTGAACTGATCGACAAGCTCAGCGTCTTAGCTGCTGAGCCACCACATCCCTTTTATGTAAAGTATGTAAGGAATCACTAATGCTGCATGCTTTTCTTTTTCCTATAGTAGGTATATGCATATCTCTGGAATGCCATAGTGGCTCATGGAGGCAGCTACATCTTCCAAAAAAGTTTTGTATTACTGCTTCAAAAGCTTTCCTAGAATGGCTCCACTTGTGAGAGCACACACAGCCATTTCACTTAGTTGGCAGTCCAACAAAAATGGTTGTTCTTTGATGGACACTCTCAACAAAGGAAAGAGTTTGAAGCAGCCACACATTCATTGTATTTATTGATAGTCCTTTGAGTAACACCCCCTCCCCCAAAATGTTTGGGGAAGCCTAAGCATCATGTATCTAACTTGAAATGAGAGCATTAATCACATCCAGATATGGAGCTCCACTGTTCATTGCTTAACCACCCACGTCCTGGGCTTGTCTGATGAATGACATGAAGAAAATATTCATATTAAGGTAAATGTAAAGGTTCCCCTTGGACATACAGTACGTGCTAGTTGCTCCGCTTTGAAATGGAGTTGCTCATCTCCGTTTCAAAGCCGAAGAGCCAGCGCTGTCCAAAGAAGTGTCCGTGGTCATGTGGCCGGCATGACTAAACGCCAAAAGCACACGGAATGCTGTTACCTTCCCACCAAAGGTGGTCCCTGTTTTTCTACTTGCATGTTTTATATGCTTTTGAACTACTAGGTTGGCAGAAGCTGGGAGAAGTAACAGGAGCTCACCCCGTTACACAGCACTAGGGATTTGAACCGCTGAACTGCCGATCTTTCAATTGACAAGCTCAGCATCTTAGCCACTGAGAAAATAATAATAATTATTATTCATATTACATATTTTATTTAATGGTACATATTGTAATTATTTTTATCTATTTTATCATAAGCCTAGGGTCACATGTGAGATGAGCAGTGACATTAATCAACTAAATAAATAAAATTATTAAGCCAGGTTATTATTACAAATTATTATTATTGTTATTGTTGATTATCATTTTATTTTTGTACATCACTCACCCAGTTTCACTGCTGAAGTTGGGTGAGCACACGACTTTTAATAAATAAGTAAGACCTATGAAGATATTTCGATCACGCACATGATTTTTCTCAGGCATTTTAAATTGGACTTTAATTTTACTTTAGTTTATATTGTTTACCTTTTTGAATGACCACCATGTTGCTACCTAAACGATACAGTGTTTTTCATTTTGTACTTTTCAAATCTTTTGGGAAAGATTTGGCTATTGGATGGTTTACAATTTAAATCAGCCATTTTTACTAATGATTTCAGAATAACCCTCCAGAACACGTCCATGAAACAAAGGGATTCACTATCTTGTAATGAATGGAATAGACCAGGGGTGTCAAATTCGATTTCACTGAGGGCCACATGAGGGTTGTGTTTGACCTCAGGCAGGGGTGTGTGGCTAGGCTGGGTGTGGCCAGCTCGATATCACTCACGTTGGGGCCCCTTGTGGTGGCCCGAGTGCTCTGCCAGTGAAAATGGGCTCCTGAGCTCTGTTTTCAGCTGCGACAGCCTCCTGCAACTTTCTGCTAGTAAAGACAAAGCTCAGGAGGGCCACATGTGGCCCTGCCGAGTTCCGTTTTTGCTGGCAGGGGCACCATAGGCTGGTCCTTTACTTTTTCTAGGGTGGCCTTGTGGGCCAGATCTAAGCACCCTGGGCCTTGAGTTTGACACCCCTGGAATAGATGTATAAAACAACACCTCAGCAGGTGAACTGCCTTGACAAACCATTGTGTTTATATTCCTCACACACTTATGGAAAAACAGTTCAGGTGTGCTGACTTAGGAGAACTAGAAGAAAGGTAAGACGGCGATGGGGAACTAGATCAACCGAAATGGCCAGGTGCAATCAATGCATGCCCTGTGTCTGTAATAGCTATTCTAAGAAACAGGAGAAATTTACAACTTATTTTTCCAATGTTATCATTATTACAGGTAGTCCTTGACTGACAACAGTTCATTTTATGATCATTTGAAGTGACAACAGCATTGAAAAAAGTGACTTATTGAGCAGTGGTGGGTGAACCAGTGGTGGGTGAACCACTGGCGGGAGGCTCCGCCCACTGAACCGGACATCACCAAGTTGATGTATACTATCTATATTTATGTTGCTGTGGATAATCAGTGCCCTTAGTTTGCAGATATTTAAAACTTTAACTGAATTATCTAAATGCACCTCTCATTTCTCATTACCATTTGATCCCACCAATACATGCACACACATCTGCAAATGGAGTCTCATCCGTCATGAAACAAATGCAGTCGGCTCTGATTTTTGGCAAGATAATTGTTTGTTTTGCTAAATCCGTGTCTTCTTGAATTTCTGTTTAAGTAGGATATGGCTAGTCAAATTATCTTACCATGGCGGATGAAAACAGTTACTAATTCTGCATGTGCCGTATTTCAGTGCCGTATAGAAGCCAGACTTACTTAATCTACTACTAAGTAATCTACTAATCTACTACTAATGGCTCAGTGGCAAAGACACTGAGCTTGTCGATCAGGAAGGTCGGCGGTTCGAATCCCTAGTACAGGTCTCCTGCATGACCAGGGGGTTGGACTAGATGACCTCCAAGGTCCCTTCCAACTCTGTTACTGTTACTTAATCTGGCAGCTTTAGCTGTACTGGAATGGCCACTTTGAATTCTGGGAATTATAGTCCCAGCACATTTAAACGGCATCAAGTGAGAGAAACCAGCTAAACTTCAGACTGTTTTGCTTAAATGGAAGATTGCTGAAGACAGAATGTCATATTGCTTAGTAGAACTATTTCAGAATTCCAGCTCTAATTTGTACTTTTAGTAGTTTAGGGGGAAAAAACAACCCTTCGACATATGTCTCTTCTTGGCAAAGAAACAAGTTCTAATATGATTTTCTTCAACTTTTTTCATAAATATATTCACAGGTCTACCCCCAGGTGCTAAATGTTTGCATACTGTGGGTTTTTTTTTTTTTTACAAAAGCTTCAGGACACCTTGAATAGTAACAGGTGCAGTTAAGTGTTAATTTCTCTCCCAGGCTCCTTGTTTAAATGACACAATGACTGCCTGTGACAAAGCTCTCAAATGGGGGACGGACTAGTGTCTCCATGTCAAAGTCTTTACTAAGGCAGCATAATGAACTTAGACTAAAACTAAACCCTCCCTAACAAATAAACCTAATTACTTTACTGGGGACAGAGATCAGCAGGAAATAAATATACTACTATATTATAAATATACTAAAAGATAGCTAACTTTCATCATACTTTCTTGGCTTAAATGTCTATTAACACTGGTGGTAGAATGGTTATCTATAGCTTTTCTCTCGACACCTAACCATTTTTTCCTCACTTTTCCACAAAGATTAGGAATTGAACACAGATGATAGAAATAGTGAACTTTGTTGGCATGCATAGATCTACAAACACACCAAAGGCAATAGATATGCTAACACCTCGTGGGTAGATATCACAGCCAGTAGAAAATCATTGGCCAATCATTACTGCATCAATGGGTGAAAGGCTTGACCAAGGCTAGACCCTTGTGTTTAACCACCTCTCAAAACTAACTCCTGGCTTTATACTCTGCTTTTCCTGGTCAGGCCAGCAGGAGACCTGCCCACCATAAGTGGGAGCACTCTCGAAACTTGCTCCAGGCTCTGCTCTAAGTTGACACAAGCTTTACTCTAGGTTTTGCTCCTTGCCGTCCCTGTGTAACCTCACTGTGTGGGTTTATGGAGGCAAAGAAGACTAAGTAAAAATGGGGATTTTGCAGTAACCTTACCCTGGAGTGGGGTGGGAATGGAGATTTTACAGTATCCTTCTCCTGCCATGCCCACCAAGCCACACCCCACAGAACTGGTAATAAAAAAAATTTGAAACCCACCACTGGCTCACTGGTGAGATTGTGAGCAACATGAGCAAGGGTCACAGCAATTTCCTCCTGATCAGCGGGGACTTGGGAGGCAGAGAATAGATGGGGGCGGGGCTAGTTAGAATTTTTACTTCTGGTTCACCAAACTACTCAAAATTTCCACTATCGGTTCTCCAGAACTGGTCAGAACCTGCTGAAATCCAACTCTGCAGAGATCCATGAGTGACAGTTTGAGATCCCCCCTACTGTATGCGTAACCTCCATCTTGATATTACATTGTATGTACTAGGAATATGCATTGGATTTAGATGAATTATGAATCCCAAACTGAATTAGGCTTTCGCATAGAAAAAGGAGTTGCTCAAATTATAGCAGAGCTTCTCCAAAGCAGACTGAATCTGAATTTGATTTCAAGCTTTAGTAGCGATTCACAGCTTGGAGACAGGGGACAAGAAGAGAAAGAGGCAGATACAGATTGTATGTCTGAAGAAAAGGGAAAAGAACCCCACTCCTATTTCTCTCTAACTCTATAATGAAAATTCCAGGATCAGAAAAGTGTTTGCCTGCACACACCGTTAATATTTAGTTGCATGCTTCTGCCTCATTATCAACAGCTTTCATAAGATTGACTACTTTTGAAACTCCATTATCTCTTATAACTTGTTGCAAGTTAAATACTAGCAAAATTGGATCATATCAGAACTCTATAGCTGACAACAGACAACTGAATTTAGGGCTCATTCTCCATCCTACTTCTTCCATATGTAACAGGTCCTGCAATGCCCACATAGCTCAGGGAACAGTCCCCAGTGTGGAAAGAATTCAGGTTTGCCCTTACGCTTTCCATGCAAAAGTTAATTCAGTTTGGCATAGGCAACAACAGGAGCAAATGCCAAGGGGCAGAAATTCCATCAAGATATCATAACATAACATAAATTACTTTAATGGACTCTCAATTTACTGCAGATTCTTCTCTGCATTGGATTAGGAGAATGACTTTCAAATCTACCAAATTAGGATCAGCTACAGTCTCAGATCTTGATGGCTCCTTTTGTAATACGCAATTATGATTAGATAGATGATTAGATACCATCAGTTCTGGGATTTGCATCCGGCAAAGCCCTAGAGGAAATCAACATGGAGAAGGCTAACCAAAGAGTTCTTCAGTCCAGCAACTCTTTTTAAAGGCAGTATTCAAGCTACAATTCTAAACAAATATCTTCTCAAGCCAATAACTCAAATTAGAAGATTAGAAGATTAAGATACATGGGAAAGGCTTTGCTACAGAAGCTTAGAGTGTATATCTTATCATTTGATGTATGTTGATTTTCTGTCAAGTCATAGATTCTATTTAATATCTTTTACCCAAGGTAAGTCTCAATATGTGACAGCACCTGGTTAATCTCTTCTGAGTTGAAGATTGGAAATGAAATTGAGCCAAGCCTTGTTCAGGATTTGAATCAGACAGTTACAGAGAGTACCTGGCTATAGTTTAGACCAGGGGTCTGCAACCTTAAATACTCAAAGATCCATTTGGACCTATTTCCCACAGAAGAGAAAACACTGGGAGCCACAAAACCTGGGTGGGTGTGGCCAACCCAATGCCACTCACTTCTACCAGTCACATGACACCCCCCCCCCCAGCCATGCCTACCCAGCTGGTCATTAGGGCAGAGAACCAGTTGTTAAAAAACAATGGGAACCACAAAATCCTTTTGACCTATCTCTCTCTTCTCCCCCTCCCTCCCTTCCTTCCCCCCCCCTCCCTCTGTATCTCTCTGTCTCTGCCCTGGCCGCTTCTCCATCCCCCACCGTCACCCTTACCTTCTCAGGCCAGGCGAGGAGTGACTGGGAGGGGAGGGTGAGGGGTGGAGCCAGCCAGTGGTGACAGGAAGCCAGAGCAGAGGGCCCAAAGAGCCACATGCGGCTCTGGAGCCGCAGGTTGCTGACCCCTTCTTTAGACAGAGAAGTTGAAAAAAATATTCTAGAAGGATGGCAGTGACAAACTATTTTGCTTACTGTTGCCAAGAAAATTAAAGGGATCTGTTCACTGAGTTTTATGTCAAACTTAACTTGAAGGAAATTTAGCCAAATCCATCTTTTAGCCAATGTGAAAAGCTGCACATTAAGGTATGTAAACAAGCAGAAAATGTTATGGATATATTTCCTATGATCATGATCTGGCATCTTGAATCATTTTTTGTAGCAAAGTTTGTCAATACTAGACCAAAAATAGCTAGTCTACTGTAATCAATTGTGATCAGGAAGTCACTAAAAAAGGAACCGAGATATCTCACTAGACTAGATTGGTCACTAAAGTGACTATGAGGTCCACATTTTATTCTGTGAATTTGGGACACTCGTAAGTTACCACCAAACCTAAGGCCAGAAATGAATCTATGTATGCAGTCACTCTAGAATTTGAGTAAAACCCGCATATATTCTAAGAGGTATTTATCACTTTGATAAATCTGACCTGTTCTTTGTGCCCTGTATTCTCACCTTTCTATGTATAAATAAATAGTAAAATCACTCTTCTTCTGCACAATTCTTTCTGTCACAGACCTGATATATATCCAAAGAAAACAGGGAGGAAATGGGTTCAGAAGAAGCAATGATGTAATAATGCAATCTTGGAGAGAATATGAAGGAAGAATTCATTATATGGTTTTGCAATAAGCATTCCAGATTTCCTTTGACAGAGTTGATTTAATCAAGAATGGTGAAAATTTTAGCACAAAGACACAGATGCTGGTTTACTGATGTGCAACATAGCATCTGAAACAAGAATATAAAGCATGAAACTGAGAGAAATGAAGGATGGGAAACACAAGATTTTCATGGCAAGAGTTAGAAGAAGATAAATGTTTGCCTGGATTATGAATGTTTGTGTTGTTTCTGTTTCTTTCCCCCACATTTTGAGTTGCTGTTGCTTATTCAAATAGATTCTACAAGAGGAACATGGGAGACATTCATGCTACTGAGGGAGAGCAGTGAGAATACATTTCCTTGGCCTATGGGTTCTCCAGGCCTTTGAGTCTCCTTCTTTATCCCTACAAGCTGACATGTGGGAACAGTTCCGTGGCAAGTCTCCATAGCCCTTAGAAACATGTGGCTTCTTCTCAGAGTTTGCAGGAGAGCGAGAGACTGGTGGTTCCATTTGCTTCTTCCTCACATGACACCTCAAGAGTACCTCAGGTGCAGCTTTGTCATTTCCTAGAGTTTTCTCTTGCACACCACAGAGATCACACGGCAGTCTCTAGATCCTCATGGGGCACTACTGGATGATTCTGATGACTCTCCAAGTAGGAGGCTAAATCTGGATCCCCAGCCTGCTGGGCCCTGTCTTGAGGTGTCTTACCCTATAATGATAAAGGGGGAAAAAGAGAGAGAGAGAGAGATAAACCCTCAGCAATAGAAAGGGGGAACCAACATGTACAGCATGTTGAGCATGAAGGGATTCATTCCCTTCAACCAGGGGTGTCAAACTGGCAGCCTGTGGGCCAGATGCATCATGTGCAGGCCACGCCCACCCCAGCTCAGTGAATGGGGAAACATCACGAAACGTCATGTGACCGCAACGTGAGGTGGTGAGTTTGACACCCGTGCCTTAGTCCTTTATTTGACTGAATATGAATTCATTTTTTAAAGTGAATATTGAAAACAGAGTTACATTTAGCATAGTTCCTCTGACAATTCTGACTTGTTTTGATGAGCCACCATATATAAAGCTCCAATGAGCTTTGTTTTGGAGGATTCTAAGTGTGAAGCCCTGTTTTAAATCAACAGGTAAGCCAATGAATCTTCGAATGCTACAACTTAACAATATTTTTTTGGAGTCTTAAACTGATTAGTTACCAAGAACTACATATGCAGTGGCCTCCAAATTAAAATTAAAAACATCTTCTCCGGTATAGGCGCTACATGAAATCCCATCGTTTCAATTCTTAAGTGGCATTTCAAGACCATGTAACCCTCTTAAAGTGCTGATTTACCAGCTGGCTATATTGCTCATACACTGTAGTTTTACATGACTTATATTCTTGTAGATTCCACAGTTTTGACTACTGTCAAAAGCCATCCTGAAATTGCTGATAGCAAGTGACAAACGATAGGTAAATAAAACCAGCAGGGCTTCTGTCCAAGTGAACGCGGTGAAAGCATGCTGAAAAACAAGCACGCGCAGAGGCTCTCAACATATTTGCAAAGGGTCGGCTACATATTGATTTCACTTGCACACAGAACTATTAAAATGGATTTGTTTGGTTTGGTTTGGTTACCTTGGAGTCCATTTTCCTCAACGATGCCCCTGCCTCTACCAGCAGCTGGCAGATGCCACGGTGGCGTTGGCAAGCTGCCTTGTGCAACGCTGTCTCACCCCTGGGTGTTTAATGGGGACAAAAAAAAAACCCCTATCAGTATAATGAATTACATTCAACAGGACATAATTTTGAGGGTTGCTGACACAGGCACATTTTCTTAATTTGTCCTCTAGATCTTTGGTCCGCAGAATATGGTCTTAAGAGTGCTCAAAGTTTTCATTTTAGTTTTGCTTTGTTTTACTGCCATGCTTAAAGCAACGTACTGAATATTAAGTTGTTACCCACACTGAGGTCCAATTTTAAATCACTTACATGATGGGTTTTTTCCCCTACACCTCTGCCCATTTGGATGAATTCCCTTGAAGTGTAAATTTCCTTCTCTTTCATTCCCAGAATCAGAACAATAAAATTCTTTGGCTTCAAACAGTGGAGTATGCTTACATGTGTGTGCTTTAAAAACTTTAAAGCAGACATCAATATTTATGTTGTATAATTCCCTAGATTTTGGAACTGAATATTATGTCATCTCTGAAGATATATACACTATAAAAGCTGGGTGTTAACATTTAAACCAATATGAAAAAGTTTTATTCCTTTTTTTTTTTTTTGGCTTGGGTTTAAAACCAAAGGATTTAGCAGAGATTGCAAATACAAGCTGTGATTCTCACAGGCTGCCTAATGATAGATCTTTATGTTCTTATTGTAGTAATTGCACAAGGAACAAAAGAAAGCAATTAATTCTATCCAGAAGCTAAGAGATGCAAGTATAGATTAAGTAGATCCCAACCACAGCTAGATCTCTAGAGATCTTAAGGATTCTTTCTCCTTTTTCTTGCAGGATCATTAAATTTTCACTAATCTGGTTATTCCTTTCAGATGCTTTTAGACTAGAATTATGCCAATCTGTTCACTTTCCAGCAATTTGCCCAATTTCAAATTAGGAAATATTAGTTCAAGGTGATAGCTTAGAGGTGTCTATAAAGCTTTGGATAGATGTTTTGGCTTTTTACTTCATGGATACCCCCAGCTCATATACTGTTTCACTGTAATGTATAAGTCTTTTTCCCCCAGCTTTTTCTGGGCAACAATCACCTGATAGCACCATATTGGCAAATGATCAATAGGGCAGAGTCGAATGATCATTCTGAGGCACAATAAGTTGAATGGAAAATACCAAACAGACTCTTACAAAGGAATATACAAACTTGGGATTAAATTGAAATTTAAATGCAGATCTTTTTTTCTCAATATAATGTCCCCAAGAATTTCCACAAAATTGCTTTTAGTCCCTTTGTGGGAACAGTAAAACATGGATTTGACCCAGTATTGATTGGAACTTCAGCTTTCATCACTACTGGTCATGTTGGCTAAAACTGAAAAGTTTTTTTTTTTCCTTTCTCTTTTAGATTTGGAGGGAAAAATCAGAACAAAAGCCCTAATCTGTTGTGAACTTTCATGTATCTAATAATGTCCTCAAAGTAATCATTTTGGATTTGGTAGACAGGACTGTAATACTTGCTGTGGTGGGGAGGGGAAGGGGGATCAGAGGATTTCAGAACTTTGTGAGTTTTAAAAGGAATTCCATAGTCTTTAAATAGGAATGGACAGGCTGAAGTTGTGTAAATCAATACATTAAATTGTTATTTTATGCTTAATCTTATATGACATTGCTTTGATTTTCTATGCAACTAAAAGTAAGATGGAATGAAAATATGAGAAGAGGAGCTGAGTCAGCAAGACTTACGTTTCGCTATCTGTCATATCCAGTAACTCAGAAGGACCTACAAAAGAAAGTAGAACAGATGATGTTCTTGTTTCCTAAAGGTTAAGGTAAAGGTTCCCCTCGCACATATGTGCATTCCCGACTCTAGGGGGCGTTGCTCATCTCCGTTTCAAAGCTGAAGATCCAGTGCTATCCGAAGACGTCTCCGTGGTCATGTGGCCGGCATGACTAAATGCCAAAGGCGCATGGAATGCTGTTACCTTCCCACCAAAGGTAGTCCCTATTTTTCTACTTGCATTTTTACGTGCTTTCAAACTGCTAAATTGGCAGAAGCTGGGGCAAGTAACCAGAGCTCACCCCGTTACACGAACCGCTGAACTGCCAACCTTTCGATCAACAAGCTCCGTGTCTTAGTCACTGAGCCACCGCATCCCTTTTTTCCTTGTTTCTTACTGGATGTTGAAATCTGTTCCTCATCCCGCTCCCCCAGAAATTTTCTTCCTATGTGAAAGACACTTTTGTATTGTTTTTTGTATTTAACTCATCCTCAGAGTGCTTGTTTCAGGATTTTTATTTATTTATTTATTTATTTTGAATCTATCTTATTACTGGAGATGGCTGAGGATGCAATAGTTAATGTTTTTCTCTGCAAGTTCTGTAATCATTGTTTGCTACCCAGACTTCCCTATCTTGAAGAGCCCTCTTGAGATTGAATTGAATTATGGGAGGCAGCAGAATTATGGCGAGATGCTGATATAACGAAACAGGATATTCACTCACAATCAGCTATACTGTTCATAGCAACAAAGTGATTTTTCTTCTCCTGCTGGAAGGGAGGAGGAGCAAACAATTTCTCCAAGCTGAATGAATTTAAAAAGTGCATAAGATATTTTTACTCCGTCACCCTGAATTAGATTCTAGATTCAACTTCGGAGACGAAAGGGAGAATTTCATTCCCTTTCTCACCCAGTAAAAGTTGTGTCTCAATCTTGCTTTGGGCCAAGGTTCCCAAAAATGGTCAACATCAACTCCCAAAGGGTTAATTGTTGTTATTGTTATTATTATTAGTAGTAGTAGTAGTAGCAGCAGCAACACTATTATTATTATTAAAGTAAAGGTAAAGGTAAAGGTTCCCCTCGCACATATGTGCTAGTCATTCCCGACTCTAGGGGGTGGTGCTCATCTCTGTTTCAAAGCCGAAGCTGTCCAAAGATGTCTCTGTGGTCATGTAGCCAGCATGATTAAATGCCAAAGGCGCACAAAAAGCTGTTACCTTCCCACCAAAGGTGGTCCCTATTTTTCTACTTGCATCTTTTACATGCTTTCAAACTGCTAGGTTGGCAGAAACTCGGACAAGTAATGGGAGTTCACCCCATTACGGAGCACTAGGGATTCGAACTGCTGAACTTTTGATTAACAAGCTCAGTGTCTTAGCCATTGAACAACCACATCCCTTCTTTTATTATTAACATAGCATTTATTAAATTATTTTCATATAATAAATCTTCATACAGGTGTGGGGGATCTTTGCCTTAGACTATTAACAGAGAACAAAGGTGAACAGGCCCCTTTCCAACATATCCTTGTAGAAAGAGGTGATATGAGAAGTAACTATAGGGAGGAGATAACTTATGGGTGGGATAGTGCTTTTCATGATGCAGTTCTTGGTCTAACATCTCCAGTTAGAGAACAGGTTAAAGGACAATCTTAGCTTCCTGCTACTCCCGGGCAACACCTCTCCTGCACGAGCTGCACTGGCTGCTGGTGGCCTTCCAGATCCGTTTCAAGGTGCTGGTAGTTACCTATAAAGCCCTTCATGGCATGGGCCCGAGGTACCTGCAGGACCATCTTCTACTGGCCTCCCACTGCCCTGTGTGCTCTCATAGAGCTGCCCTCCTCCTGGTGCCATCTGCCAGACAATGTCGGCTGGCAACCCCTAGGATGAGGGTGTTCTCTGTGGCCACACTGACCCTCTGGAATGGGTTACCCACCGAGCTCCAGACGGCTCCTGATCTCCGCACTTTCCGTACTGGCTTGAAGACATGGCTCTTTCACCAAATTCCCTGACCGGTTATAGGGTTTTGAAATTTGGACTGTATTCAGTTTTTATCATTGTTGTTTTAAATCATGTGAGCTGCCCCGAGTCCCACAGGAGAAAGGCGGCATATAAATTTTAATAATAAAATAAATAAATAAAATACTGCCTGAGACCTAGTAGATTTGATTCCAGCTAGAATAGCAATGGAAAAAATATATCTATGTGTTTGTTAAGAGCCAACCCAACAGCAGATAATCAGTCAAAATCGATCAACAATAGCAAAAAAAAAAAAAAAAAAAAGTTTATGTCTTTATAGATCTCTGAGTTTGGTAATAAGGAAGCAGCAAATAATTTATAACAAGAATAACAGTAAATAAACGAACACTGCTATATTCTTTATAAATTCCTGAAGGTACTAAAGATTGAACAGGCCCAAACCAAGGGGGCGACCATCTAAAGATTAAGAGAAAATAAGAGGGGAGCCAAAAGGACAGTAAAGAAGGGAAAGGTTAATCATGAACTATGAAACTTATTCAACATTATGGGCCTCCAAATAAACTCCCCCCTTCTAACTTTCTGTCCTTCAGGGCTACTGTTTGCTGCCAGCTAATGATTCCAGATCCCACTCCGGTGCAGAACAATAGCTACACAGATGTGGGAAAGGTTGGCACTGGGAAAGCAAACGCTACTGTCCTTCTGCCACAGCAGGGAGCTGGCTGTCTTAGCAAGGGACAAGCAAGAAAAGAAAAAGAAAAAGAAAGGGGCCTGGGAGAGGGAGAGAGAGAGCGCCAACCAACCCAAGGCAAGTCCAATAGGGAAACGCATCAGTGAGATTTCCATCAAGCAAAACAGCAGGGAGGGAAAGTAAAATAAAACAAGAGGGAGGGTGGGAAGGAAGGAAGGAGATGCAAGGAGGCAAAGAAATAAATAAAGGGCTCTGGGAAATCAAGAGGAAATAATGGGGGCACTCTCACTTGAAAAGAACTAAAATGTGGGTAGTATTGGAGAGGGTGCCCCATGGGAACCACAGTCTTCCCTTAATGTCTCTAATCATCCATCTCTTTCCAATTATTAGCTCCTTTCTCCTCCCCCGTCTTCAGTTGTTCAAGCCAACACATGGACTGGTGGTTTCCCAGGATGCAAATGAGCTTGAGTTTCTATACCCTTGCTTCTACATGGGAGAAAGCAGAGGATGGGGAAAGATGGCAGAGAGCTCGTCCATCTCTGAGCTCATAGCAAGAGAACAGAGAAAGCAAAAATGTCAAGTCTTTGTGGAATTTTTCAACTAAAGGGCTCTATCTCATTCTCTCCTTCCCAAACAATCCCACCCTCTGTATTAGATGTCAAACAAAGAGATGTTTACCCTGATCAGTGGCTAAATTATTCAAATTATTTTACTACCAGTTCTGTGGGTGTGGCTTGGTGGGTGTGGCTTGAAAGGATACTGAAAAATCCCCATTCCCACCCCACTCCAGGGGAAGGATGATGCAAAATCCCCATTCCCACCCCACTCTGGGGCCAGCCAGAGGTGGCATTTGCCGGTTCGCCGAACTACTCAAAATTTCTGCTACCAGTTGTCCAGAACCTGTCAGAACCTGCTGGATTTCACCCCTGCCCTGATCCCTTTACATGCAACCAATCTATTTTCTTTTGTAACCCTCTCGACACATATGACACATGTATGATTAATACACAGACAGATGGGTGGGCCAGAAAGAACTCTGAAGTTGACTAGGACAGCATGGTAGCAATAATCATACATATTCCATAACCCATTTAGAAACCACTATGGCTAAAGAAAATTTTAGTACTCTAATCAGTGAGGAAACTGTGTAAATAATGGTAGAAGTTACCACTGAGACTGAGAAAGAGACATACCATCCATAGGGATGGGAAGAGAGAGAGAGAGAGAGAGATTTAGATTGAGACTGAAATTCAGGACATGTTTCTAGCCATTATTAAGCACTTGGAAATTCTTCTGGTTGTAATGGGAAAATATCAAATTTAAGTTTTATCATCCACCATTTACTATGTTCCATTTTTTGTTCCAGATTTTCAAATGAAAGGGAGTATATGTATGCTGAAAAAAGGCCAACTCAGCTTTTTTCAATCACACTGTAAAGGTCTTTGTAAAACTATTTCTATACTAGCGGTATTACAAAGAAAGAAAGGGAAAAAAACAACAACCCAGAATTTCTTCTTTATTTCCAGCCTCAGGAATCTGATCTATCTGAGAAATTTGAGGTAGTTTTCTCTATTTATATATAACTCTTCAGAGGACTAATTTATAGAACAGGCTCAGAGTGAGAAACAAATCAGCAATATATTTGACAAGATGATTATCCACTCCCTTACATTCACCCATATAATAGTAGGTGAAACAGGATGAACAATTCACTCACCGTGTTCTAGAATGTATTTTACAATTTCACCATGCCCAGTCTTTGCTGCATGATGAAGCAAGGAACAGTGGTCAGGTCCCCGGATTAATAAATTAGCTCCTTTTTTACAGCATTCTACAAACTGGAATAGAGAGAGAGAGAGAAATGTAATTATTCAAAATTATTACTTCATTTCAGTAGAGAATATTTGTAACTCAGGGTTGACTGTGGGGTCCTTGGTGCTCTCTGAGCTTAGTTGCTGCTTCCTACAGACTTTCATTACCCAACTAGGTAACATCATCAATGCTGGCCTAAATGAATGTACTCAGCTGCCGGTCTACAGATACCTAGAGATAGAGGAAAAACAAGTTGCTGGCGCAGGGTGGAATGAAAAGGCATTTTAAGTTTAATTTTTCTTTTGGTTGGCTATTGTTCTCTTTTCATTTGCTGAGGTCAGTCAAGGTCAAAGGTACAATCCCCTAACTACATGATAGTGAACCTATGGCACACATGCCATGCATAGCCATATCTGTGGGCACGCGAGCAATGCCTAGCTCAGCTGCAGCACACAAATGTGCGCCAGCCAACTGATTTTTGGGCCTTCCGGGCCCACTGGAGGGGCCTCCAGAGGGCCTCCGGGGGGTGGGAAAGGCTGTTTTCACCTTCCCCAGGCTCCAAGAAACCCCCTGGAGCCTGGGGAGGGCGAAAAACAGGCCTACCAGGCCCACTGGTAACCTTTTTGCCATTGCATATCAAAAGCGGGGAGAGTATGGGGGGTCACACGTGCATGTGGGGGGGGCGGGGCACCGGGGGACATTGAACCCCCCTGCGCTCCCCTCGCTTTTGGCACACAATGGCAAAAAGGTTAGCCACCACTGCCCTAAATGGATAATTCTTTCTTTTCTTTTTTTTAAATCCAAGATCAAAACGCTTATGGTTTTACAGTGCATATGGCAGCCTTTTCCAACCTGATCTTGAGAAGGTGGCCACTCAAGTTGGGAATGTTGGATGCAACAATCTCAACGTATCTCAGAAGTTGTAGGTTTGGGGAAATCTGTGAATTATGGCTTGGATAGATTTTGTAAGCTCTGTTGATTGAAAAGACCACTCACTCAGAGTTATAGATCAGGGCAATGAATGAGTTGAGAAGGCCTCTGTCAAGACTGTAGAGCTGAGAAGAAATAAGAATATTCCTAACTATGCACTGGACAATTTGCCTGAAACAAACAAACAAACAAACAAAAAACAATGCAAAAATTTACATTGAAAAAAACCCATCTGAAATAAGTGTAATCTGCCCACCAGAAAATTATATCCTTTGAATTGAGCTTTAACTGCTACAAAACAAAGGATAATAATTGGGGGGTGAAGGGATGGGATCCTTTCCATTTTTCACTCTGCCATTAGAGGATACAGATTAGATTTAGTATTCCTGGAACCTGTTTAATACCTGGTCTGCATTCATATCAAATACTGAAATTACAATGAAATAAATACAAAGGGAAGCAGATAATGTACCATTAGTTTGGTCATATATCAAATCATGAGAGAACTGACTGTGGTGCACTTTGCTTATTCTGGCAGCTACTTGAATCTAACCTAAATTCTTATGCTAATGATGATCTTTGAAGTTGCAATGCTACTAAAATTCCAAGGTATTTGTGATTGTTCGTTAAGCATTAGCTCTTTTGTTTTGTTTTGTTTTTAAGATTAGAAAGGTATTTCAGAATAAAGAAATGAAATCCTTTCAAAGAGAGGTTGGCACTTCAATGGATTACACTCCAAAATATGGATAGGAGCAGCCCAAATAAATGAGCAATATTAAGAGACAACCCTCCCCCCCCCCCCAAATTGGATGTTGCTTTTTAATCAAACTGAAGATATCGATATGATTATTCTCATGTATCTATTGACTAAGAGCCACTTGGGTGTAATGGTTAAGATACCAAGCTGGAAATCAGGAAACTGAGTTCTAGTCCTGCCTTAGGTATGAAGCCGACTGGGTGTCTGAGCTAGTTACATACTCTCTATCCTAGGAACGGGATGGCTCAGTGGCTAAGACACTGAGCTTGTCGATCAGAAAGGTTGGCAGTTTGGTGGTTTGAATCCCTAGTGCAGTGTAACCGAGTGAGCTCCCATTACTTGCCCCAGCTTCTGCCAACCTAGCAGTTCAAAAGCAGGTAAAAATGCAAGTAGAAAAATAGGGACCACCTTAGTGGGAAAGTAACAGTGTTCCATGCACCTTCAGCATTTAATTATGCCAGCCACATGACCACAGAATTGTCATCAGACAGTGCTGGCTCTTTGGCTTAGAAATGGAGATGAGCACCGCCCCCTAGAGTCGGGAACGACTAGCACATATATGCGAGAGAAACTTTTATCTATCCTAGGAAGGAGCAATGGCAAACCACTTCCTAAAATAGTGCCAAGACAAATACAGGAATTTGTCCAAGAAGTTGCCAGAAGATAAGTTTGTTTCAAAAGTTAACAACTATATGTGTGTGTGTGTGTGTGTGTGTGTGTGTGTGTGTGTGTGTGTGTTTTCTGAGGTTTTCGCGGGTGTTTGTATGTAGGTCTTTGGTTATTCGGGTCTTCTCCCGATATATATATCCCTCAGGGCTGCAACAAAGAAGAGGGAGTCAAGCTATTCTCCAAAGCACCTGAGGGTAGAACAAGAAGCAATGGATGGAAACTAATCAAGGAGAGAAGCAACTTAGAACTAAGGAGAAATTTCCTGACAGTTAGAAGAATTAATCATTGGAACAACTTGCCTCCAGAAGCTGTAATTGCTCCAACACTGGAAGTTTTTAAGAATAGATTAGATAAGTCATTTGTCTAAAGTTTCCTGCCTAAACAGGGGGTTAGACTAAAGTCCCTTCCAACTGTGTTATTCTATTCTATTCTATTCTATTCTATTCTATTCTATTCTATTCTATTCTATTCTATTCTATTCTATTCCATTCCATTCCATTCCATTCCATTCCATTCCATTCCATTCCATTCTATAGTTCTACTTGGTCACATAAAACAAAATAGTAAAAAAAAAACTGAAAAGGCTCTGAAGGTTCAACTGAGAGTTTATTATATATCATGCAGCCCTGAGGTCTTGAGGTGTGCATTTCTCATGTATAGCATTGGCAACAAAAAATGAGAAGAATTGCAAAAGTAACAAAGCATAAGCCTTATAGGAAACGTATTACTAACTTTAGGATCATACTCATCGCAGGACCTTTCATTCCAATCAGGTGCATTAACAGCACACAATGTGTCCTTGCAAAACTGAAGTCAATTTGCATTTGTTAAACATCTTTATCAAAGCCCTCTGGATGTTTTTAAAGGGATTCCTGTTTGCTGCCAAATGCTTTTCCTAATAGTTGTGGGTTGTATGTTGCTATGGTGACTGAACTGGGAGAGGGTGGTGACAATTTCTAACTGGCTCAGACAAGAAGACTCTAGAGCGAGAAAAAATTGAGGTAACCCTAGTTAGCATATTCCAGGTTGTTTATTGAATTTATATCTAGCAGTTCATATGCGTATCTGAAATCAAGAATATCTGGAAAAGATAGTTGCTTAAGAGGCATAAGCAGTGGTGGGATTCAACCAGTGTAACAACTGGTTCGCTGAGCGTGCAATTTGCACGCTCCTGCTTGCTTCATTCGCACATGCACCAAACACGCATTCCACACATGCATGGTGCATTTGAAAACAGCTCTAAAACTTACCTTCTACTGCAACCCCAGTGAGTAAAACAGCTGAGGTGCGGCAATCCACTGTGCCGCGCCTATCAGCTGGGCTTCAAACAATGGAAATATAGATTGGTATAGTGGAGGGGCAGGTGGGCAGGCCCAGCTGATCGTCAGAGCGAACTGGTTTGCTTTCAGCTGACCGTCAGACCTACGGTTCACCCAAACCAGCCCGAACTGGCTGAATCCCCTGGGTTAAATCAATTTTATAAAAATACAGTCTGTGATTCCAAGTCTGTGATTCCAAGCTGCCCTCATGATGGGGGGAAAAACCAGGTAGAAGAAAATGCTTCATTCTTCTTCAAGCCAAAAAAATCCTAAAATTATTCTTCCTCCAAGACAGGAGAAAACCAAAGCAGAGCAAAGAAAGAGAACAAAGAAGGGCATACTTTGCTTACTATCACTATTCTAAAGCCCATCAGGGGTCACTGTCTAAAAATAGCCAAGGAATCAATGTTTCTGAAGCAATATCCCAAAATTGGATGAGATCCAGGAACAGGATGCTGGATTTCTGTTGCGTGAGGGCAGGGTGGATGAGAGAAGTGAAGGGCTGCCAGCAGACAGCACAAGGAGAGCATTCCCACCAAATGTTCCCATAAGGATTTTAGAATTGCAACATAAGCAAAATACCGCACTTGCTATGGTTTCTAATGGCCAGGAGCAAAGTCCAAAATAAATCAAATATGCTACCCAAAATGTACAATATTATGCATTCAAAGAGAACTGGAATTGATTCCAATGTAAGGAAAATAATGATATGGAGGTGTAGGAAGTTAGCGCCCATCCCTCTCCTAGAAAAATGAGATATTTTAGGAAATATTAAAATATTAAAAGGGCAGAATATTTCCCCTAAAAGGGAAGCAGAAACTCAGCCCCACCACCTTTGTCCATGGGCCATTAAGGCCTGGGCCAGCCATAATAGGAATTGCCCAAAACCCTTTCATTACATCATCACCCAGCAAGGCTCAACCAAGCCCGGGACTCAGGACAGTCTACAGAGTTGCCCCTGTATGGCCCCATGGGAGTCTGACAACCAATCAAAATACAAGCTGAAATTCAAAAGTCCAGAGAAGGCATAAAACTCAGGCACTCTCAGCATCTCTGCCCCCAACATCATCAAGGCATGTGATCCTGTCCACCATTAAAAACCATCTTTTCAAACATGTTTCCAGTGTCTTTTTCCCCACTTGAACTAAACCTAGATGGACATCTCTTCCAACAGAGGTATCCTGAATGTCACCATATGGTGCATAAAAACAAATTGTTAGTAACTCAACGCATACTATGAAAGAGATATACAGTATGATAAATCTTTTACTTACTCTTAGAAAATCGCCAGCTATTACTGACTGTAAAAGTGCTGCAAAGACATAAAGAGATATTATGAACAATCATATTTATTGCTGGCAAAAAGAGGCATTTATTTCCCTTGACTATGTTAACCAAATATATTCTGGAGGCTGATATCCTAGAGAAATGATCTTCCAAGGATTTTTAACAGTGCATTTTGAGGCTTATATTAGTTTGTGTTTAAACTAACTGATCTGTTTGATGTGAATTCAGCAAGGACTCTTTGTAAGACAATACAGGTAGTCCTCAACTTATGACCACAACTGAGCCCAAAATTTCAGTTGTTAAGTGAGATATTTGTTGTGAGTTTTGTCCCATTTTACAACCATTCTTGTCACAGTTGTAAAGTGAATCATTGCAGTTGATAAGTTAGCAACATGATTGTTAAGTGAACCTGGCTTCCCCATTGACTTTGCTTGTCAGAAGATTGCAAAAGATGATGACCTTGGGAACACAGTAATCGTCATAAATATGAACCAGTTGTCAAGCATCTGAATTTTAATCACATGATCATGGGGATGCTGTAAAGGTCGTAAGTGTGAAAAATGATCATAAGTCACATTTTTTCAGAGCCGTTGTAACTTTAAACAGTCACTAAGTGAACTGTTGCAAGTCGAGGATTACCTGTATGCTCCTGAACATAAACTCAGCATAGAAAGAATACTTTATAAGTAAAAGTAATTACCAATAATATAGCTACCCTGAATGAAGAGTATGGGCCCAGCCAGGGATGAAATCTACTTACCTTCCCTACTGGTTTGGAAGTGCACGTGCTACATGTATATGCTCACTTTGCTTGCATGTGTCATGTGTGCGCGCAAACCCTTCTGCGCATACATAGAGGGTAAAAAACAGGTTACTTCCCGGTTGAAACCAGGAAGTAACGACAACCGGGCAGGTGGACGGAGCCTCGTGCTGCCGTCGCTACTGGTTCTCCGAACCACCCACCGCCAACGCTATTGGTTTCTCTCTCTCCACAGAGAATTTTCTTTTTTTACCATTTGCCCTAGTATTCAAAACGGCTCATAGGTGCAATAATTTTGTACCCATGTACAAAATTGTAGTTATGTATTAATAACTACACCAATAGAGCCATCTGCAGAAAGTTGAAACAAGCATTGCAGTAACAATAGCAACTGACTCACAGCATTGTATTGTTGGAAGTAGCCATTTAGACCATCACATCTAACTTTCACTCAGTGGAGGTTTCCAGTTTAGGGTTTTTGCCAGAAACCTCTCTAGCTTTTTCTAAAACTCATCTAAGAATTATATTGTTAAACTGTTCTCGTTATCAGATTTGTTTTTCTAATATTCAATGCATTCTGCCTTCCCAAGAACTTATTATTCTTAAACTCTGGAATAGTAAAGGATTGGTGTTAATATTCTGACATACTTTGTGCTATTGTATCCTTTTCAGTCTTCTGTTCTCAAGACTAAATGTGTTGTGGGATGTTAGCGCCCACCCCGCTCCTAGAAGAATGAAATAGTCTAGAAAATATTAAAGAGGCAGAATATTATACTTCCCTGGATGAGAAAAGGAGAAACATACTCTTGGAAAGCAGCCCCCACCTTTGTTACTAGCCCCAGAAAGACTGGGCCATCTTATCTACAAAACAAAAGGCCTTCAGCTCCTGGGTGATAGGATTAGCCCTCACTCAAGATCCAAAGCACAACAAAGTCATTAAGCCATAATAGGAATTGCCCTACACCCTTTCAGAACATATGCCTCTTCATTACGTCGCCCAACATAGTTCAATCAAGCTTGACTCAGAAAACCTACAAGGTTAGCTATGACCCCTACAGCAGCCAATAGCTTGTCACAGGAAATTCAAAGCCTAAGAGAGGGTACAAATCTCTCACACATCCATGTGCTCATTTGTTCAGGACCCCAAAAATCCCATGTGGTCCTGTCCACCATTAAACCATCTTTCCAAACAGCCTCCATATTTCCAGTGTCTTTCTCCCCACTTGGAACTGAACCCAGATGGACATTTCTTCCAACAGTGTCTAGCTTCTTTAATTGCTTTTCATAAGATGATGTTTCTAGTTCCCTGATGATCATCATCACTGGCTTTCTTTGAACCTATTCCAGTTTCTCAATTAATTTAATAAGCAGATAATAAACCTTGTAATCTGGGAATTCAAATAAACTAAATTCACTCAAGATGCACAAAGAAGAATTTGGCTGCAAATTCTTTGTTACTTCTTAGCAGACAATGTCAAATAGTGTTGTGACCTGTATGCGACCTGTGCAGCTAGTAGCTGATTCAGACAGCGAGGAGGCTGGTGTGGTGCTGTGCCAGCAGCTTGTGCAGCTGGCACTCGATTTGGACAATGAGAAGGCTGGAAAAGATGAGGTGCCAGAGGCGGGGATTCAGCCAGGGCCTTCAGAACCTCCAGAAGCTCCCTTAAGTGAAGAGGACGAAGAGGAGGAGCCTCTTCTCGATGCACGGGTGCGCAGAGCTGCCAAAAGGCAGGAGTGGCTCCTCAGGAGGAGGTCTCCTCGAGAGTAAGGCTTGGGGCTAATTGGCCACTCCTTTAGCCTATTTAAGGAGGAACGCCGACTGAAGCAATTTGCAGGGAACAACTTCGTTCACATAGCTTCGTGTCTTGTCTTGCTTATCTTATCAGCTTCCTGCAAATTGCTTCTGGGCATTCTACCAACCATAGAAAGTTTTCAGTTATTATTCTTTGAATTCTTGGCAGCTGTTTGAATTAATTAACAGCTGTTGTTGTAAAAGACTGGTTTATTCAGTAAATTAAGGTTTGAACGGACTTTGTGTGTGCTGCGTTCTTTGGGGTATGCTGCGTAGCTGGGGCAGAACAAATAGATTGAAATTGTGCCAAAGTCTATCCTTCAATTGACCAAAATTTTCTTTTAGATTTTGTTTTGTGTCCTAACCTCAATGTCAGAGAGAATTATCCCATCTTTTTTATTCTTTTCTGTTTTATTTTTCTAGTGTCTTTTTTTGCCAAAACTACTATTGTGTACTTTTGTTTCATTTTCCCTATTATTTTGCAGGCTTCCCAACTGCTTTGCTAAAAAAATAATAATGAACATCCCTCATGATGTCCTTCTTTATGATCAAATGAAGGCTGAAATGTTGGAGGAATAAGTGATTCGCTTATACACTATTGTAGGAAGTTAGCACCCACCCCTCTCTAGAAAAGTGAAATATTTAGGAAATATTAAAAAGGCAGAATATTTTCCCTAAACAAGAAATAGAAGTCTTAAGACAGAAATTCAGCCCCAGCTCCCTGCCCCCCCGCAGATACTTTGGTTATTTACAAGACAAAAGGCTGGGCCAACT
The DNA here is from genome assembly GCA_030761175.1 of Masticophis lateralis. Lineage (NCBI taxonomy): Eukaryota > Metazoa > Chordata > Lepidosauria > Squamata > Colubridae > Masticophis > Masticophis lateralis. The sequence continues at coordinate 21,128,201 of JAUDYJ010000006.1, forward strand.
TATCTACAACACAAAAGACATGGCCCTCAGGACATGATAGAATTAGCCCTCACTCAAGATCCAAACCAGGACAAAGCCATTAAGCCATAATAGGAATTGCCCAAAGCCCCTTCATTACATCATCACCCAGCAAGATTCAACCAGGCCTGGGACACAGACAGCCTACAAATTTACCCAAGTCCTCTACCCTCTGGGAATCTGACAGCCAATGGGATACATTTCTTGTACAGGAACATGAAAGTCTAAGGCAGGGCCCAAGAGAGTGTATACATATATCCCTCTCTCCACTCCACGTGCTCTTTTTTGTCCAGGATCCAAAAACCCCATGTGGTCCTGTTCACCATTAAATAATCTTTCCAAGCAGTCTCCATGTTTCCAGTGTCTTTCTCCCCACTTGGAACTGAACCCAGATGGACATTTCTTCCAACACTATTAACCACTTCATCAAATAATAATAGTATATGAACTCCATAGCCCACCATAAGAATTTCACTGAAGTATTTTTCTTCTTTGAGCAATCATCAAAACATGTTCTTCATCAAATTACAATGGTAGGAAATACAGCAAAAAAATCCATTATTATATTATAACAGATTAATTAGAAGAGTAGAAGAGTAAATTAGAAGAGATAAGAATTCAGTGCTGAAAAATCTACATACTCTCATCTATAAATTCTACACATTGCTGAGATGTTCTTTCAACAAGCTGAGCATAACAGTGTGCTGAAACTAGAGAGACAAATCATATATATCATTGATAGAATTTCCACCCCGACATAGTGTAAGATATGAATAATTTCAACGATCAAACTGAGACCTCTAGGTTAGACCATCTTTTTTGGTAAAGTCAAAAGGGAGGCTGGAAGCTATTGTGATTCACAAAATATAGAATCTGTAGGTTTGAGGGAAGCTAACCTACCTAAGAGAATTATGCTGGTCTTTGATCACAATAAAAGTTTGATTTGATTTGATTACCTAAGAGAACAGTTCTAAAGTCAAACAGAAGGCCATGAAAATGGTATGAATATGTCTGAATCTCTTGTGGCCCACCAGCAGAGCTGGCAGCAGATTCAGACAGTGAGGAGGTTGGGGAGGAACATGGGCCAGTCCTGGAGTCTGGGGAAGACTCTGATGGGGGCTCTGCGTCAGAGGCAGAGATGGGCCAGGGCTGTTTGCCAGCTATCAGCTGCCTTCGGAGGTAGATATCAGTGAGGCAGATGAAGAACTGGAGCCTGTTCCCAGTATGCACATGCGTAGAGTTGCCAGATGAAGGGAACAGCTAAAGAACAAGGGTCAACTTGGGAGTAAGGCCATAGATGGACGATGAATGGCCCCTCCCATAGGAAATAAAAGAGAGGCTTTTGCAGGAAACAATTTGTTGGGTCGATCAGTTGGTTCAGGAGTGTGAAGATATAACTGTGAATCTCAGAGACTTTGTGCCAAGTCTTTCCTTGCACAGCACTGTGTTTGGAAAATATTTACATGGCAGCTTTCCAAGCTAGATGTGGTCTGTAGTCATAAATTCATCTTTGAAAGACTGTTTGCCAGGCCTTTGCTGAAGGTGAATGAGAGGAATTCACTGTTTGTTTAATAAAAGGGGTTTTGTCGGAACCAGGAATCTGCTTCGTGCTTTTTGGGGAAGCCTAGGTCAGAACAGAATCACTCTGATAATATCAGTAAGCTAGAACCACAAGAGTGTGATTCTTTCAGTCAGACTTGGAGTGCTCAGTTCACATTAACTTGGACAACTGGTTACTAATGGTGCAAAGCAGATTTTACATGCACACATATAATTGGAGCATGCAATTTGAGAAGTATGACCCAAAAGAAACTTGAAATTGTTGAAGAAGAAATGAAGCATACTAAACTGGATGTTTAGGAGAATTTAAATAAATGGGATTAAATTTAAATTCAGGGCATGACACCATGTAAGCGAATGAAGTGATAAGGATTCTGAAAAATGGTATATCCAAGTAACTGATCAGTTATAACCCAATAAACAAAGACTCATATTTATTAGACATAATGAATATCTATCAATGCTATACTAGTGTATGCATTTAGTACATATGCAACAATAGGAGACTTTCAGGAATTTTATGACAAATTTCTAATTTTCTGCAACATTAAAACAAAAGGAGCAAATACTGCCAGTGGATGACTGAAATACACAAGTTAGAGAAATGGAGGAACTTGGAATTACAAGAAAATTTGGTATGAGCAAGCACTACAATGAGAAGATACTATTTATTGCTAATAGTTGTTTAAAGCAGTATAAATGCACGGCCATCACTAGATGGACGACACCAGAGTAAAACTTAATAGGAAACAGATGATGGAGAAATAAATACCAGTCAACCAGGATGGTTCCTGGTGCAGATTGTAGAACAGATTGTGCATTATTGGCATCAAAACAATTTGGTTAAACTTGTAAAATTAAAAAGAAAAACTATGGCATAAAGATTTGATTTGGAGGATGTACAGTCAGGATATAAGATCATTAAAAAAAAAACCAATTCAGTATATAAGAAATCATAGACAGATAAAAAACATTATAAAAACTGAAGTGTGTGTGAGGGAGTGGGGGGGGAATCCCTAAAGTTCAAGAAAATGATCCAAGAAGATTTCAGAATAAACTATCATGATAGATAAAGAAAGATGTAAAGAAAAAGCCTTGAGCAGAAAAGATGTATGTCGACTGAATGCAAACCTACACCAAGGAGAAAAAAATTGGCAAGGAACTATATCTCAGCCAAGAATATGAATATGTAGAGGACAATAGTGCAAAATGGGAAATAAATATCCCAGGAAAATTTACAGCTATGACAGGAATATGCAGGAGTAATTATGGAAAACAGTGGTGGTTTAGACCTGTTTGGGGGGAACCGGTAGTGGCAACCTGTGGGTGCCCCCCCCCCGCCCGCTTCAGCGCTATGCCATCCTATTTAGCCACGTTTTCTAAGCTGTGCACCCACATGCGTTCACATTTTCAGTGTGTGGCAAACTGATGGTAAAATTATGTGAAACCCACCTCCGATGGAAAATATCTAATAGAAATCAAAGTTTTAAAAGAAAATGTATGTCAATACTAAAATATAAAAAAGGGGGAGGGTTTGAATAACAGCAGAGGTGTCTGCAATGGGTGTCAAGGGAGTGTCTTGCCCATTTTATGTATTATGAAGACAATGAAAGAAAAAGGAAGAGGGCTTTATTATTCTGTTGCAATTGCCATCTTGACTATTTATTTATTTATTTATTGGTTCGATTTATATGCTGCCCTTCTCCGGAGATTCAGGGCGGCTTAGAATGCGTTAAGCAATAGCCTTCATACTTTTGTATATACCTGCTTAGTAGGGCTTTTGCCCCCCCTCCCCCAAGCGGTGTTCTTTTTAATACAAAGTCAGCTTATTGCCCCCACAATCCAGGTCCTCATTTTACCCACCTCGGAAGGATGGAAGACTGAGTCAACCTTGAGCCTGGTGAGATTCAAACTCGCAGTAACTGCAGGCAGCTGGCAGCTAAGTGCTACTTTAACAGCACTTTAGTCTGCTGCACCTCTCTCACACACACACATACACACCTGACAATCGTTCTCTTAACCTCTCAGGCCTTTCCTACAGACCCAGCTCACTTTGCAAAACCATAAAATGTGTCCTTACATTGCATTATTTCAAATAGACTGTGCCAACCATTTTGAAATGTTAGCAATAAGAGGAGCTTAAATGAAATAATAAAGCCAACAAGAATGACTTGGCTATTTTTCAATTTTAGACCAAATGGGTTCCAAGCGCTCTCTGATTCCCTATCTTGACTGGGAGCTGAAAGTCCATCCATCTTAAAGTTGACAAGGTTGGGGGGACATTGATCTGTGGGGCCCTTGGGGCTCTCTGAGCTTAGTTGTTTTCTTGCAGATGTTTCATTACCCAACTAGGTAACATCATCAATGCTAGAACACCGTTCCAACCAGTGGTGGGATTCAAATTTTTTTACTACCTATACTGTGGGCGTGGCTTGGTCGGTGTGGCGTGGTGTGGTGTGGTGTGGCATGGCTTGGTGGGCGTGGCTTGGCTTGGCTTGGTGGGCATGGCAGGGGAAGGATACTGTAAAATCTCCATTCCCTCCCCACTCCAAGGGAAGGATAATGCAAAATCCCCATTTCCTCCCAATCAGCTGGGACTCAGGAGGCAGAAAATAGATGGGGGCAGGGCCAGTCAGAGGTGGTAATTACCAGTTCTCCAAACTACTCAAAATTTCCACTACCGGTTCTCCAGAACTGGTCAGAACCTGCCGAATACCACTTCTGAAACTCACCAAGGACACCATAATTCAACCTTGACAACAAATATCCTCTTCTATTGGTAACATCCATGTAGAAGAAGCTACTTAAAGGCTGACAATTGCTTGAGAGAATCAAGGAATGCGAAGGCTCTCCATGCCTACGACTATTACTATTACTATTGTTCCCCAACTGCATTAAGATATGCAATGCTGCCTGTTTAAATTTTTAAAGGTTGGATTTGGCATGTTGTGTACTATTACTGGATTTTGTGCTTATTCTTGGTCTCAGCTACTTTGGCTAAGCTGACTGGTGAGTTTTGAAGTCATTTATGATATTATTGCAGTCTATATGTACTCGGTTACTAGCCGCACTACATGAAGATCTAATTCAGCTTCTTTCCCTATTATTTCCTTATTTATTATGTATTTAATATTTTAATTTTATTTATCATTATTTCATTTTTTAAAATTCTGACCATGTCCCTGCTCAGGGTGACAAACGTTGACCAGGTAAGATTATCTCTATGGCTAAAGATCAGAACAGTTTTCTTTTATGTACACCGAGAGTGTATGCACCAAGACAAATTCCTTGTGTGTCCAATCACATTCGGCCAATAAAGAATTCTATTCTATTCTATTCTATTCTATTCTATTCTATTCTATTCTATTCTATTCTATTCTATTCTATTCTATTCTATTCTAGCAATGGTATTTCTAGCAGTAATGGACAATTGTGAAAGTTGGACATGGGAAGAATGGGAACAAGAAAAATGCTTTCATGCTGGAAAAGCAATCAATTAATCATGGACCAAATAAATCCTGAACGTGAGTTTTAAGATAAAAACTCACATTATGTGGGCATATGATATAAGACTATACATGCCAGGATTAAAGGAAGTACAAAAAGGAAATGACCATTAGATATGGGAGATGGATAAGATCATAGACATTACTTAGCTGTCTTTGGATCTACAATTTATTGCTAAGGACAAGGCAAAATAGCATGCATTTGCCTATGAAACAAGACAGAATTGAGGCCATCTATTACTTAGTAGCCAGAAAGATACGATTTTATAGTACTTTTAGGAGAAAGTCTCATCTTTCAAAGTTTGCTGAGAACTGGCTAATGTTTCACATCAACCTTTTCCATAAACATTTGATAACATAGGTAAAGAAAAGCTTTTTCCTTCTCACCCCCCCCCCAAATGTAATATATGTTCCTCAATACCTTAGATTTTCAAGCTATTTTATTATATCTGTGTCAGGGTAGTGGTGGAAGAGAGAAAGAAATTTTAGCAGAAACAACAACCAATCACTCTTTTGAATCAGCAGCTTTATGAATGGCAAGCCCAACTGATTTCAGGCATACTAGAGCAGAATCATTGAGACTTTGAGCAGTGAAAAATTTAATAATAACACCTATAACTGTTTGGGGTGTTCTCTTTAATATTTAAGCTGCAAGAGCTGAATTGGATGGACTCAATTACAGCAATCAGGAATTGACCACTGAGAGTTTTCAAGGGTTGGGTTGGGTTGGTTGGTTGAATAGATAGATAGATAGATAGATAGATAGATAGATAGATAGATAGATAGATAGATAGATAGATCATCATTATCAATCAATACCAACTTGATGGCACATCATCCATCCATCCATATTAGTAACTGAATAAGGAAACTGAATAAGAACTCAACTATCCACAATTCCAGAATATCTCTTGCACAAATTTTCTAAAACTTTGTGGACAGAGGACAAAATCTACTAATTTAGGGAGGAGCACAGCTCCAAACGAAACTAATCTCCCAACTTTCCAAATGCTTCAACTTAATTGCACCGTAAGCTTTCAAGCTTTTTCAATGGGAATTAGGTTGCATTATGAATTGCCATTATTCCCTAGATCTCACAGTATTGGAAGAAAAAGATGTTTTTTCCAATGACCAATCATGGCATGGCTTCTCCATTCAGCAGATGACATTCCTATTTAGTGGAAGAATATAGTAAGCTAGTAACAATTTTTTTAAAAAAAGTAGAAATAATTGCAAATCTTCTATTGCCATATCTTATAATAACTCATTCTCCATACCCAGCAAAATTTTAGCAGATTCATAGATGTAGGTATCTCATCTCATCTCATCAACAAACAAAGTAGATAGACTTGCAAAATTGGAGGGATATAAAAGAAGCAGTGCTTTGTTCCTAAATAAAAAGAGTTGACTCAACTGGAGTCTGAAAATTGAATAAGCATTAACAAAAATTGGCAGATAATTTTTTACAGTGCTGGGCTAGCACCTCCATGGAAAGAATTCCACAAGGACCTAATTATTACTCCAGAAATAGCACTACAAATACTTTAAAATCTCTGCAAAATCAATTTACAGGGAAAAGAGGAAAGAAGCCCAAAGAAACCAACAAATGTGCTTATTTAAGAGGGCTTTAAAAATTCTGGATATAGACCAAGATGAGGGCTTTCTTGTATCAGACTTCTGATTAAGAGTTCATTGACATTTTTCTATCTGATCTTTTGTTTGCGCAGCCTGTAAAACATCTAACTGAGAAGAAAAAGAGATTTGATAAGGTAGATTTGTGCCAATATATGCAGGGATTTTGAAAAGCACCCAGCAGCCATTTTAAACTGAGAGACAGATACTACTACCTGAGATGTTTAGATTTTTAACAGCTAAAAACATTGCACACTGTTCTATAGTAAATATGAAAATGTTTTCTTGTACATTAGACTCTATACATAGTTCCACCATCTTTTCTCTTACAACCCCACCCTCTAATTACAGAAACGATTTCAGAACTCTTCATCAAGTAAAATGGTTATTAAAAAATCTATATGCACACTAAAACACACACTAAGTAACGAAAACCAAAACATCTGTTGTCCAGTACAACCTTAAGGGCAATTTCACCTACATTTATAGAATAGAATAGAATAGAATAGAATAGAATAGAATAGAATAGAATAGAATAGAATAGAATAGAATAGAATAGAATAGAATAGAATAGAATTCTTTATTGGTCAAGTGTGATTGGACACACAGGGAATTTGTCTTTCATGCATATGCTCTCAGTGTACATAAAAGGAAAAAAAATTTATCAAGAATCATAAGATACAACACTGAGTCATAGTCATAGGTTACTAATAAGCAATCAAATCATACTAGGAGACAAATAAAACAATATAAACCGTAAAGATACAAGCAACACAGTTATAGTCATAAGTGGGAGGAGATAGGTAATAGGAAGGATGAGAAGAAGAATACTAATACAGTCTTAGTAAATTATTTGACAGTGTTGTTGTTTAACAGAGTGATGGCATTCGGGAAAAAACTGTCCTTGTGTCTAGTTGTTCTGGTGTGCAGTGCTCTATAGCGTCATTTTGAGGGTAGGAGTTGAAACAGTTTATGTCCAGGATGTGAGGGGCCCGTAAATATTTTCACAGCCCTCTTTTTGAGAATACAGATTGCAGTATACAGATCCTCAATGGAAAGCAGGTTGGTAGCAACTGTTTTTCCTGCAGTTCTAATTATCTGTTGAAGTCTGTTTCTGTTTTGCTTGGTTGCAGAGCCAAACTAGACAGTTATTTTTAAAACTTTGTATTGCTAGGTATTTTAAAGTGTAAAGAGACACAAAATCAGTATTAGGAACATAATGCCAGCCTTGCTAGTTCAAGTGAAATAGAGTGATATGACCATGAAGTTGAAAAGCTGATCAGTAAACTAATCTCCATCTTCTTCTTCTTCTTTTTTTTTAATTTTATTTATATGCCGCCCTTCTCCAAAGACCCAGGGCAGCTTACAATGCGTTAAGTAATAGCCTTCATACTTTTGTATATTTTATACAAAGTCAGCTTATTTCCCCCACAAACTGGGTCCTCTTTCATCTCAGAAACTGGAATTAAGTTATATTTCTTGTGCTTCTCAAAGTGATAAACCAGTTGTAGTAGATATCTACTGGATTTGTCTAATCCCATTTGAAATATGCTTCTGTTTGCAAATCACACAACTCTCCTTGTACACCAAAAGTCTTCCATCAGTGCAAAGGGCAGAAAAGAATTCAAATCAGGTTTTGCACCTTTCGGCACCCTCCAAAATAATGCTGCCAAATGTTGGCAGTTTTCTTTATTTTCTTTAAAAAGAACGTGGTAAAATAGGTCTATTGCAGGGATGAAATCCAGCAGGTTCTGACAGGATTTGGAGAACCGGTAGCGGAAATTTTGAGCAGTTCAGAGAACTGGCAAATACCGCCTCTGGCTGGTCCCAGAGTGGGGTGGGAATGGAGATTTTGTAGTATCCTTCCCCTGCCATGCCCACCAAGGCATGCCCCCCAAGCCACACCACATCCACCAAGCCATGCCCACAGAACCAGTCGTAAAAAAAATGGATTTTACCACTGGTCTATTGGCCTCTTCTGAGCTTAGCACATCACCTTAAAATATTGGCCTTGTCATCCCAATGATACATAGCCCTGTTCTTTTAGCCAACAAATATCGGCAACCTCACTCCAGAGTATTTTCTTAAGAAAAAAGAAGATAATTGACATCAATCTCTATCATTCAAGTATAGGGGTTGGGTCCAGTAAATTTCAGACCTTTTCAACCTCACCTTTATGGTCCAAATATAAGAATTCCAAAAAAATTGATCAGCAATAGATAATTTTGGCTGACATTGCAGAAATTGTTAAGGACAAAGTACAAAATAATGATCGCAAAAGTAATGGCACTTAGACTTATCTACTACTTCATTGTGCTTTACAGCCCTCTCTAAGTGTTTTACGGAGTCAGCCTATTGCCCCCAACAATCTGGGTCCTCACTTTACTGACTTTGGAAAGACAGAAGGCTGAGTCAACCATACTGCCAAACTGCTGGCAGTCAGCAGAATTAGCCTGCAGTACTGCATTTTAATCACTGTGCCACCATGGATGAAGTAGAAACAAAAATTCCTGACGGTAGGAAGTCTCCTGTGATCCAATTGCAGGGACTGAACTGGCTTTCATAGTGGTTTAATCCTAATCTGTCATTGGACTTCATCACACAATCTATCCTCTGTTTTTGTTTTAAGTACTTTTCATGCATGCAACTTTTCTGCAGATATTTAATGTCACTTCTTCATAGTTGGAACAAAGCCATTTATAGGACTTTTTAGGGCACGTGGAGGGTATGCACCTCTTTTGAAAGTGCCATTGCAAGGTGTCAAAGCTGGTGGAGAGGTCCTTAAGGTGCAGCCCAGATTTAAGGGGGATCAAAGGTGGTCTTCCAAGCCTTGGATGGACCTATAGCCCATAATCTGCTGTCTGATTTATATATATATATATAGTAGCTGACTGGGAAGTGATTATGCAGTCAACAGAAGAGCTAATTAGTTATAAGCTGTCAAGTCAACATTAGCTCATAGAGACATATAAATGCATTTTCTCCAGGGTGATGTATCCTGAAAAAAAATTATCCCTTGCTGATCTAACTGGGCCCATCCAACTTACTGCTATTGGTTCTTTTTTTGTTGTCTTATCTTCTACTCTTCCAAGCATTATAGATTTCTTAAAACAGTTAAGTCTTCTCATAGTGTGTCCAAAATATTGTTTGAGTCTGGTCATTTGTGCCTTGAGTAAATTCTAAATTTATTTGTTCTATGATCCATTTGTTTTTTTGGTTACCTATGGTACTCACAAGAGATTTTTCAAACACTCTGCAGTTCAAAAATGTCAATACTCTTTAACAGAATAACAGAGTTGGAAGTGATGTTGGAGATCTTCTAGACCAACTCCCTGTTCAGGCAGGAAACCCTATATCATTTCAAACAATGGTTGTCCAATCTCTTCTTATAAACTTCCAGTATTGGGAGCATTCACAGCTTCTGGAGGCAAGGTGTTCCACTGATCAGGAAATTTCTCCTTAGTTCTAGATTGCTTCTCTCCTTGATTAGTTTTCATCCATTGCTTCTTGTCCTGCCTTCAAGTGCTTTGGAGAATATGTTGACTCCCTCTTCTTTGTGGCAATCTCTGAAATATTGGAAGACCGCTATCATATCATCCCTAGTCTTTCTTTTCATTAAACTAGACACACCCAATTCCAGCAACTGTTCTTGTTTTAGCCTCCAGTTCCCAAATCACCTTTGTTGCTCTTCTCTGCACTCTTTCTATTCTGCTTCTTCAAATTCCAGCAGAACGGCTATCCAAGCATGAAATCTGAATTTTGAGTTGCCCCAACTATCATGCTGACTGTACCCAGTAAAACTTTAGCTATTATTTTCCAATTTTCTGCAGTAAATTAACAAACATCTGTTTGTGGTGGTCCTCTTTTATTTACAGTTTTACCTGTACATCCCTTGTTCGATGCATAGCATTCGACAAAGGACATAAGAAGTTTTATTTTGGCTAAGCTCTAGCTAGGGAAAGAAATTGGCTGATGCTCCCAATGTGCAATTATGGATAAAAGACAGATTTTAAAAATGCATTTATTCAGAGAATGACAAATGTTACCGCTGCACAATACCAAACATGAATTATGCACACGTTTTATCATGCCATAAAGTATCCTCAGGCCTTGAAGATGTCCCACAGCATCATTCCATTTGGACAAACACTGAAATAAAGTAACTGTTTCCTAGATTTTTTTTTTCTTGGATCAGCATTCACAGTAAGAAATAGAAATGCTTTATTGCTCTTTGATAAGGTAAAGTGGATTTGCTCCTAATGAACCTTCTCTGCATCCCCATCTCAAGATTGTCAGAAATGCAGATCTAAGTCTTCTTTCTATACAGCTAGCTGGTGAAAACATTCCACTGGCAATGCTTTTTCCTGAAATGGCAAGAATATCAAGAGATTTCCATTTTCTTATTTGGTAGTTCCAAAATACAAAAGAAGCAACTTGTGTTTTTTATATTTTCAAATCTTTTTTTTTCCTTTTTGCCTTGAATGCCATCCTGCCAAACCATTAGTAAACTGTCCTTAAGAACAAACAGACTTTCTCTTGTATAACTGTCACTATAACTGTAGCAAATGTTGGGCACAAATAATGCATTTTGTTTACTATGAATGATAAAGAAGTGAATTCAAAAGATGTGCATTTTTAACCGTTGCATTCTAGGGTTTCGTAGGACAGTTTTATGTGGCTTATTTGCTGAATGGAAGAGCTTTTCTATACATTTGCCATCGTATTATTACATCACTTTATTACCAGGAATTTATTTGGAAGCAATGAACTCTATCCAAGTGTCTTTCTGAGGAAGACTCTCTTAATATGGAAAAAAACACTTAAAAAAACTTAATAAAGGAAAAGGTTCCCCTCGCACATATCTGCTAGTCGTTCCTGACTCTAGGGGGCAGTGCTCATCTCCGTTTCAAAGCCGAAGAGCCTGCGCTGTCTGAAGAAGTTTCCGTGGTCATGTGGCCGGCATGACTAAATGCCAGAGGCGCACGGAACGCTGTTACCTTAGGTGATCCCTATTTTTCTACTTGCATTTTTTACGTGCTTTTGAATGGCTAGGTTGGCATTTTTTACGTGCTTTCAAATGGCTAGGTTGGCAGAAACTGGGGCAAGTAACGGGAGCTCACCTCGTTAAGCGGCACTAGGGATTTGAACCTTTCGATTGACAAGCTCAGCTTCTTAGCCAGTTTAGCCATTGAGCCACCACGTCCCTTTAAAAACTTAATAACTACTGCCAAATTATGCATGATGACAGTTGTTGTTCCAAGAAGGTCTATAAATATTTCATCTAAGGTGGAATAGAAATTTGCTCGTCTGCATTTTAATAAAAAAAATATCATTTTTTATGACGTGAATTTTTAATTGGGTATTTTAATTTTGGGGTTTTTAACAAAACTGGGCCAAATTATTTAATACTTTTAAACTTTGTAAATTCATGGTGTATTGTGTTTTTACTCTGCCTTTACTCAGGGCAGGACTCTGCCCTGAGTCCTGTGGGAGAAGGGCAGTATAAAAATGTAATTAAATAAATAAATAAAGACAGACAGACAGACAGATAGACAGATAGATCTATGGTTGGTTCTTACAATTCCCTTCCCACTGCTGGCCCTTGTACTTCAAATCCTAGATATTGAGGAAGTCAATGGAATAGAAAAAGGGGGGAAACTGCAAAAAGGAAAACTTGATCACTACACATTCTAATTTCTCAGCATGCTTAATCACATTTAGAACACAGAACACAGAATAATAGAGTTGGAAGGGACTTCAGAGGTCTTCTAATCCAACCCCCTGCTTCAGCAGACCATATATCATTTCAGACAAATGGTTGTTCAGTCTCTTTTTGAAAGCCTTCAGTGATAGAGTACCCACAAGGTACTTCTGAAGGCAAGCTATTCCATTGGCTGATTGCTCTCACTCCTTAGTTCTAGGTTGCTTCTCTCCTTGGTTAGTTTCCAGCCACTGTTTCTTGTCTTGCCTTTTGGTGCTTTGGAAAATAGTTTGACCCCTTCATCTTTATAGGAGCCCCTTAAATATTGGAACACTGTTATCATGCCACCCCTGGTCCTTCTTTTCATTAGATTAGACATACCCGTATCCATTTCTTTAGTTTGGTTAATTGAGATTGATTATGTGCCAGCAAGTTGATGCCAGCTCTTAATGACCACCCAGATAGATTTTCTTCATTATCTTTAGCTCTTCCAACAGTGCATCTGTAATTCAGTCCATCCATCTTGCTGCTAGTTGTCTTCTTCTTTCCCAAAATTATGGACTACTCCAGAGAGCTAGGTACATCACATAATGTGCTCAAAGTAGGATAATTTGGGCTGGTCAACCTAAAACTTACGTTGATTTGTTTGAGAATCCATTTGTTTCTTTTCTTGGCCACCCATGATATTCTCAGGAGTCTTCTTCAACATTAAAGTTCAGATTCTACATGTATTTTAAGCTTTGCCAAAATTTGTCTTTAAAACCAACTAGGGACTCATCTAAAAATTACCCATGTGGTAAATAACAAGGAAAAAAATAATAGCAAGACCCAAATTAAATTTAAAATTATATTAATGTTTTATAATTGACACAATTAAGAATTGTTCTTAATGCTGTTAACTATTAATACTCATCATAATTAAATTGATAACAGAAGTGACAATTTGGGCAATGACAATTTATAATCTCTGAACATAAAACATTGTTTTTGACATTGCATTTCTATTTTTTGAAGAAAGTACTATTCTTCTAGGGCTGAAAAATTGAACATTTTTCTTTCTTCTTGTAAGGTTCTTCAATGAAAGCAGATGAAATAAAGAAGGGATAGAGCAAAACACTGGTTTATATTTTCAATTAGATGAACATTACCAAGGCAGAAAACATCTAGAGTGGGAAAATTAAAAATCCAATAATGGTTTAACTATGGAATGCAACACATGTCTTCTCAGAAATAAACTCAATTAAGTTAAATTGGATTTATTCCCAGTTAAATAAATACAGGGTTCCAGTCTAAGTTGACCTTGTATAGTTATCTGTCATCTCAAATATGAAATCATTTTATTCAATGATATAGCTTCTTATTAAAAATATATCTGATAACTTACATGAAAACAGAATACAAAAGAAGCTGAAATAGACTTTATATTTTAAAATAATAAGAAAACTTTGCAAATCTATTTTGTCTCTTTCTTGTCCTCTTTTCTTTGTGTGAATGCTAATTTAACTCACTCTGGGGTTTTCCTATACTTGGATCACAGTGCTGTGAATTCCTAGCCTGCTAAGGCTGATTAAGAATTTCAGAAGCCATAGGATCTCTTCCAAACATGGCACTCGAGTTGAACTGGCATTTGAGTCATGCCACCCTGTCCATACCAGGTGTCCACATGAGGCTGTCTTGAAAAGTCAAATCAATGTTCTCACCTCAGATGTGGTATAGCTTAAATCAGAAAATATACGCTTTTTTGCAATATGGGAGCTCCTTTGAGCGGATGGCTTGACATTGGAGAACTCTACCAGATTTCACAGGCAATCTGATCTTGATCCATCTAATCCATTTTATAATGTCTACATTTGAATTATAGAACCAAAACCACTACATTGGATTTTGACTCCTTGCATAAGATGCATGCACCAAAATCATGACTCAACTTTCTTTCAGTCTCCGATCTCAAACAACCCCTTCCCTCCTGCCATTTGTATACACATGTAAGGTCTCACACTATAACATAGGACCATGGGGGCAACTATTAAGAAAAACTGTGGTGGTCAAACTATGGGTTCATAGCATCATCACCATTTTTAATGGGATTCTATTTACAGGAAGAATGACAGCCAGTTAGCTCTTCACTCAAGATGCCTACAGAATGGATAGATGCATGGAGAATGTAGGGGCAGAGTGTGATTTCTCCTTTGCAAATGGACCATGAGTAATGTGATTTTAGTTGTTCCAGGAGTTGACATAATTCAGTCATCAAGAAGAATGCTGTCTGAATGATGAATTTGCTACTAAATAAGCAAGGTTGGCTCACAGTTTTCCCAGCTTCTTTCAAGCATCTCGAAGTTGAAAGAAGAGAAGACAATCCTAGCCAGCTTCAAAATACTTGGAAGGAATTAGGGAGTGGAAATATAGCTTTGTGCAAATGTCTTTGCCCAGCATTTCTCAAAGATGCCAAGCTGATGAAGAGAATAATGTGAATTTGAAAGCAAAGAGAAGAATATAGAGCCTTATAAATTCTACAGTATCTATTTCACTGGGGGGGGGGGAGTTACATTGGTGAGAGAAAAAGAAGCAAAAACCAATTTTAAAATAAATGTTTAGGATAAAACTGATACCGTTTCAGATATCCATGCTTAACTGCACACTTTCTTGCTCATTCAGAGTACATGTACCTCAATAACCCGATTCCAGCCTTTTCTTAATTTAAAGGCCTTCTTAACCTTCTTGGTACTACTTGTTTGCTCATTGCATTTCTGTCCTATCTTTCAACTAATGAAGTATTCAAGATGGATAACACAAAAAAGAAATAGAAATCTCTTTAGCTAATTTGTATTCAATGATCAAACAATTCTTTCAATCACAAAGTTATAATGGAAACATAAAAATGCACACTCAGGAAAATTGCTTAAATATGGGACTCCCTCTCACCCAGGGCTGCTGGGGGTTTGCAGGGGTTCAGGAGAACCTCTAGCTAAGATTCTGTGCAGTCCAGAGAACCCCCAAATCCCACTCCTGGCTGGCCCCACCCACCCCACCCTACCCCTCCCAGGAGTCCCCACATAGCCTGTTTTGGATGCAGGTATGTGTAGGGCATGTACGGAGTCTCAGGGAGGGCAAAAAATGGGTCTACTGGAAGTCTGGGGAATGGGCCCATTTCTGGCCTCCAATGTGCCTCCGGAGCCTGGGGAGGCTGTTTTCGTCCTCCAGGAGGCTCAAGAAAAGCCTCCGGAGCCCAGGGAGGGCAAAAACACCCCACACACACACACTTGCAATGGTGCAGGAGGCCAACTAGGCCATGTCCACCATGGCCATGTCCACCCAGCAACTGGGCAGAGAACCCCTTGCTAAAATTTTTGAAGCCCACCCCTGCTCTCACCATTCGTTCAGGACAGATAGGGATGGCTGGAGAAAGCTGATTTCATCCATGAGTCCATTCTGTTCTATTTTTATATTTGCTTCTTCGTAAAAGTCATAAAAATTTCCCAAAGTTGTATTTAAATGCATCTTTGAATAGTATTTCCAGTGTATTTCTCTATATTTTCTAAATTTATTTTATCCTAAAAAGACAAAATACATTTTAATCAAGAATTGTATGACAGCATTTAGAAAAATCTGAAATCTAAACTATAATAATATTCCAAAATATATATTATTTCAAAACTGCAAATCAAAGGCGTTCGCCTTGAAATTTAAAGCAGCTTAAAATCAAATTGGTTCTTTCAGCAATTCACAAGGTAATGGACTTTTAGATATTTTATTATGAGGATATTTCAATTTTACGGCAATAAGTCAGTGAAATTTCTTCTCATTCATTCCACCAATATTGGCATTTATTTTATCTTGAATGAATGTTATATAAAGTATCTATGCAATCTAAGTGGAAATTAAGATGTGTTGCTGACGATGAGAATCCAAGCATATAGAGAGCTTTTTAAGAACAAAGCTCTAGCACAAAATGACTGAGCACATAAATGGATTCCCAAATTAAATGTAGCTTAATTTTGAAGGCACTCTACATTTAACCAGTTAGATTCACACATATAAGCCCTAAAATATTCTCTTGGCTGTATCTTAGCGTAATTTGTCAACCCTGACATGTTTTGTTTATTCAGCAACTTAAAATAAACCAAATTCTAGTTTTATGAAATCAGCAGGTACATTTTGAATTTCCAGAGGCTCAGTAGATGAAGCAGTTAATGAAACCATCTATAAGCAGCATTCAAAACTAAGATAGAAAAGTAGCTTTTGCTATTTATTTCCTACTTTCCTGAGATTTTGAAAGGGATGCAATCTTTAAGCCAGGGGTGTCAAACTCAATTTCATTAAGGGCCAAATCAGGGTTGTGTTTGACCTTGGGGGGGGGGCATGGCCAGGGTAGGCATGGCCAGCTTGACATCACTCATGCTGGGGGGTACCTGTGGTGGCCAAGTACTAAGGTAGGACTTCCCTCAGACCCTCCCTTCCTCTCATTATAATTTCCTTCCTTCCTTCCTTCCTTCCTTCCTTCCTTCCTTCCTTCCTTCCTTCTTCCCCTCTTTCCTTCTTTTTCCTTCTTTTTCCTTGCTCTCTTTCCATATTCCCTTCTTTCTCTTTGTCCTTTCTTTTTCCCCTTATCTTTCCCTGTCCCTTCTTGGATGCTCAAATGCAAAAGGGGAAATATTTATCCTTTTGATTTGTTCTTAGTTTGTTTTTCTAGCCCTCTGCCAGCAAAAATGGAGTCGTGTGTGGCTCCATTTTTGGGCCTCATTTTTGATCACGATGGTTTCCTGCAGCCCACTGCCAGTGAAAACAGAGCCCATTTTCATTCGTAGAGAGCTACAGGAGGCTGTTGTGGCTGAAAACAGGGACTGGGGGGGGGGGCATGCACATAGCCCTCCCAAGCTTCATTTTGCTGGCAGAGGCACTGCAAGCCAGTCCTTTCCTGTTTCCAGAGCAGCCCCATGGGCCAGATTTAATCACCCAGTGGGCCGGATCTAGTGGTGAAATCTGAACCAGTTCACTACCGGTTCTCTGGCTGAGCATGCGCGCTGCGTGCCAAATGTGCACTGCACAAACACATGCGGAGTGCACACCATGCACCAAATGCAAGATACACACCACACACAGTGCCCACCAAAAGAAGGCATGGGGAAAGTAGAACAGCGCGCAGGGTGGTGATCAGCTGTGGCGCGCGATCTTCAGAGCCTTTTTTTTAAACTTTTAAAAGCATTTTTTACTAAAAAAATGCTTTTAAAAGTTAAAAAAAAGGCTCTGACAATTGCGCAGCACAGCTGTGATCATCGGAGCCCTGTTTTTTAGTTTTTTAAATGCCTAAAAAGTTAAAAAAAAAGTTCCAACGATCAGCTGAGTGATGCATAATGAGAATATATCTGCTGAACAAAACTCCGCATTGGCAACAGGAAGGGCATCTGGCCATTAAACGCTTTGCTAGCTCCATTCAGTTGCCCAGACTCCACCCCAGAAAAGATTATGGGGTCATTAAAAGATGATGATGGCTGTTTGCTGATTCCATGGATGGATGAGTGGGTGGATGGATGGATGGATGGATGGATGGATGGATAAATATTAGCAAAATTCTGTACTGTTTAGCATTCATTCCACTATGGACTTGCCAGAGTGAAATATTAAATTTCCTTCTAGCACATTCTTTGCTTGCATCATTGTTGGGCTTGACCTGACAATTATATTTCCCGTGAGGAAATATTTTTGTTTTGGATTCTTTTAAAAAAGCATAGAGTTCAAAAATCAAAGGGAACTAGAAGGAACTAAAGATTACAAAGTTAAAATAGAACTTAAAAGAGAAGAACACTCAAGCTTGCAGATACAGAGTGAAGTAAAATACTTTAACATTGGACATATTGAAGGATATTTTTGAACAATGGAATGAGAAGTAATTTTAAGAGGGTCTGCCTCTATAGATACTGTGTTTAAAAGATGACATGGAAAAAGAACAATATTATTTGAAATGACTTAATTGAAATGCATTTTAAAATGACAGGCTATAAGAATGGCATAGAATAACTGGACATACAAAAGAAGCTGCCCAATGTCTTAATAATTAAAAGGGATATACAAATAGCAAACCAAGAGAACCACCTGGAAAATTTTCCTATAATGGATTTACAAAAGAGGCTTGATAAAGCTTTGAAGAATTTTATGAGAAGGGGCAAACAAAAAATGAAAAAAAAATCAAATTGTAAGGCATTATTTGGAAGAAATCAAGGTAAAGTTTGTTAGACATAAAAGAAAGGGATATAAAATTTCCTTATTTGATCAATGTTAAATTAGATACGTTGCTATCTCTGGTATCCCTTAATGGACTTTTGTTGGCCTCAGGACTGAAATGACAGGGTTTTATGGATTTGTTTATAGATAAGAAATGAAATATGGGAAAAAACCATCACAGTTATTTTTTAAAAAAGTTTATACTTGTGAAAGGTGAAGTCAATTTTTATATATTTCTTTTTCTTTACTGTATTTTTCTTTTTTCTTTTTTTATATATTTGTCAGAGTGCTCACAGTGTGACTATTTTGAGACAACTCAGGAGCAAAATACAGTAAGCAGAGGTTTGTCTTTCAAACAGTGTTTATCTACAAGGAATATAGGCATACACATACTAGGCAAAGTCAGTCAATCAACCATCAGCTATAGCACGGAAGCACACATGGAGAGAGGGATGCCCTCACAGGGCCTCTCTTATATATACAGACTCTTAAAGTGATACTAGTTAAATAATCCTGCTGACTCATTCTCATTGCATCATGATTTCAGTATTACATCATTACAATATTACAGCAGCTGGTCAGCTATTAAATTATCATTACCCTGAAATTTTATTTTTCTTGATTTGCCTTCTTTTTTATTTTCTTTAGTTTGCATTAGTTTTATTGTTTCAAAATGTAATGTTTAATAAAATCACTATTTAAAAAAAGAAATTTGGTTGGTTTTCATGTCTTTGACCATTCCCTTTTTCCCTTTACACACACATTCACCCAGAGTAGATTCTGTGCATACTATATATTAACATATCCTTCGAACAGGGGTCAGCAACCTGCAGCTCCAGAGCCTCACACAGTTCTTTGGGCCCTCTGCTGTGGCTCCCTGTCATGTGATCCCACCACTGGCTGGCATCACCCCTCACCCTCCCCTCCTAGTCACTCCTCACCTGGCCTGAGAAGGTAAGGGTGATGGCGGGGGATGGAGAAGCGGCCAGGGAGAGACAGCGAGATACAGAGAGACGGGGAGGGAGGGAGGGAGGAAGGGAGAGAGAGAGAGAGAGAGATACAGAAAAAGAAGGAGGGAGGGGGGAAGAGAGAGAGAGGTATGTCAAAAGGATTTTGTGGTTCCTGGTGTTTTTTAACAACTGGTTCTCTGCCCTAATGACTGGCTGGGTAGACATAGCTAGGGGGTCATATGAGTGGTGAAAGTGAGTGACATCCAGTTGGCCATGCCCACCCAGGTTTTGTGGCTCCCGGTGTTTTCTTTTCTGTGGGAAACTGGTCCAAATGGCTCTTTGGGTATTTAAGGTTGCAGACCCCTGCCTTAGAATTTTCAACCAAAGCATGGAGGCATAAAATGAGAAAGTAATTGAAGCTCATATTTCAGAAAGAGCAACCATTTTTTAAAGTATTTGGAGTGATATTTGTGACCCTGACCCATTCCTCCCCAAACTACAGAGCCTGAAGCAATATAGTGTGGTCTTTCCTGTTGAGATGTTCTTGCTAGCTCTCTGTCACTGCTCAGAATATCACAAGCAGTTGCAAATCACATAGAGTGTTTCCCCTGTTGTTTTTTTTTTTTGTCAGCAAAGACCCTATAGGAATTGCAATCAATGCAGGAATTTTATCTTCCATCTTTTCTCACTGGCTTTGACAAAGGGAAGCTACAACTCGATACAAGTCACCTATACCTTCTGACTGCAAAGGAAAGTCCATCCTAGGAAGGACTTGTTGATTTGACTTAACATCAGAAAGAAAGACCTGCATTGCAGATTATACATGCTAAACAAGTTACTGCCATGGCTTGATATAAGAAAGTAACATTTGCCAGTTATAGACTTCAGAAAAGGGGAACATTAAAGAATGTGGTATAAGCCATAAAACTATAACTGTAAATGATTGAAACTATTTATCTTACTAATCACAGGAACCAATTCCACTAAACTTTTTACAAATGTTCATAAAATGTTATGATAAAAAAACATGCAGAGATAGTGCTTCTTGAGATAATTACTTTAAAAGAGGACAAGAGGATTAACATGGTCAGGTAAAAACTATAAAGAGACTATCAGTGATAGCTTAATCTTAAATCCCATGCCTTGGGTTTAATTCTTCTACAAAGGTTGTCAATCTTTTTTACTCAAATACTCTTCAAGAAGTCTTCCAAAACAACAAGTGACAATAAAATAAATACATATCTAAAAGAGCAGATTATAAAAGATATAATTAATACAATTTTTTTTTAAAAAAAGTGACAGTAATTAGAAGCCAACTTCAATCCAGCATATTCAATAAATCATGTACTACATAAAACAAAGAATGTTATTTAATAAAACCAAATTTGATGAAATAACTCCTTCAAACTGCTTAAACGCATACAGTAATGGAGCATAATTCAGTTTTAAATAGAACAGTTTAAGGCATGGAGTTATAATCTGCTATCTGATTTGTTCATAGTACACAGTATAATTTCTAAGTGCAGGAAGTTATGAGTATGAAAATATGAATAGGAAGTAAGGTGAATAATCTCCAAAGCTCAGCTATATGCATAGTTAGGGTTGGGAGGACAGTACAACAGTCGATGCCTAGACTGATGAAGATTCAGGAAAGAGATGTAAACAGCCAACTACATGTTTCTCAATGGTGAAATCTAAATATTTTTACTACTGGCTCTGTGGGCGTGGCTTGGTGGGTGTGGTGTGGCTTGGTGGCGTGGCTTGGTGGGCATGGCAGGGAAAGGATATTGCAAAATCCCCATTCCCACCCCATTCTGGGGCCAGCCAGAGGTGGTATTTGCTGGTTCTCTGAACTGCTCAAAATTTCTACTACCAGTTCTCCAGAATCTGTCAAAACCTGCTGGATTTCACCCCTGATGCTTCTCCATTATCAATGAAAAGACCTAGATCATTGCTAGATCACAGGAAGGCTGTCAGGAGAGGAATTGTACATATTGGTTCTAAATGGCAAAAATTCAATTGCTGGTAGGTTTTGTAACCCGTACACTTTTGTCTCTGCAAATCTTGCTAAAGAGAAATTGTCAGACTCATGCTTGGGGGGAGAAAAAAATCACTTTCTTTTAAACAGCTGACAATATACCAGACAGATAGCAGAGAAATATTAATATACCAGGATATTTCTGAAGCCTTGCTGGAGTGGGACCCTTAAAGTAATAGGAAAAGAGAATACTGGTCTGGTGTAGGTAAGGTATCCTCTTGTGAAAGTCAACAAGTAACTCACAGAACACCTTGAAGGCAATGAAGACTATGCTGATATAAATTACTCTCCTGAAAACTGCAGTTTTTAAAGCATCAGTACTAAATATTCTGATTTCAGAAAAAGAAATGTCAAACTCTTGCTCTTGCCTTTTAAGTGCACTTCTCTATGGTTCTGTAGTGAGTTTCCGCAACCAGCCATTTCACTGTCATTAAGCAGAAGCTTTCAATGTCCTTGGTATGATACGTGGTTATGGCTTTGATTCTTCCTTTCAAAGTAAGCTCATAAATTGCTTTTATAGTTCTGGAGTGGTTCAGGATATGGATCAAGCTGTAGCGCAGGTCTTGTTGGCACAGTGGCAGCGGTGGTTAAATGGAACACAAGAGCAATTTGTGTAGAGGAAGAAAATAGGGAAAGGAGAAGAGGAAAATAGATCGTGGAGACAGCTATTGTGGATTAAAATTAAGAAGCTGCCCAAGGAAGTACTTTATCTGTCATCTGACACTCAATTAATAGATCAAATGAGGGAGCAATAACATAAGGTAAGAAAATCTCGTAATACCAACCAATAAATACCAAACATGGACAAGCTGCTTGTTATGTGTATCTGAGACAGATTCAATGTATTCAATGTAATGTTTCTTCTGAACCATGGAAGGCAGGGTTTTGGCATGGATCTAATGAAATAAATGTATCACTCAGCAGTAGAAAGATAGAAGGGAACAGTGTGTACTCTCTTAACATTGTAAAATCACATTTGAAAGGCCAGGAATCTTGCAATTCCAGGAACTGTTAAGATAGGTTTAGGTGAGTCCCAGTATCCTGATCCTTTAATCATCCTGTTCGTACAACCCAGGGGCGCGTGTACTTACCTTTACTACAGGTTTGCAACGGGAGCACACGTGTATGCTTGCTTCGCTCATGCTCGTGCATGTGCTTCTGTGCATGCGCATATTGTCAATTATGACGCCTGGCAGGTGGGCAGAGCCGCCCGTCACTTTTACTACCGTTTCTAAAGAACCGGACTGAACCGGGAGCAACCTATCACTAGTACATCTACTAACTTGTGAAGCATTGTAGAGATGACAGAGTGGGGATAAAGCAGTGGTGGGATTCAAATTCTTTTACTACCAGTTCTGTGGGCGTGGCTTGATGGACGCAGCATGGTTTGGTGGGTGTGGCTTGATGGATGCGGCAGGGGAAGGATACTGTAAAATCTCCATTCCCTCCCCACTCCAGGGGAAGGTTACTGCAAAATCCCCATTTCCTCCCAATTTGCTGGGACTCGGGAGGCAGAAAATAGATGGGGGCAGGGCCATTCAGAGGTGGTATTTACCAATTCTCCAAACTACTCAAAATTTCCACTACCACTTCTCCAGAACTGATCAGAACCTGATGAAACCCACCTCTGGGATAAACCTTGTAAAACTCTGTGTAAATGATCGCGATCATTATTATCATCTTGTTTTTCTCTATAGACCATGGGTTAATAGTCATGAATAACAGAAGTTTTATTCCAAACAATGTTACTGAAACAAAAAGCAAGTTTATAGAACTAGATTTATGATAGAACAGAAGTCCACTCAAGGCTTTTCTGCAAAACCAGATAGACTATCCCGTGTATATTTAATGAAATGACAGAGGAGCTATCTCTGTGTCTATATCAAATTTTACTTATTTCTGTACCTCAAACTCATTTTCAGGTACAACTTTACTGTCCCTTTCTCATCAAAATCAATTTTAAGTTCAGTGCAAGAATTTATGAAATGGAATCTTACCTTGATCTTCTGAAGAAACTGGAGACCTACAAATAAAGAAATAACAAGGATCTTTAGTCTTTGGTTTCTTTAGTTTTTTGTTTTTTAAAAAAAGACTTTAATGGCCTTGTTGGAATTTCTGCAGAGGT
The DNA here is from genome assembly GCA_030761175.1 of Masticophis lateralis. Taxonomy (NCBI): domain Eukaryota; kingdom Metazoa; phylum Chordata; class Lepidosauria; order Squamata; family Colubridae; genus Masticophis; species Masticophis lateralis. The sequence continues at coordinate 21,151,953 of JAUDYJ010000006.1, forward strand.
ATCTGCAAGGTGAAATGATACGGGATGGCAAGCTGTAAAAATGTAGGACACAAATCACACAAGCTGCCACCTTAAAGCTCTTAAATCAGAACATTGAGATCCTAGAGAGACACTTTTCAACATTGCTCATTTCATCCTAACAAACATATCTTGCTGCCAGTATCAGCAAAACCTTGGCCCACTCTCCATCCTGAACTAACACTAAAACTTGCAAACCAAGATCAGAAGTAGTATAACATACTGCTGGCTACTTTGCTCTTAGTGTATTCAAGCACACACTCACACACAGGGGGGGGGAGTGTTAGTTATACCCCATAAAATAGCAAATATAAAGATCTTATTCTTAAGCAGTTTGAGCAATATCATTATTACAAAGTTAGCTCAAAATTAAATCCCATGTACTTTACATTAACAATAGCAAATGTAGACAGAATAATAGAAGGTGAGTAATAAATAGATGGAACGAGATAGGGTATTGTTATAACTTTAGAATCCCCTTCCAAATCTGTCCCCTTTGTCTCCCCCTTTTCAGCAGTTTTGAGGATAAAATTTAAAAAATCTAGTTGCCACCAGTTCTGTCTTCCCCATTCTAAGGTCCTTCAATCCCATCGTGGAGTACAAAAGTCAGTCTCTCTCTTGAGCCAGCTCAAGATAAAGCGAGAAAATAAGTAAAATAATTGATTTTGTAGCTTGGGCCAAAGGTTATACAATCTGGCATTTTAGCAGTAACCAAGGGGTAGATTAGATCAGGGACACAGTCAAGAAGAAAATCTATAGTTTAGTGGCAAAACTCATGTCTTGATGGCAGGAAGCATGAGCCTTAATCCCTGACAACTTCAGCTAAAGCAATTCAAGAGAACAGACAATGAAAATCTACTGCTGCCATACAGATTCAGTCATGATAGTCAAATAATTCAATCTTGTATCAAGCATTTCTAGTGTACAGGTAGGCCTTGACTTATGACCAAAATTGAACCCAGTATTTCTGTGACTAAGAGAGTTTTGCTTCATTTTACGATATTTCTTGTCACAGTTGTTAAGTGAATCATAGCAGCGGTTAAATTAGTAACATGGTTGTTAAGTGAATCTGGCTTCCACATTGACTTTGTTCATCAGAAGATTGCAAAAAGTGATCCCATGATCCTGGGACACTGCAACCATCATAAATGTCCAAAGTTTGTTACCAAGTGTCCAAAGTTTGACCACAGGGATGCTGCAATGATTTTAAGGGTGAAAAAAAATGCTCTTAAATCAATGTTTTTTCAGTGCTGTTATAACGTCAAACACTAAATGGATGCATTGTAAGTCAAACACTACCTGTATGGCATTGATAGATGAGGGTTTAATCCAACCTGTTAAATTAAATAATCCCTACCCATTCAAAAATGGGACGCGGTGGCTCAGTGGCTAAGACGCTGAACCTGTCAATTGAAAGGTCGGCAGTTCAGCGGTTTGAATCCCTAGTGCTGCATAATGGGGTGAGCTCCCTTTATTTGTCCCAGCTTTTGCCAACCTAGCAGTTCGAAAGCACTTAAAAAATGCAAGGAGAAAAATAGGGGCCACCTTTGGTGGTAAGGTAACAGTGTTCTGTGCACCTTTGGCATTTAGTCATGCCAGCCACATGACCACGGAGATGTCTTTGGACAGCACTGGCCCTACAGCTTTGAAACGGAGATGAGCACCTGTATCAATACAGATACAGATGAAACAGAAAGGGCCGATGCATATTAAGAGAGTGTATAATTTATTGCTAGAAAGAGATTCAGAGAGTGAATTAGTTAAGGATTGTATGATAAAATGGGCACAAAATTTTGCAGAACCAGTGATGTTAGAAACATGGGAAAAGATCTGGGTCCAGAATGTTAAATTTACACAGGCACAGAATTTGAGGGAAAACTTTTATAAGATGTTTTATAGATGGCACTTAGATCCTAAGAAATTATCATGTATGTATCCAAATGTTCAACCTAAATGTTGGAGGTGTGATTGTTTGGATGCTACATATTTTCATATTTGGTGGACTTGTAGAAAAGTGAAAGCATTTTGGATTAGACTTTGGTGGGTAATGCAGAATGTTTTAAAAAAGAAGCTTCAATTTTCTCCGCAATTGTTTCTGTTAGGTATAGTTAAGGATTGTTCACCGAGTGATACGAGATTGATTTTGTATATGATTACTGCAGCTAGGTTACTGATTGGTCAATATTGGAAAAAAGATAGTGTGCCTACCATAGGTGAATGGATGTCAAAGATGGCTAGTTTTGCGGAAATGGCAAAGATTTCTGTTTACTTAAAAGACAGGACCCATGAAGTTTTTGTTAGGGAATGGAAAAAGTGGGTTGATTATGTGCAGAATAAATATCAAATTAAGAATCTTCAGTTAGTTTTTTGATAGAGGTTGAAGAAATATAGAATTATTTTTATTGTTATTACTATGTTAAATATATATATTATATTATTGTCTAGATAATTATTAACTTGATATAAACTTATATATTTTGGTTATACTGCTGTCTTGAACAAAAAGAAGGAAAAATTTTTATGTTTGAATTAGGTTTAATGGGGCATTTATAATTTTTAATTGTTTAAGTTTTCCTTTTATTAGTAAAGAATTTTGGATTAATCTTACTTTTGCTAAAATATATGATATATATTGTGGATCTCACCTATATCTAATGTTTAATAATGATTGATATATAAAACTTATGTTTTGCATATAATGGAAGTCAGGGGGGGGGAGGGATGGGGGAAAAGGGGGGGAGGGTGGAAATATGGGGTTAAAATTGTATTGTAAAACTTTTTCAATAAAAAAAAGAAGAAAGAAAGAAACGGAGATGAGCACCACACCCTAGAGCCAGGAACGACTAGCACATATGTGTGATGGGAACCTTTACCTTTACCCATTCAAAAAAAAGAAAAAATTAGATGTGGGAAGGGAAAGAACTAATGTTGAAGTAGCTTCTGTCCCTCACGAACTATATAATATTTATCAACTCTTCACCTGTACCATTTTTACTGTTGTACTGTCTGGGGGAACCAAACAAAGGGAAAAGCATGTTTTGAGTTATTAACTCTGCTGAAGAGTTTATGAGAATAAGCTCTCATGATTTTTCTAAAATTTAGTTCCACTGTTATCCCTTGTAACCATGCAGCGGCACAAAAAGTAGCTAAGCCTGGGTACTTGCAATTACTGAAATTCAGAAAGAAGCAGTACACAATTATCCACTTTATAATTACAAGTGAGTGTCTCTCAGGTTGCATCTTTTAAAAAGTGCCTCAGTAGAATTGTTATCACCGCAAGATGGTTAGAGGCAATTAGCCTTGCATCTGAAACCACCAGAAGCAGAAACTGGGAGGAAAAAGAAATGACTATGATCATTTTGGCTGAGAAAATTGTAACTTTTCTACCCTATCTGTCCAGACCATGGAGTAGACATAGATCTATTTGTTTCTGAGGGAGAAAGGTGAATGACAGTCTAAGTCAACTTTAAACATGCAGGATTGCCAGAATGGGAACCTTAGACTCACTCACATTAGATGGATAACCATATAAATTGAATAAAATAAATATACCCTACAACTGAACATTTCCACTGGAGTATGAACAAACCCAATTCTGAAGGAAAGCAAACAAGAGGCTACTCTGTGTCAGATTATTCATGAACTGGCAGAGACATGGTAACAAGATTAGCCAATGAATAGGCATAGCAACTAAATTAGCCAATGGGAGCTGAAACAGTTTGGAGACTGGGCGTGGCTCAGCTCTGTGCTGTGCTGAGAAATGAAACTGAAACCAGTCTGGACTTGCATCTCTGCTGTACTGCTGACTGTATGTTTTGCTTGTAATTTATCTCTATAACTTCGACCACGTTGAAAGAACTCTGCTATTGGTATTGTAAAATTTACTTCATCTGTTATTATGTATATAAAAAGAAGTTAATGAATCCAGCTGAATCAGTTATCTGTGTGTGCGTCTGGATTTGATTTTTGCATGAAACTCTGACAATATGGTCTAGTGGTTACGTCACCAGGCAAGAAAGTGGGAGACTGTGAGTTCAAGACCCGCATTAGTCATGAAAGCCTTTGGGCCAGCCATTTTCTCTCAGTTCAACCCAATTCACAGGGTTGTTGTTGTTGTTGTGGAGAAAATAGGAGGAGAGATGTGTTGAATGTGTTTGCCATTTTGACTTATTTGTAAAAATAATATAGGTGGGGATACAAATGAATAAGCAGGAGGCTAATAACAAGGTTTAGTTTTGCCCGACTAAAGTAAGTTTCTGCATAGCTACAGATATACTTTGGAAAAAGCTAGGGAGGAGCCATTTTAACTCTCTTTCTGCTATCCAAATTTCAAAGCTCCACCCCCTCTTTACCCTCTACAAAATGGAGCTCCCCCTCCTGTGAATCCAGGCTACATTCCACCATAGTAGAAAAAAATAAATGGTCAAGGTCAGGGGTGGGTTCTAATTTTTTTTACTACCGGTTCTGTGGGCATGGCTTATTTTGTGGGTGTGGTTTGATGGTCATGTGACAAACAATTATTTAGGATTTAGCAGAGGTACTGGTCTACCAGGCTTTTAACTGCTTGCAGAGCCGTACCAGTCTACCCATTTGTTTTTGGAGCATTCCGGTCTACCTATTTGTTTTTGGAATGCACCAGTCTACCCATTTGTTTTTGGAGCACACTAGTCTACCACCACACTGCCTTTTACCGCTGATCAGCTGTAGGGCGGCCCTTTGAAACGCTATCCCTTTAACCATGCAGCAGCATAAAATTCCAAATTTGAAATCTGCTCCAGTTTGATGGAAGGAATCAAGAGAAGGGATTTGCAATGCAGAACCGGGTTGATGGGATTTCAAGATTCATGACAATTCAATGATCCTCCTCCAGGCACATTTTTTTAAAAAAATTCCAGCAATCCAGTGCATTATTCATAAAGACAAATGCCTCTAGAGAACCATCAAGCCTTCCTAAAGCAGCTATTTTTACCAACAAAAAAAGCTGCTATTTTTACCAGAAACTAGAGCCTCTGCCCCCCAAAGCATTTTCACGCACAGCTTTTAAGAATATAAAGTGCCAAACAACAAAATATCTTTATTGACCCTGTCTGGTATTTGATTGCCCTCTTTTTTACTGAGCAAATTGTGTGTTTTCTGCAAACCTGCTACTTTGTTTGGGGAAAATGTGTTTTAACTAAATAAGGAAATCCAGCATCTAAATATTTAAATTCCTTCTTTCTTCTTTAATTCTTTCTCTTTAATTTTAGAAATTTATTTTTTCCCTTTAAGTTCTAAAATTGTTCTTCTAAGTGATTTCTTTTTTTGGGCAGAATGCAGATGATGTTTAAAGAGAAGCTTGAAAAGGGTGTTAATGTGCAGTTGTATGTATGCACACAATTATTGTATCCCATTTATATCTGCTTCAGACAGGCATTCAGTGTGGGTTATTTTGCAGATGACACAACACCCACACAAAGGACAGATGATTAACCTCCAGACTGGGTGAAGTCTATTACTTAAATAGTAAATTAGCATTTTCTTAGAAAATGAACACTAGCAAGTTTGTGATTAACCTTACAAGCCTTTATTTTCCATAGTTCTTATGTACAACAGATTTAAACCTATTTAGTATGATTTCTCTCATTTTCTTTAATCTTCCTTTTGTTCTATTATGCTTCTATTTATCTTGTTAGTAAATATAATAATATATTCAATATATACTAATTTGCTATATTGTTTCTATTTCTACACTATCTGTACTTATTTTGTAAATCTATTTCTTAAGGTAATGTAGAAGATGATCAGGCTGAGCCTGAGGGCAGGGTCAAAGGCATCATCAGTCTGGAATCCCTATACCACCAAAAGAGACCTAGGTCCATCCTCTATGAAGTCCGTTGACTCTTATCTGATGCCAATTTATCTTGATTGTTAGTAGATCAGATTCTTATGTATAGAAGGTTGCATGGAATAAACTTGCAGTACTTTGAACTTTATCCTGGGGTTTGGTTTCTTGTGCTTGACCAGTATATATTTATTTCTATACTCCAGTTTTATACTTCCATGTTCCAGATTTATGTTCTTTCCATTTGCTTTACAACTTAATTAATTGAAGATATTATAAAAGCCTCTGGCTTCCATAAATGACCTCAGTGAGGGTGCTGTTGCCTGTAGTACAAGCTGTGCTGAGTCTCTGGAATCTGTCGGGCACGGTAACCACCATGAAATTGTGCCCAAACTTCTCAGTCAGTCAACAGTATTAAAGAGGTCTAATAAGATTAGCACATTGTCTTACTTCCAAAACCCGGGAATTGATGAGACATATGGAAACATATGATCTGATCATGAGTTTGATCACAGTGTCTTCCACCTTCAAATTATATTATGTGCTCCGAGAATTAAAAACAGTGTAACATATAATCCCATACACCAGTGGTGAAATCCAATTTTTTTTACTACCGGTTCTGTGGGCGTGGCTTGGTGGGCATGGTGTGGCTTGGTGGGTGTGGTAGGGGAAGGATACTGCAAAATCTCCATTCCCACACCACTCCTGGGGGGAAGGATACTGCAAAATCTCCATTCCCACACCACTCCTGGGGGGAAGGATATTGCAAAATCTCCATTCCCACCCCACTCTGGGGCCAGCCAGAGGTGGTATTTGCCAGTTCTCCTAACTACTCCAAATTTCCGCTACTCCAAATTGCTCAGAATTTCCGCTACCGGTTCTCTAGAACCTGTCAGAACCTGCTAGATTTCACCCCTGCCATATACGAATCAGGACTATGATCACTTGGGGCAAACCAATGGATACCATGGAAAGCATGACCCCAGACTCAAAAATTAGTGATTGAATTCCCCCAGCACCAATGGTTAGAGAAAATCTACTCTCAGGCTTGTGATGTGATCAAGATGCTGTGGAAAGGGATTCTTTTGACCAACAGTATGCATATATGTATTTATATGCTGACCATTTCTAATGCTATCCTTAAGTTGCTACTACATCCCAGTTCCCAATACACTGTTTGAAACTGATCACTTTGTAGGCAAGGTATTCAGAAACTGCCAAGGCATAGAATCATCCTCTTCTCTGCCTTAGACTTTTGGCTGCTTAAAGACCTAAAATCCAGAAAGGCAAATTTTAACAAAATTTTAACAAAAATTGTAACTTTCCCCATAGCCACAGTGACACCTTATCCATTCAACCACTGGTAGCATCAGTAGGCTTCACAATATCTCTTATAACTCCACCAATGATTTCACTCTTTTCAACCCTAGTTTCCATTCTTTCTCTGATTCAGCAAATATTCTACAGTCCATCATTCCTCTGCTCTCAATTTCCCTTCTTTCAAGGCACAATATTGCCCGACCCTCATCAAAATCTACAGGTCTAGATGTCTTCAGCCTTTCTATCTTTAAAAGTTTTGCTTTTCTGACAGGCACTGTTGGAAGCAATTTGTGAAGCCACTGAAATATCTGTGTTTTAAGTTTTTATTTCTCCTAATGTGGTTATTGTTTTCCTGTTTTATTGCCTTGACCATCAGTTCTTTCAACCCGCTTATAAAATTGCCTTAAATCACTAGTTGATTGAGTCATCCAATAAATTGAATAAAAACAAACATCTGGGATGCCACATGTTGCTGTATCCATGCATGGCTTTGGCGCATAGTTAGATAATTGGGTTTATGACTTGTTTTTCTTTCAAAGAATGGCACTTATGGTGTAATGGGCTGACACATGGTAACGATGCAAATTGTCTCCATTTTCCTCCATTCCATCTTTTCCACCGAAGTTCAGTTTAGATTTGGCTTCAGGCTTGAGAGGATAAATTGCACTGTGGAAGATTGGCAGGGAGTTAGTGTTGTGGCCCCTTATTCCCTTTGCACATAAAAGCAATACCTGTGCAGAAAGGATTAAAGAGTTTCTTACCAGGGCTTTGCACGATTGCACGGTTTTTATTGTTAGTTGCTCTTGTTTTCTTCTTATCTGTATTCTCCTTGTAACCATTAAGATAAAGAAGCCAACACTAGCTCACTTAATCTAACATCTGCCAAGGGCAGGAAGAACAATGGATGGATAAGAGTAATGTTCTCATAAACAAAGGGTCACTTTCCAGGGCATTGGTCAGATATGTCATCAGGTGCTGTTCTGCTAGAGACTTTATCTTCCCTAAAAATATTCTATTGTCTGAAGTTATGATACAGTCCCTGATAAGATATACTACCTACCAGGCCATCTCCAGTTGTTTGGATTCCCTGTCTCTTTAGCAAAGGATAAAATGGCGACAAAAATTCCCAGTTAAGTTTGAACCTTGGTGTACTTCCAAAGTCCTAATAGAGTATTTCAATTTTCTGCCATGCTTTGGGTTTCTGACATGCAGAAGGGGCAGGGAATAGTAAATTGTTATTCTTTAATTCTCTTAATATTTATTCTATAAAGTCCTCATTGATATTTTGCATAGCCTTCAAATCCAATGCTATTACTGTGTTTCCCCGAAAATAAGACCCTGCATTATATTTTTTTGAACCCTGAAATAAGCACTTGGCCTTATTGACATGCGCTCAAAAGCCCGATTGGGCTTATTATCAGGTGATGTCTTATTTTGGGGGAAACGGGGTAGCTCCCAACTGCAATTGTGCCCAGATATCATTGCAGAGGAAAGGGTTAATGGGTGGATTATCTTGCTCTCTGAATGAGCTTGCTGGCTGAAGCCTGATGGGCTTAAGACTGAAAGGGACAATTGGCCAAAGAATATTAGGTGTCTGAGAGTCTCTTCTAGTGTATTATGGGAATATAATCAGAGGTGGCATTCAGCCGGTTCGTTCTGGTTCAGGCAAACCGGTAGTGAAGAGCCCCTACTCTATGACGTCCTATTTAGACATGTTTTTGAGGCCAGGAGCATGTGTGGAAGGTGCACAAGCAAGCAAAGGGCATGCATGGAAGATTGGGCACATGCATGGTAGGTGCACATAAAGTAAGCGTGCAAGGCAAACCAGTGATAAGAATATGGGAAACCCACCACTGAATATAATGCCTTCAGGGCATTGTGAGCGATCAAAAAAAAGTAACAGCTCTCAATAGCAACAACAACAGCTCTCAAAGATATACCTGTGGGAAACATTTAAAAGAGGGAGGCTGAGAATAGACTTTAGACTTGTCAAGACCAAGTAGTTGCCCCCAAATTTCTTAGTGTGAAACTGGGTCATTTATTTGCCTTATTAAAATGCCTAGATCCGTGATGGCGAACCTATGGCAAGTGTGCCACAGGTGGCACGCAGAGCCCTTTCTGCCAGCATGCCAACCTTAGCCCCATCCCAGCTTCACTGCATATGCGCACACCTCCCAACGGCCAGCTGGTCTTCGGGTCTCTGCTATGCATGCATGGGGGCAGGGCAATCAATGGGGGAGAAACTGCAAAGATTAGAGACAGCAGGGAAGGCAGGAGGCAGCTAGGACTTGGTGAGGGAGAAACGGGAGATCATGTCCTAGCTTTCTCCTGCCTTCCTGCCTTCTGCAATCTTTGTAGTTTCTCCCCCATCAAATCCTAATTTCCTCCTACCTTTCACGATCTCCAAAGTTTCTCCCCCATTGAATCCTAGTTTCCTCCTACCTTCTCCGATCTCTAAAGTTTCTTCCCCATTGAATCCTAGCTGCCTCCTACCTTCTCTGATCTCCACCCTATTTTGGACCTGAAAAACTTCCTGCACCAACCTGGAAGCCAAAATGGGGGCACATGTGCAAGGAATGCGGAGGGCACTCACATTGCATTTTGGAGGTTGTGGCACACGCAAGTGCATTCATGCATGTGTGCGCGTGCTTTGGGCACTCAGCACCAAAAAGGTTAACCATCACTGGCCTAGATCATACCTAAATTCACTGGTGGGATTCAAGTAATTTAACAACCGGTTCTATGCCCTAATGATTTCTTCCAACAACCAGTTTGCCAAACTGCTGAGAAAGCTAACAACCAGTTCTCCCGAAGTGTTGAAAACTGGCTGAATCCCACCACTGCCTAAATTAATAAATTTAGCTGTGAAAAAAGATTCCAAGCCATTTTATTCATTTCTCCATTTCTAGATGTTATTCTGATATTGTTGGATTGAACAACGTAGGTGGCTCTTTAATAGGAAACTTGATTCTCCCTCCCCCCCACCCCTCAGTGCATTCCAGGAAAGTTGGAGATTATAATACTGACCTATAATTTCCACAATAATTTGAGGGACTGAAAATGCAAATGACATCTGTAAAACACTAATCCTTTTTGGTTATTTCTCCCTCTGCCACATCTTTCAATAAATTACATAGCTTTCAACCAAAAGAAGAAAAATCCTGGGAAACATATCTGCATGGCCCCAGATTTGGGAAATCTATTCCACGTCTTAAAATACATTTACACTTATTTTAGTATTTCTGGTCTTTTAAAACTATTAATTGTTCTACATAAGCAAATTGGAAGCAAGTTACTGAAGTTATATATCGATGGTTATCCTTGACACTTGAGTGCCACCTAGAGGAATGCATATGACACTGTCACCAAGGAGAAACGAGATAGCTTTCACTGACATAATAAGTAAATAACTAAAACGCAAGCTATTTCTAGATTAGGAGAGATGCAAAGAATATATTTACCCTAACTGAAGTTGCCATGAGCAACCTTTTGGGATCAAATCATAGAAATTTCCCTTAATTTTATTTTTAACTATGAGGGTAGAGGTAGTTTGTAGATACAAAAACAAGAAAACCATTGTAGTTTTCTTCCCATTTTTTTTCCTTTGCTTTTATCAATCATATTATCCCTATCTGGGGGCTTACATTTCTGCTTTTATGAACTTTCTGTTAGATATTAATGGGAAACCAAACAACCATTTTTTCACCAATTATGACACTACTATCTAGTATGACTTGGGTAAAATTCAGGCAGCTTCAATTTGTCCTCCCTGTTCAATCCAATTTAATTAAAAAACCAAAAGGAACATTTTATGATTACCAGCATGGAGCTAAACTAGGCCTTCAGTCAGAATAAAGTGATGTTTTCCTTCTTCTATAACATCATATTTAAACCATATTTATCCCTATTTTTTAATATGTATATACACCTTTAAATTGGCATGTGCAGATTTTACAGAAATCTATTTCTTACATTCTTTGATTTTCCTCTATTTACATACAAAACTGTCCACTCTTTAAAAAAACATGGCTTGATACAATTTTCAATTCAAATATGTTTTTTTAGAAAAAGAAGTAGACGAATGCAGTTAGCAAAAGCATTTCCTCCACCTTCCCATTTTGAATATATACTTTTAATCCAGAGTTTTATGAAGAAGCCAAATTCTATGGAGATCTCATTACCAGGTGTCTCTCTTCACTGTCTAGATGATGAGAAACCTAACATATGATCACATTTCTACTTCCTGCAACAAGACTTCTATTACCCATCATTTCCTTCATTTCAAATGAAATTGAAAAGCATACACAGAATGAAAGGAAAGGAAAATAATACAAATGAGAACAGAGAAAAGGAGAAATACCTATTATTTCTTGATCAAAAGAGAGATCGGGGAGGAAGGGAGAAAATAGAACTTTTTCTATTATTTCAAGGATTCTCTCTTTTTTTCTCTGTTTGATGCATTTGTAATTTTGGGAAAAATTTCTAGGCACAAGATGACTTACAGGCAAGAACAATTATTCACAGAAAACACAGCCAGTTATCAAAATATCGGAATGCCATATACCCTCACCCTTGGTTCCAATCCTGCAAGATATTTTCAACTTTCCCTCATTTGCTCTTGCAAGAAAGCATAAACACTGGACTCTAGCCTTCCTTCCTCTTTCCTTTTTCTTTCTTTCATTTTCTAAGAAATCTTTGGATCTTTCCTGAGGCTAGAAGTATTCTAGAAAACAGAAATTATGAGAGGTTTTTTTATTATTATTATTTTAAAGTGAGGCGGAAAGTCAAATTGGTACCCCCCAGCTTGTTGTACACTTCAGTATTACATTATAAACAGGTGAACTGTTGTATGCAATTACATTTGCTTTATGAATATATTTTTATCTCTTAAAACAACTAGTTCATGAATAATTGAGACTACTGCATGCTACAACAGTTGTGAATCTACAGGAACTGGATGGATCATTCTGCCAGGACCAAGCCACCAAAGTTGGTTACAGGGACAGTCAGCTGAATGTTTAAGAGATCAGATGTTGTTGGATTCCTGAATGAATGAATGAATGAATGAATGAATGAATGAAAAATGATAGTCATGATACTCCAATTAGATATGTAGAGTTACAGGTTCCTCAGACCTGCAATCTGACATTTCAGCTGTTACTATCATCGTGAAATAATTTTGACAACAGCTAAACAACAGTATTAGCCTTAGAATTCGTCCCCAAATTTAGCTATTCACTGCTGTTGTTGGGTTGATGTATTGACAAAAGGCTTACAATGCCACCATTGGCAACTCCACGTGAGGTTGGGAAACTGAGCCCATGGACAACAGCTGCCAGCCAATCAAACCGCTAAACTATAGCTTAGCACAGTTATGAGCTCAAACACCATAATTCGTACATCATGGTTTGTGGTTCAGCATTATCTATGAATCCAGTCATTGAGTTTCTGCTCATCAAATAACAGTTAAGATAAATTACTCTTTAGAATATAAATTAAGACAGACAAAAAAAAATAGTGAATCCAGCAAGTGCACATATTGTTGTGCTAGAATCAGATCTGCGAAGCTTTCTTACATTCTTCTACATAGCCCCATCTTAAATTGTCAGACAGTTGAAAAAGACACTGATGTTAAAAAGGCAGCAAATTTAACCAAATGCATTTTAAAGAGCAGTTTGTATTGCCTCTGATTAAGGACGCAATGCAGAACCAAGCCTTGAAAAACCCAGAGGACTCTTACTGTAGCAGGTGAGCCTGGCTGGCCTCCTTTTGTTTCTCAGGTACTTCATAATGAGGGGACATCTTGCCCAAACCGCTGTCACTCAACATGCGCTTTCGAATAGCAGGATTCCACCGATCGGACATTCTGGGAAAAGAAACATTTTCAAATAGGAAACATGATTACTTCCAAAAACAACTTAGTTTTCAGTTTTGTTTTGTTTTGTGTTGTTGTTGTTAGTTTGTTGGGTTGGTTGGTTGGTTGAATCAATGATTCCCAACATTTCTTGCCCTCTTCTACATCATCCTCTTGTTTATTCATCTGCCTCTTGCAGTAATTTCATAAAATTGTATACGAATTGCAGCACTAATGGTAGACTCAACAACTCATTTAGTGAGAGTGGAGAAAGATGAAAGGCACATACAGATACCTTATAAGGGACTAATGGACCACAGGCAGTCCTTGACTTACAACAGTACATTTCAGTGACCGTTTGAAGTTACAACAGCACTGCAAAAAGTGCTGTTTAAGGACCATTTTTTGCACTTATGACTATGGCAGCATCCAAATGGTCACACAATCAAAATTCAGACGCATGGCAGACGCTGACTCATATTTATGACGGTTGCAGTGTCTCAGGGTCATGTGACCACTTTTCGTGACCTTTTATCAAGCAAAGTCAAGGAGGAAGCCAGATTGACTTAACGGTGTTGCTAAACTGAACTGCAGCAAGAAGTTCAACTGTGGCAAGAAGGTTCATAAAATTCACTTAACAAATGTTTCCCTTAGCAACAGAAATTGTGGCCTTAATTGTGGTTGTAAGTCGAGGACTACCTGTACTACTTTTTTTGGAAACACAAGGTAACTACTTAAATATAAACACAAATGTATCTATAGTGTCAGTTCTATAGATCGGAATCATATAATTGTGTGCCCTACTACAGGTTTTTACCATGGTTTACTTAATGCACATTTTGCTGAATCTACACGTAAGGTGTTTTATGTTTATTTTCCTTTAATTTTTTTATTATTATTTTGTGATTTCATCTTGGACCTGATCTGTTGTTTTCTACCTTGTGACATAAATAGTTCAAAACGATTGCACCTAGAAATGGCTAATACTCCCTTGGATACACTTCTTACAAAGGGCGATGAAGGAAAAAAGATGGTTTTCACATGTTTTTCCTTGCAGTTTTATTTTCACTTTCGAAAGGCAGTCTTCAGAAAGAAACGCTATTCTGAAATTTATGCAGCTGGAATCATCTATTTTCTGTCAATGTTCTATGCTACAATTTTCTCTCCAAGCTGCTTTCAATGCAGTAGTTACAGAGTTCCATACAGGTAGTGCTCAAGCGACAACCACTCATTCAACAACCATTCAAAGTTACAATGGTGCTGAACAAGGGGGACTTCTGATGGATCCTTGGAGTACCAGCTATTGCAGTGCCCTCGGAATCTTATGATCATGACTTCTGACATTTCCTATTGGTTCCCACAAAGTCAATGGGGAAGCCGGCAGGAAGTCGTAAGTCACTTGTGTTCCTGCCATTCCTTCACCTATCCGCCTGCACTCTCTACTTTCTACCCACGACACTTGCACAGTAACCCCTGCTCAGTAACCCCTGCCTGTAGCACTGCACATACTCTTATAATAACTGTGCACTTCCCCGTGTCAGGAATGTCTGCTTGTGGTATCCTTGTACTCTTTTGTGGCACCTGCACATTCATTGTGTTGCATTGTGTTCCTGAGCACCTCCCTGTGTTGCAGGGAGGTGCTCAGGAACACCTCCCTGCAACACCCTGCAGACCTTCCTGTGGCACCAACTCATCTTCTCCCTAGCATCTGTCCATAGTACCCATGCACTACCATGCTACTTGAGCAACTCCAGTGCTTGCCTGTGCATGCACTTATGCATGCATCCCTCATGACACCCATCTGCCTGCCCAAAGCTGTCACCAGTGAATCTGCTTGCCTAGGACTCCCACCTCTTCCCACTTAACAACCCATGTGATTCTGGGATTACTACAGCAACTGCTCTTCCAGGATCTATTTAGATATCAAGATAGGCAGCATATAGATTTAATAAATAAATAAATCAAGCAAAGCTGGGACTACCCAGGTTGCCATCACTAAGAAATGACTGCATCACTTAGCGATAGAAATTCTGGTTCCAATTGTTGTCAAGTTGTTATGACTCCTCGTGGGTCTAGAATGGCAGCCTTTCAAAAGCCAGCAAATCCCAGCTCTTAATATCCTTCATCATTGGCCGTATTTGGGCTGCTGGGAATTGAAATCCAGCAATATCAGAAGCACCACTAAAAATTGTATAAAGAAGGGAAGAGAATAGATCAAGGTGTCACCCTCCCACTGTACACTGCAGTGATGACAGACATTGAAAGTATAAATATAGATATGATGTAGATGATATAGCGACTTTCAGTTGCTTTGTGCCATTCATCATAGCCAATGATGATTTGGAGTTACAGCTCAAAGCACCTGAAAAACAGAAGGAACAAGCTAGAAAAAGAATATGTTTGAATGGAAACCTCCATGTGAGATCCACCTTTAGGGAAATGGAAAATTGTGTATGAAAATAAAAGAAGAGAACCTAAAAAATCCAGAAACCCAAGAGCCAGTCTTACCCAGAAGCCTGCTCTACCACCAGGTCAGGCATTCCTGGAGGTGTCCCTGCTGGTTGAGCTGCCCCCAATTCTGGATCCAGGATAAAAATCTCATCCTGTGATATTTCTGTCACAAAGTGCAAATGTTCCTGCAACAGTGATATTAAAATAAAAGATCTATTGTTTATTGCAATCAACAGCATAATTCTATTCAGGAATATTGTATATATTTAGGAACTTAATATCATTTCTAAACCCACATTCCGCAAGATGGATTTAACCAAAAAGAGCAACAATCATCCTTCATGGTTTAAATCTTGGGTGCCTTGGGCCGATTTTTCATAAGGTGTCTAGTTTACATGGCAAAACATGGCTCTTAATTAAAATTAAAACTCCAAATATAAGAACTGCAACCCTCAGAATGCACCAGATATATTGTCTACTTATTCTGAAATCTGTCAGAATAAGGCACATTTGGGGGCATTTGCAGAAATCTCTTCTGGAGGAAGGGACTGTGGGTCAATGCATGGAGAATGCTCAAAATCCTATTCATGGCAGCTCCTTGCTTACAGCCAGCCAACCATTGATGCCCAAAATATCATGTATTTCGGAGAACGGCTGTATCTTTTTCAACACTGCAAGGCTGTGAGTTTGCCAATCATTTTCAGCTAACAGCCACAAGCAGGGTAGTTATACAGGAAGATCCTTGGTCAATGGATTAGCTCCAGCGATTAGGAGGTCATCGTAGGAAATCCATCTGCTCAGTAGCTAGGATAAATCTTGATTTTTCAGGTTCATTTCCTGTTCTGGAAAGTGCAGTACTAATTTGCTAAAGATAGAGATTTACTCATGCAAATTCCACTGAATTCAGTGGGAATTAGTTCCCAGTAAGCATGCCTAGAATTGTACAGTATAATTTCTTTTCAATTGCAGCAGGTAGAAATAGCTGAGCTGCACAAGCCATTGTTCTGATGTAGCAGACCTTTCTTAAATTCCCCCAAAGGACTAACACAATTTTGGCTTCTGCTTTACAGCTGAACAGAAACTAAATGAATTAAACAAAAATCAATAAAAGAAATCCAATCTGACTGGCTTCCATATTTGTAAAACTTCCAGACAGTGTCCAAGCAACACATAAAATGCTATGTTTTTGACAAATGCTGTCACTTTAATTTGATGTGTTTTTAAGCTTTGTGAATATTTTCTTTGGGCCCAACATTATCATAATTTCCAGAGTCATCTTATCTCACAAACAGAGGATTAGGATTTTTGTGGAACCGTGGACATCAAGATAAACTCGAAGATTTTCTTTTTAACGTAGCTATCCCAAGCTCATGAAGATAAGGGGGTGGAAAGAAAAAGAAGAATCTATGCTATTAAACATCAAACTGATTTAAGCAAAAAGAGCAAAACTCATCCTTCTTGGTTTAAATCTTCTTTGACCTTGAGTGCCTCAGGCCAATTTTTCATAAGGTGTTTAATTTACATGCCAAAACACGGCTCTAAATTAAAATCACAGTAAGGACAATGCTACAGAGTTTCTCAAATTTTATATTCGTGTTCTTAACATTAATAATTAATAGATTAATAATTTTAAATATTTAATGTTTAAATATTGACTAATATTAATCATATTGTGGTGTTAATATATTAGGTTTAATTTTCAGATATTAGACTTATGTACTTGTGAATTCATTTATGGGAATTCATTTATTGAAAATCAATGCTATTGTTTTAATTTATCATTAAAGCAAAATAATCCATAATGATTGGAAGTATTCCTGAAGAATCTGTTGCATTTCTACAAGGTTATATGTATGAAACCGTCTTACATACTACAAGTATGCATCATGGTATATATGAACCACGGTGGCGCAGTGGTTAGAGTGCAGTACTGCAGGCTACTCCTGCTGACTGCCAGCTGACTGCAATTTGGCAGTTCGATTTTCACCAGGTTCAAAGGTTGACTCAACCTTCCATCCTTCCGACGTCAGTAAAATGAGGACCCAGATTGTTGGGGGCAATATGCTGAAGCTGTAAACCACTTACAGAGGGCTCTAAAGCACTGCAAAGCAGTATATAAGTCTAAGTGTTATCGCTATATAGGAATGACCTTGAGAGATGAAGGAACACATGCTACTAATTAATATGGAGCATCATAGCTGCATAATGAGGGAGAGAAAGGAACTCAGAAACAACATAGAATCATAAGGCTGAAAGGGACCACAAAGTTCTTCTAGTGCAACCTCCTGATCAAGAAAGGGGACCTTTTAGCATCCTAGCCACCGAGCCGAGGTGGTGCAGTGGTTAGAGCAGCTGCAGTACTGCAGCTACTTCAGCTGACTGCTAGTTCAGCAGATCAGCAGATCAAATCTCACCGGCTCAAGGTTGACTCAGCCTTCCATCCTTCTGAGGTGGGTAAAATGAGGACCCAGATTGTGGGGGCAATGTGCTAATTGTAATGCAATATGCTGTAATGCAATATGCTATATGCTAACTTTGTAAACGGCTTAGAGAGGGCTGTAAAGCACTATGAAGCGGTATAGAAGTCTAACTAATAAATAATAAATAAATAATAAATAGTCCAATGGTTGTCCAATCGATCCTCCCTAACTGGGAAGAACTGAAATTCTGTGTGGAATGCAGACCTCAAAGTGCTTGTTTTTTCTTTTCCTAACTGGGGGGAAAAAAGGAAGCCTATTTTATT
Organism: Masticophis lateralis; assembly: GCA_030761175.1. Classification (NCBI taxonomy): domain Eukaryota; kingdom Metazoa; phylum Chordata; class Lepidosauria; order Squamata; family Colubridae; genus Masticophis; species Masticophis lateralis. Next base: position 21,170,160 of record JAUDYJ010000006.1, read on the forward strand.
TTATTTATTTTTGACAGTTTTAGGGGCCCTAGAAAAACTCTGGAGAGAAGAAATAGAGACAAGTATATAATAGGAGGAGAGTCACATTTGACAAGACCCATTTTTCTTATTATAACGGTGAACCCAATTCTGTGCCATTAAAAAAAAAAAGGAGAAGACGTTAAAAGGAAAGCAACATCATTTCTGTACCTGAGATCTGTCGATGCGGTAAAAGCGGTCAGCAGAAGTTGCTGCAAAAAAAAAAAAAAAAACCAGGAAAGACTGGTGAGAAAAACTGCGTTTGATCCATCCGAAAGGGAAAAGAATATCCAAACTACACAGCTAAGCAATACCTCAATTGGGATCAATGAAACTGAGACAAAAGAGCATGAAACTTTTCACTTCTTCAGACCTCTTCATTAAGCACGATGGCACAAAAAGGAAGGGAATGGGAAGAAATTAGACATGCATTCCAAAATTAAGTCAGATGTTACAGCCATGAGGTTTTTCTGCTCGTAACTATGTCTAAACGTACATGAATTTGGTAGTGGTTGGTATTGTCGGTATGTGGTGGCTGGCTTCATGCAAGTCTTTCAAAGTTTAACTATATTCAGTGGTGACATTCAAATTTTTCCCCTACCGGTTCTGTGGGCGTGGCTTGGTGATGGTGGGGTCCTGTGACTCAGTGGGCGTGGCTTATCTTTACTACTGGTTCACAACGGGAGCACATGTGCGCACACGCAGATTGTCAATTATGATGTCTGAGCAGGTGGGCAGAGCCTCCCGCCGCTTTTACTGCCAGTTTTAAAGAACCGGACAGAACAGGGAGCAACCCACCACTGATGCCCACTCAGTCTCACAAATGACTCAAATGACCACAGAGGATTATTGTCCACTAACTGGACATGGAGGATGCATTTCTATAAATCTACTGAGCCAATGGGAGTTGAGAAGATCACTGTCCCTGGCCAAGTCATCCTTTGAGGTGCTCTAAATGTCCACACTGAATGTTTTGTGCTGGGCAAAAAAAGGACAAGACCACTTCCAAATTGGAACAACTAAAGACAGCTCTAAGTTGCCTCATCAATTGATTTTTTTAAAAATCTAATTTATATGCCGCCCTTATCCAGAGACTCAGGGCATCTTACAATGCGTTAAGCAATAGCCTTCATACTTTTGTATATACCTGCTCAGTAGGGCTTTTGGCCCTACTGATTGCCGATGAAATTGAGATTATGCCATGAGAACAAGTCCCTCAGAAATGTTTATAAAACATCTTTGTGCTGCAGCAAAGATGACATAAGGATGAACCCAATATACATACCTTCACCATGCTTATTATCAGTCACGCATAGCCCCCTGATTTTAAGCAAATAACCACATATAAAATCTTTAAGCTCCTGTATCTAGTTGAAACTCTTATTTTTTGAAATAATATTCAGCAAATGTGTGAGAGCAAATACTCCTGAATAAGATAGAATTTATTTCTGGATAAGCATATAAAGAAATGTAGAGTCCGCCATTTTCTTGTAAGGTCATGGAAGCCAACTGTGATTCATTCTTACCATCTAGGAAGCACCATCTAGGGGATAGTCTCTGAACAGACAATACTTTTGGGAATGAGCTTTCCTGGTCCTGGATGGGACAGAAAGAAAACACCATTTTCAACAGCAGTTTGATAAAAGCAGCAGTGAATAGAACAATACTGCAGCAGATACTGCAGCTTTAGTAAGGTAATGTTCTTCCTAGATCTAGTTATTAACCTTTCCAAAAAAGATTGATAAGGAGTCCTGTCTGAAATTCCGGAAATCCATACAATACTGAACCAAGGGGGAATAATAGTATGGCCCATAATAAAGCAGTTTTCAACATTACTCAGGAAAGAACTTTTCTGTCCGTTTATATATATTCAGTCAAGGGTGACCAAAAATGATAGACAGGCATCCCTGAATTCACTCAAGGTGGCTTCTGATAACCAGCTGCCCTGTGCAATCACTGACTTATCCAAGTATTGATTTCATTTCCCATTTGATTCGAGGCTGTAATGCAACTATACTCAATTTTATCAAAGGGTGGAAATCTATCAAACATGACATGCCATGATGGATGGCTGCTTAGCTAGTTGGACAGCATACTGTGTTTGCTATATTGCTAAACAAGCATTAGCAAGTCTTTCCTCCCTGTTTGAAAAAGATTTGTTTAAAGAAAAAAAAATACTGTGACTGATTTCACTGTAAATTCACCAGAGAAAAATAGCAGAAGAGCTACGAAATGTCACTTTATGGCCAATTAGTCCTTTTAAAAGTCCTTGTTTTCAATCATTCCATCATGTATTCTCAGGATAACACAAGTATAAATGTTTCGTTTTAATATCTGTCTTCTAGAAACTGCACTGAGAAACCTGTACAAAAGTCTATATGACATACGGCTTGCAGTTCATTATAAATTCCAACTTGGTTAATAACAGCAAGTTGGATGGGCAGAAAGGGCCATGGCCAGAAATATGCAGCTGAATAGCAAATACTATATGGACTGTGATAAGACTCCATAAATGACTACGTCCCTGGCACAACCTGGAATTCTTGATATACAGCAAACCAATATTTTTTTTCTTCAGTCAGTTTCTGAGCCAATCTATGACGTGAGTTAGATGTTCCTCAGCTTAAATTCTTCATCTCAAATTTCAGATAAGCACACTAGGCTCATTAGCTTGGCATTTGGGTCTTTAATAGCTTCCCTTTTGTCCCAGGAGAAACACTAAGATTCCTTTTCTTAGCTTCTACCCCTGAGCTTGATTCACGTTATCCAATAACATTCCCTTTATTACACCTGATAGAATGTAAATTATGCTTCAGACACCAATTACAGAGATTTAAAGATACTATAGTTTCATAAACAACAAAAAAGTCTTTTATGTTGCTTTGGTAGGAACTATTCCTATTGCAAAATTCTATATTCCCTTCACATACAGAATATACCAAAAATGTGAAATCATAGAATTGCAGAGGGACAGGTAGACAATTAGATTTAACCCTTCCTGGATGCAGGAATCCAAATTAAAACATTATAAGATGGCTGCCCAGCCATTGCTTGAAAATATACAGGTAATCCTCAATTTACAAACACAAGCCCAAATTTTTGAAGAGAGACATTTGTTAAGTGAATTTTGTCTCATTTTATGACCTTTCTTGCCTCGGTTGTTAAGAGAATCATTGCAGTTGATAAGTTACCCCAGTTGTTAAGTGAATCTGGCTTCCCCATTGATTTTGCTTATCAGAAGGTCACAAAAGGTGATCAAATGACCTTGGGACACACCAACGGTCGCAAATATGAATCAGTTGCCAAGCATCTGAATTTTGATCACATGATCATGTGGATGCTGAAAAGTCATAAGCGTGAAAAATGGTCATAAGTCACTTTTTCAGTGCCATTGTAACTTCGAATGGTCACTAAACAAACTGTTGTAAGTCAAGGACTACCTGTTCAGTGAAATAAAGATCATATCCATTTTGGTAATTAGTGTAACAACAAACCGATCTGCCTTAATATTAAACTTCTCTTAATGTTCTAATTCTCTTAATATTCTTACTTTGGCCACCTAATGAGAAGGAAGGACTCACTGGAGAAGAGCCTAATGCTGGGAAAAATTGAAGGCAAAAGAAGAAGGGGACGGCAGAGAATGAGGTGGCTGGATGGAGTCACTGAAGCAGTAGGCGTGAGTTTAAATGGACTCCAGGGGATGGTAAAGGACAAGAAGGCCTGGAGGAATGTTGTCCATGGGGTCGCGATGAGTCAGACATGACTTCGCAACTAACTACAACAAATATTCTAGTAGAATTATCCTATGTGTCTTCCATTCTAGAATGAGAAAAAATAGATGATCCTTCTTAGAAATTTGAAAGTGCCATCACATCCCTTCTCAATTGTCTTTTCTGAAAACTGAATATCTCTAATTCTTTCAGAGCCTCCTCCTTTCATACTGAATTTTCAGGCATCTTTCCTTCCCTGAGATTAACCTTAACAAGACACCTAGAGGAAAGGAATTCCAGAGAAAGATCCTCATCTTTGAAATCCAAACAAAACAATGAAGCATAAAAAATAACTTTCATCCCAAAATATGAATTGTATGCAAAAGGCTGAAGGGCCTTCTTGCAGATCTAGCAAAGACATTCATTATAGGAAGAGAGGCATGTTAGTCAAACATCATTAGAATTATGATGTTTCTCTATGTCATGTGTGTGTGTGTGTATGTATACACATAATGGTTATCCTTTGAGAGCTGAATGCAGTCATTTCATTTTAATGTATACTGATTCTTCTTCTTCTTGTTGGCAATCTTATTCTTATCAACAGCCATATGAAAAAGTGAGTTTTGTCCAAACCAGTCCCTTAGATTTTGAAGCCATGATGTTCTTCTTCTGCCTGAACCTCATTTGCCTTCAATCTTTGCTGATTAATGTACATTTTAAAGTTACAATAAAGTCTCTACTCTACCCCACTCCACTCCACTCCACTCCTCTCCACTCTCCACTCCTCTCCACTCCACTACTCTACTGTACTCTATTCTATTCTAATCCAACAAAAATCAGAAGACATCTGGTAGTATCTTTTTCAGCTAATGAATTTAGTTAAAAAGTATAAACTTCTGTAAGCTGCAGATGTATAGTGTGGCATGACTGATGTAGGATTTCAGGTGGGACGAGGAAACAGGGAAGAGACTGATTATACAGCTGCAGGTTACATGTGAGGTAGTTTAGCGATTAACAAAGGGATGCTCAATAGAGATATGCCATGTTTCTTTGTCTATGAGGCAAGTTGGATGAACCAAGATTGCTTCATCAAAATTGCATTATAAACCAATATTCCCCAAGTTAGTATCTGTTGTGTTCAGATGTGTGAACATCTGGAGTGTGTATCCTGAGAGTTGCTGCCCAAGCACATCTGAAAAGGATCATATTGCAGCAAGTTGTTATAAAATTTTGACACATTTATTTTGTAGACTAAAAATGCTCTAGTGAGATACTGAACAATTTCAGATATTATTGATTTTTGAAGAATATACTGCTATAAAAAGCCTGGAGAAAGCTGACATTCACAACAGGAGTTCTTATTTCATTGAACATGTTCTACTAAAGTCAGGAAAAAGAGACTTTTTAAAAGAACACAGGAGCTCTCTTCTTTGTTAGACTGACTCAGATTCTCTTGCAGGAGTGGATGTGTGTGTATTTGAAAATGCACAGCAGAGCATGATATAGACAGAAAGTTCATGAAGAGATAATAAGAGAATGGCCCTTTAGGCCAAATCAGATAAAAATGCGACTCAAAGCATTCGTTGAGATAATATTTAACATGCCTGCTGTGCAGACAACATTAAAAAAAATAATCATTTAAATTGTGAATGCAAACTAAAACTACTGAAGGGCATCTTATGCACTGATCTGGAAATGTTATACAACAAACATTTGGTATTTCTTTGCATTGTGCTTAGTCACAAACTTGACAAAATAATTCCCCATCCACAATAGCATCAAAGACCAAGAGTCTTGGTCACTTGAAAATGTGATGTTACAATTTTTAAGAAATCAGAAGAAATAATTTTGGTAAATAGGGTAGGGCAAAGGCTGGGTCATAGAGCCGAAGTGGCGCAGTGGTTAGAGTGCAGTACTGCAGGCTGCTGGCTGCAGTTCAGCAGATCGAATCTCACCAGGCTCAAGGTTGACTCAGCCTTGCATCCTTCCAAGGTAGGTAAAATGAGGATCCAGATTGTTGGGGGCAATAAGCTGATTCTGTAAACCTCTTAGAGAGCGCTGTAAAAGCACTATGAAGCAGTATATAAGTCTTAAGCGCTATGGCTATTGCTAAATAGGGTAGGGCAAAGGCTGGGTCATATATTTTGAAGGAGAATCATCAAGAATGCCTGTGTATATTGAGGTAAGATGAGGCTCTCTGTTCTGAAAACTGAAAAGAATGCATAGATCCTGTTCTCATTACAACTTATCTTTCTAAGATGCTGGACTTAATTTTTCCCTTTTGCTTATCTATGCAGTGATAGAATGGGCAAAGAGGCAAAGCTAAAGGTCTCCATTGAATTATATAGCTGCCATCAAGCCTAAATATTGACCATAGAGATTGAGCCTGATTATAGATGGAGATAAGGAGCCACTGGAAGGCAATAAGTTGCATATAACAAGAATTAAGCCTGTGAGAATCAGACAAAATCTGATTCAAAAACCAACTCAAACCTTTACACAATGGTGCATTTTCCACCAACTATGCCCATCCCTGGACCAGGAGACTCTGCTCATGGTCACTCACATATTGATAACTTTCCAATTGGATTATTGCAATATGGGAAAAATTATACACAATTCAGCAAGGATATCCAGGATTGCTGCGTCAACTGCAATGCGCAGAAAGTTCAGACTGTCCCAGGACCTGTGGATGCAGTTCTATAGAGGAATTATTGAGTCTGTCATTTGTACTTCTATAGTCAGGTTTGGTACAGCAAACAAACAGGACAGGTACAGGTCTCAATGGATAGTTATGACTGCAGAAAGAACAGTTCCATAATAACAAAATAACAGAGGTGGAAGGTCTTCTTGTCCAATCCCCTGCTCAGGCAGGAAACCCTATACCAATTCCAACCAACCTTCCATTGAGGACCTGCATTTTGCATGAGACAGACAGAAAGAGGGCTGAGAAAGTATCTACAGATCCCTCACATCCTGGACCTAAACTGTTTCAACTTCTCCCCTCAGCACACCGCTACAGGGCATTGCATGCCAAAATACCAAATTACCATGGTATTGTCTTATGTCTAAGGATATTTACCCATGTGTACGGCTATATTATTATTATCCTTCTCATCTTTTCTACTACTTCTCCTTTTGGTATTTTATTATTTATTACCTTGTTGTTTGTATGTACACTGAGAACTTATGCACTGGAGACAAATTCCTTGTCCATCACACTTGGCCACACTTGGCCAATAAAGTATTCTATTCTATTCCATTCTGTTCTGTTCTGTTATTCTGTTTGGTTCTGTTCTGTTCTGTTCTGTTATTCTATTCTATTCTATTCTATTCTGTTCTGTTCTGTTCTGTTCTGTCCTGTCCTGTCCTGTCCTGTCCTGTCCTGTCCTGTCCTGTCCTGTCCTGTCCTGTCCTGTCCTGTCCTATCCTATCCTATCCTATCCTATCCTATCCTATCCTATCCTATCCTTTTCTATTCTATTCTATTCTATTCTATTCTATTCTGAATTGTTTATGATGAAATCCTGCAAAATGTCTTCAAGGGAAAAGAATATCTTTCAAAATATCTGAACCTGAATAAGTCCATAAGGAATTCAGTCTTCCCTCCCTCCCATTCTTTTTTTCCTAAAAGCAACAAAATAAATTTTACCTGGTAGTGGACTCTCTGTGTTGTTGAAGATACAGACTGCAAATCCTATGGCAAGGAAATTCCAATGGAAACAATTATTAACTAAGGCTCATTTCATCCTCCTTTATTTTAGCAAAACTTAATTGTTCATAATTTTTTTTCCTGGCTATTACAACAGCAAGAATACAAAATAATCACACGAGAGAGGAGGGGGAGGAGGAAGAATAGGAGGTAATCCCTCAAATACACTTTAAGAAAGCCAAAATAAAACTGAAATTAATATTATTCAAAGATTTGGCTGCCAAATGATGACTTACAGATAATTTAGTTGAAAATGGCCTGATATTTTCCGATTGTCCCCAAGAACATTACCAAGGAACCAAGAACAGTATCTGATTTCTATATAAAGAGATTTAGAATGTTTAACTATCTGATGATTAGATCTTCTGCCTTTTCATATTACCCTAGGACCCTAGACAGAAGCAGATAATTGTCACTCAGGGTTGAAGGAGATACTCACTTTGTACGTGGCAGTAATTGTCTTTTCCCATGATTGAGTTAAGGAGCTTTTCCCATGGTTGAGTAGGGAGAAAACTATGCCGTCATGATATTTACTGCCTTCATTGTTGACCCTTATCCTGTCTCTATTATATCTGCTCCAGGTCACTGATGGATGGTGTTCTCATTATGCATTTAAGAACATAATGTGTTGATTCCTTCAATTTTGGTATCCACTCAATCAGCACATCTTTACCCATGAGAAAGTTATTTTTCCAATGACAGCACTACAGAAGGAATGGGGAGAATCTGACAGCCAGGAATCTCATGTCCCTATCCCCCCACCTTATCCTGTCACTGCAGGGGATGAAGTTACAGTTCAAAAACCCTGACCAGAAAGGACTTCAGAAGAAGGTTGCCAGTGTATCTAAGCAGTGTTGTGTGAATTGTGGGAACTGGGGAAACAGGGAAAGGGGGTGAAAGAAAAAACTTCTCTTGCAAAAGCCTTGGCCAGTGGGGGGAAAAATGAAATCATCCATCATCCATCTATACACTTAGTGCCAAGCTTTCTAGAATCACAAAGTGAGAAATGAAATTAATGGGGCACTGAAAGTGAGTTCTTGACAAATCATGTCTATCTAAAAAGAAATCATTTCAAACTTCCTTTTTTGAGTCCTAAGCCATAAAATGTCATGCTGGGGCTTGAAATTTACTTCCAAATACTTATAACTGAAAGGAAAGAAGACCAGACATTATTTCTTTCATTTTGAAGTGGCATGGCAAACTTATTTTTTTACCCTAGAGGCCAAATTCTTGTTGGTTCAGTCTTAAAAATTGAACCACCGAAGATCGCTATAATCTTGGTGACCATTTGAATGTTACTAAGGACTGCTTTTGGCAACCATACACTCAAGGATTTTTAATGTCATGCCACTGTGTCCAGATTTTTAAGATCTGTTTAACAGTAGAAAAGGCTGACCACCCTGGGGAGACATGATAGCACTCTTTCAATATTTGAGGGGCTCCTACAAAGATGAGGAGGTCAAACTATTTTCCAAAGCACCAAAAAGCAAGACAAGAAACAATGGTTGGAAATTAAGCAAGCAGAGAAGCAACCTAGAACTAAGGAAAAATTTCCTAACAGTGACAGCAATTAACCAATATAATAGCTTGCCTTCAGAAGTTGTGGGAGCTCCATCACTGGAGGCTTTCAAAAAGAGACTAGACAACCATTTGTCTGAAATGATATAGAGTCTCCTACTCAAGCAAGGTGTTGGACTAGAAGACCTCCAAGGTCCCTTCCAACTCAATTATTCTATGTTGTATGTTTGATTCTTTTCAGCCACAACCATTCCACTAACAGTTGCTTGTCCTATTAATTAGCATTATATTTTCTCAGTGCCTTTTATGACCAGGAAATCCTCATCTCTCCAGGCTTTTAACCACAAAGAGTCCTGATATTTGATTTAAAGGGGGTACACATTTTCACACCTCAAAAATAGCATCAGGGTATATACAACATAGTAGTTCCACTTTTTATCATTCCAACTTCTATTCTGAACTTGTGAAATGTCCAGGTGAGATTAGGGATAAAGGGAAGATAAATCAGCCTTGGAAAGCCAAGGTAGAGCTTGAAAATTGCAATATGGTAAAATGTGCTGCAGTTTCCCATCTGATACATGTTAGAGCCATGGTGGTTCAGTGATTAGAATGCAGCATTTCAGGCAAACTCTGCCCACTGCCAGGAGTGACTGGCTTAAGGTTGACTCAGCCTTCCATCCTTTTGAAGTTAGTAAAGTGAGATCTCAGATTGTTGAGGGCAATATGACGACATTAGTAAACCGCTTACAGAGTGCTATAAAGCACTATGAAGCCGTATATAAGTCTAAGTGCTATTGATATTGCTACAAGTCCTTCAACCTGAAGGACTTGTAGCAATATCTGCTGAAAGTGGACTATGGCAAATGCCAAAGTGGACTATGGCAATATCTGCTGAAAGTGGACTATGGCAAATGCAGAAGTAGTAGTAATCAGAATACCTGCAATGATTAGTATGCTAACAATTGTGGCAGATAATCTTGTCTCATGAAATAGAGGTAGGTTAGGAGTTAACAAAGGGACACGGTGGCTCAGTGGCTAAGAAAGGTTGGCAGTTCAGTGGTTTGAAACCCTAGTGCCGCATAATGGGGTGAGCTCCCATTACTTGTCCCGGCTTCTGCCAACCTAGTAGTTCGAAAGCACATAAAAAATGCAAGTAGAAAAATAGGGACCACCTTTGATGGGAAGATAACAGCTTTCCGTGCACCTTTGGTGTTTAGTCATGCCAGCCACATGACCACAGAGACATCTTCAGACAGCGCTGGCTCTTTGGCTTTGAAAAGGAGTTGAGCACGGCCCCCTAGAGTTGGGAACGACTAGCATATATGTGCGAGCGGAATCTTTACCTTTACCTAACAATCAGATTGTCAGCCTCCAAAAAATCATAAGCAAGTGATTCTTATGGGAAATCTCTTGAGTTGCTTGACCTTCATATATATATTGAACTTCATATATATTGAATCTGATGAATTTTCTTTGCTTTTGATCTGTCCTTTGGCACATTTTGCTCCAAATGGAATTCATGGATATCCTTGTACAGGTCTAATGTATATTTTAGTTGAAAATCATGTCCTTTTTTTAATCTACTCACCTCCTCCAAGCGATCCACATAGATGCGACAAGTCTCCAAGTCACAATCTCCTCGGACAACTATAATTCCCAATGGAATAGCTATAGCCGCATAATGATAATAACAATAAGAACGAAAAATGTTATAATGTGTAACCAAAAAGTTGGGCATTATGTATATAGTATATAAGATCTGAAGGGAATATAGAAAAGTATCCTTCAAGCTGCATTTTATTCCTGGTGACTCATGGACAATTCTATGCTGTTTTCTAGGTAGCAATACAGAAGGAGGTTATCATCTTCTAAATTCCCAGTTTAGCCTAGAGCCCCAGCCTTCCCTGAATACTCAAGTGAGTCCCAACCCAATTTAATTTCTGAACCCAGATAAAGATCAGCCAGGTGCCACCACCTGCTGAGATGAAGAAACTATGTAATTACTGCTCATCTTAAAAATGTTATTAGAATGTATGTAGCCTGTCAAAAGTTAGTCAATTATACTTAATGGTATTTAATTTCAGCAGAGTGGGATTGCAGAGGCATCAGTAAAGATGCACCTCTCCTGTTAGACACCAAACTAAAATGAATAGTAAACTTAAAACTTCCCCAGGAGAGGGAAAAAAATCCTAGGCCCCCTAAGTGCTTTTTCAGAAATGAATAGTGTACTTATGGAAGGAAGCCCCTTCTTCTCCCCAACAAAACAAAAAATCTTGCCATCCATCATTTACAAAAGGAATTTGTGACTAGTTCGCTATTCCAAATTTTCTCCTCCAAGTGGCCCTCTGGCATGATTTGCTGACCAGGTTTTAAGTAATGTGCTGATGTGGGAGGCAAATCAGTAGTGGGTTGCCCCCGGTTCGGACCAGTTCACAAAAACCGGTAGTAAAACCAGCAGGAGGCCCTGCCCACCCTCCTGGATGTCGTCATCAGCGATCTGCACATGTGCAGAAGCGCAATCCCATTGCGAACCGATGGTAAAGGTAAGTAGAACCCACCATTGAGGTATATCCCTTGACATGGCACAGAAACTAGCCACGAAGATAAATAGAATAACAGAGAGATCCAGTTCTGCTGGCATGGTGATGAAGACATTTATTCCAGCAGTGAAATCCTCTGAAGTCTGCTACTGGTTCTATGAGTTTGTTACCGAGTGCGCATCAGCGCAGTGCTAAAAAGGGAAACTTTTGAAGCTTTCTGAGTCTGCAAAGGTAAGTAGAACAGCGAGGGGAGGGGAATCCGCTGTCCCATGCGATTTAGATTAGCTAGAAAGCAAGAAATCTGACGATTCTAGCTAATATAAGTCACACATCACAGCTGATCATCGCCCAGCTGATCGTCAGAAATACCAGTTCCCCCGAACCAGTAGCATTTTTTACTCGGGGAGAACTGGTCCAAAATGGTAGCATTTCACTCCTGATTTATTCCCCTGCCAGAAATCCTGAATGTAAATCTACATTTCCAAAAAAAAGAAAGAAAGAAAGATAGAGAGAATGTGTTCTGATCCATAAACTCTAATGATGTTTGCTTATATTTTCTCTATTAAAATGTGTCCATTTTAGAGAATGTTCTCATTGGGAAATCTTGGGGAATATTCTGCTGAAACAAAGCAGCCATTCCATGTCAACAAAGCACCATTGGCAGGGGTGGGAAAATACCAAACAAAAGGCCATCATCTTGTGGTGTTTTTAGGGATTAAGGTTAGACCCATGCTTGAAAGAAAGCATTTGGTAAAGCATTTACCAAATGCTTTATGCTTTCAATCTTTTGGCCTTCCTATCATTCAAGAGATTTTAACTGGTTAATGCTTTAGAGATAGTGTGCATTGATGTTCCCAATTGGAGGCAGATTCTGGAAACAATTAATTTAATGTTCATATTGCCCTCATTAGCTACACTCTGGGTAATCTTCTCAGGTTTGGCTAAACATACCTTCTGCCAGAGGAAAACTGTAGATGGCAAGAAAAAGAAATATGAGTTGGTTCTAAAGTGCTTGGGAATTATTAAATAATGGAAAGATAAGATAGTGAGACAAACATCCACTTTGAACAATGCATAGAGGCTTTTGGAACAGAATAAAATGATGAAATAACATAGTCATGAGCATCTGTAGAAGGGAACTCAGGATCTAGTGCAGGGTTCCCAAACTTGGCAGCTTTAAGACTTGTGGACTTCAACTCCCAGAAGTCTCCAGCCAGCATAGTTTAGATTCTAGTGACATATGACACAATGACCCAAATACTATAACTTTGGGACCCAGTGCATGAGAGAAGGATTTGCATCACCATATTATTGCAAGTGTAGTATTGAAAGTGAAAAACGAGACAATATTTTTAGAGGATGCATT